>BMAW01132855.1:256672-413894 GCA_019974015.1 Nephila pilipes
AATTTTGAAATTGCCCCCCCCCCCCACAGCTTCTTTTTAAATCATGGGTAACACTGATGACATTCAAACTAATTTCCAGTACGGGCCAATTCTTATAAGCTATACTGTATGTAGTTATTGTATCTACATCTAATATACCATGTCGGTTTAGAAAAGAGGAAGATATGTTTGTTCATGTCCAAGTCGATGTCCTGTGCTGGAACTATTTGAAAACCTTTGGGATATGTAGTGTTCAAAATTCCATGCTAATACGTAAGTTTTCATCATCCTTGAGCTAAGTATCAATGGAAAAGAATGGTACAATATTTCTGAAATTAAACTAAATCATATCATTTTCAGTGTTGGGTAACGAGTACAAAAAAAATGGAGGGACTGTACATTAATTTTAATACTTTTTTTCAACTAAAAAGGAAATTTTTTTGCATTTTGATTGCATAATGATTTGTTTTCATTTCAATATTTTTTGTTAAGTAATCATTGATTAAATTATTCAAAAATTATTAGAAACCTGAATTTTATAATAAATATATATTTGATGAATTTCATATTTCAATTGTTTATATTATATTTTGAACAAAACACACAATATAATTATATTTCACAGTTTCTCAAAATTAAAATGATCTTATAATTCCATAGTTCGATACTATTAATTACCCAGTTATGCTGTTTGATGTTCTAAATTATTTTATAAAAAAAAAGATGTCTTTCCCTCAAATCACCAGGATAAAAATTTTGGCTTTGGTTCTTTGAAAATCAACTGATAGTCCTCTATAGTCCCATCGATTTTGATTTATACTCTAAAAACTTTTAAATTGTTTTGATATTTAATATCTCAGTTTATCCATGTGATTGATTTTTAGCTAATGCTAATTTCAATTAGAAGTTACATTGATCTGCAAAACATTTTATACCATAGTCGAATTTTATATTATTTTTAGATTTTTCCTGATGTGCAATCAAATTCTAACTAACTAAAATATTTGATCATTGCTTAGTCCTGTCCTATAAGTTTGTTATTGTCACAGTCTAGGGAAAATTCCTGTATTACTGATTTTTCTTCGAAGTAAAACAATAAAATTGTTTATTTTTTCAGCTGGTAAATTAAATTAGTAATAAAATATAGATTAATAATTTTAGATTATTGATGAATTTTGGAAGTCTACTGATGTGTTTAAATCATAAATGTGTTTTAGAATAAAATTTTGTTTTTCTTTGTAGGCAATCAGAATGTTTACATTTGAATCAAAGTGTTGATTTTATTTGCTCCAGCTTGTGAGCTTGTACGTCCCATTCATGTCTGATATTGCAGGTAAGCTAACATCCTTATCTTGTGTAGTAAATCTTTTTTTAAATGCTAAATATTTTAATTTTTGGTATTATAAATATTGAACGAGATTTAGAAGGTTGAAATATTTACTAGGAAATTAAACCTATTTTTAATACTTTGTTCTGTTTGATTATTATATAAAGAAGGAAAATAAGTATTAAATTTTTAGAAATTTAATGCACTTTTTAATTAAATTAAAATAACATATAATTTGTGTAACTTCCCATTCAAGATATAATAATGAGGTTTTATTGCTCATCTTTTTTTGCTTTACAATTTTTAATGAAGGTGCGAAAATGGTTTTTCTATGGATTAATTTGACTTCAGCTTCTCACAATTATTTTTTAACCTTTTTGTAGGTACGCATATAGTGTAGAATTTTTTCCATCTAGGCACTGGTGTTGCAAGCGCGTTACTGAAAATAATCAGTCTGCCAAAAGTCACAGGGGCAAAATTATAGAAATTAATTTTATCAGAAGAATTGAGAGCACGTAACTGAACGAAGTAATACTAAGAAATATTGTACCATTCTTTTCCATTGACTACTTCAGTTCATAGGATAATGAAAACCGTTTATTAGCATGAATTTTGCAACACTACATATCCCAAAGGTTTTCAAATAGGTTCCAGTCAGGACATCGACTTGGACATGACAAAACATTATCTTCCTCTTTCTTAAACCATTCATGGGTATATTTAGATGTAGATACAATAACTACATACAGTGCATAGCTTATTTGAAATTTGCCCCCCCCCCCCCAAGCTTTTTGACGTCATGGGCACACTGTACATGATGCATTTCAAACTAATTTCCAGTCACGGGCCAATTTCTTATAAGCTATGCACTGTATGTAGTTATTGTATCTACATCTAAATATACCCATGAATGGTTTAAGAAAGAGGAAGATAATGTTTTGTCATGTCCAAGTCGATGTCCTGACTGGAACCTATTTGAAAACCTTTGGGATATGTAGTGTTGCAAAATTCATGCTAATAAACGGTTTTCATCATCCTATGAACTGAAGTAGTCAATGGAAAAGAATGGTACAATATTTCTGAAATTGAACTAAATCACCTTATCATTTCAGTGTTTAAGGTAACGAGTACCAGGAAAAATGGAGGGCTTGTACATTAATTTTAATACTTTTTTTTCCTTCAAAAAAGGAAATTTTGCATTTTGTTAACAATGATTTGTTTTTCATTTCTAATATTTTTGTTAATGTAATCATTGATTAAATTATTCAAAATTATTGAAACCTAATTTTATAATAAATATATATGTTGTAATTTCATATTTCAATTGTTTAAATTATATTTTGAACAAAAACACACAATATAATTATATTTCACAATTTCTCAAAATTAAAATGATCTTATAATTCCATAGCGAATGATCTTATAATTCCAAGAAGCTATGCTGTTTGATGTTCTAAATTATTTTATAAAAAAAGCATCGTCTTTTTCCCCCCCCTCAAATCACCATATAAAAATTTTGCGCTTTTGGTTCTTTGAAAAATCAACTGATAAGACCTCTATAGTCCCATCGATTTTGGATTTATACTCTAAAAACTTTTAAATTGTTTTGATATTTAATATCTCAGTTTATCCATGATTGATTTTTAAGTAATGCTAATTTCAATTGAAGTTACATTGGATCTGCAAAACATTTACATTCATAGTCGAATTTTATATGCTATTTTTAGATTTTTCCTGATGTATAAATAAATTTAAAACTAAAATATTTGATCATCTTAGCATTAGTCCTGTCCTATAAGTTTGTTATTGTATCACAGTCTAGGGAAAATTCTGTATTACTTGGATTTTTTTCTGAAGTAAAACAATAAAATTGTTTATTTTTTTCAAGTTGGTAAATTAAATTTGTAATAAAATATAATTTAATAATAATTTTAGATTATTGATGAATTTTGAAGTCTACTGATGTGTGTTTAAATCTCATAAATTGTGCTTTTTAGAATAAAATTTTGTTTTTTCTTTTGTAGGCAATAGAATGTTTACATTTGATGATCAAAGTGTTGATTTTTATTTGCCTCAGCTTGTGAGCTTGTACGTCCATCATTCCGATATTGCAGAAGCAATACATCCTTATCTTGTGTATAGGTAAATCTTTTTTTTTTAAATGTTAAATATTTTCAATTTTTGTATTATAAAATATTAACAGATTTGTAGTTGCAAATATTTACTAGAAATTTAAACTATTTTAATACTTTGTTCTGTTTGATTATATAAAGAAGGAAAATAAGTATTTAAAATTTTTTAGAAAAATTTAATGCACTTTTAATTAAATTAAAATAAGCATATAATTTGAGGTGTAAATCTTCCCCATTTCAAGGATATTAATAATGAGGTTTTATTTGTCATCTTTTTTTGCTTTACAATTTTTTTAATGAAGGTGCAAGAAAAATGGTTTTTCTGCGTGATTAATTTATTCAGCTTCACAATTATTTTTTAACCTTTTTTTTTAGGTGTCGCAATAGTGTAGAATTTTCTCTCCAATTAGCATGGCTGTTGCAAGCGTTTTGTTCTGAAAATACACCGTCCCGTAAAAAGTCACAGGGGTCAAAATTAAAGAAATTAATTTTATCAGAAGAATTGAGGTAATATATTTTTAGTTTCATTTTGTATATCAAGTTCTTATTTTGTGTGTATTATAAATTATCAAGAAAACAGCTATTAAATATGAAAGAATAGTTCGTTTCTGTGCCTGTGAATTTGATAAATTTCTTAAATTTTGCATTTGTTGGGTGCATTATGTAACAATCTGATTTGTAAAAAATGGTGAAAATTTTATAATGTTATCATTTAGAAGAGGAAATAGACAACCTTCCTTCTAGAAGGAAAGAGGGAGAAAAATTACATATATTTTAATTTAATATTCATAATGGAAGAGACTGAGTTGCTTTGTTGTGTTACTAACATTACTTTTGAGTGCTTGACTTCTACCTGTTTTACTATGGTATTCTACTATAAATGGATTTCATAAGATATAAATAAAATATTGTGTATTTTCTTGAACTTGATTACTTTAATATATTTGATGGATTAAGTTTAAATGACTTTACTATTATGAAATGTGAAAGGAACCTGTAGGAATGTCATTTCAGATTTTTCTGTCTCATTTAGAAATTTTAATGATGGACGGAAACCACTTCTTAATTTAAGATTTATTGTATGAACTAGCAATGGGTTTTTCATATTTCTGTCATGTGTTTTGATGCCAGATCTGTATACACCTTGATTGGTAATATTTGTTTCACCCTGCATCTCTGGAAGAAATTTATTTATAAAATAGTAGACCCTTTGAATTTGTTTTAAAAAGTTCTATAAATATATTCATTATCAGTTAGGATACAATGTAAGCCTTATCATTGTTTCATTGCAGGCCTAGAGATTCCACTAAACCATGTCCACCTTCTGGTCCGATTTTATCACCTAAAAAGACTCATCAGAGATCATATTCTGATGCAACTGGTAATAAAATTATGAATTCATCTAAATACTTATTTATCTAAATACTTATTATTTTGAATAATACATTTATCTAAATACTTATACTAAATAATAAATTATATATGCTCTTTTAAAAAAAAAATTCTTTTTCTTTCTTTCTTTCTTTTTTTTTTTTTTGGTGTAGGACTAGGAGGAAACACTGTTATGAGGAGAAGTGCTTCCACAACTGAGAGTTTAAATAAGCATGCCCCTAAAGATCTTGCTTCAGGACTTGCATTTG
This sequence comes from Nephila pilipes, assembly GCA_019974015.1. Lineage (NCBI taxonomy): Eukaryota > Metazoa > Arthropoda > Arachnida > Araneae > Nephilidae > Nephila > Nephila pilipes. The sequence continues at coordinate 261,751 of BMAW01132855.1, forward strand.
ATAATGGATGTAGATGTTTTGATAGTTGTAAAAGCATATGCAGTGATTTAAGAGGACAAACAGTACATTGTTCATGTCAGGTACTGAATCTTTTTGCTTATTTAATATATATATATATATATATATATATGCATTTAAAGTTTATTTCTGTGCATTAGTGCAGATATATGAATTAAAGTTTTTGTGTATATTGTGATTTTTTTTCATTAAAAAGATATTAAATGTAAATGAAATCCATTAATATTTTTTTTCTTTATTATTTTTTTAATTCTATTTATTTTGAAACAATTACTATAAGACATATGAATTATTTAGCGAAATTGTTGCAAATATTCTCTTATGAATCTATGTAATTTCAGATTAAATGGTAATATCCCTTAAAAATTTGTGTTTTAAAATTTCTTAAATTTAAAGTATTTTAGTATGTATTTCTATTGTACAAAAGAGGATCAAAAGATTTTAAAGGCTTCATATGATGAATTATGTAGATACTCTTGTATTTGTTTTATATTGTAGGATATGTAATTGATTTTATTTACTATTTCCAGTTAAAATATAGGAACAATATTTCATTATTTTATTAATAGGAAACTATAATTTGAACTTAATGTATGTATATCATTGTATTTATAAATTTTAATTATATAGTAAAAGTAACTCTTAGCTATGTATTAAATTGAATATGAACTATTCCAGGCTCCTCGATTAGGTGCTGAACAAGATTTTGTGCAAGCATTAATGTCAATAGGCCTACGGCTTCAACCAGTTCTAACTAAAGAATTAAAGAGTAAGATTTTTGACTTTTTATTCAGACTTAAAGAGTGTTTTCAAATGATTCTACGGTACAAAAACGATTTAGCATCTCTCAACTTTTCTAAATTGAATAATTATAAGTATCATGATATGTATTCCTTAGTGCATGAAAAAGTATGTCCTTTTTTTTTTATAGCAGTTTCCATTTATTTTTAAAAATTAATGTAATTGTTTTTTTTAAATTAAAAGTAAATTTCTGTTAATAATTCTTATAATTTTTTTAATTTCAAAAATTCAGTTTCCTGATATTCAATTTATTCATTTTCAAGTGATACCTTTAATGTGATGGAAATTGTGTATAAACTGTATTGTATTGTTATAGTAATTGGATCTTGGTTAAGAATGCAACTGAACATTCAATAATTTTATAATCCAGGTTTTAAGTTTTTGAATTATTAATAATGTTATAGCTTAATTGTTTTTAATTATGCAAAATGATTCACACACTTATAAGAACATATATTAAATGGTTCTTAGTTTCATCAAAACATCAGAGGACACAAGACATAAATCATTCTATTACATCTTAGAGCACAGTAATTATCATCTTAGCAGTAATGCATTCTTGCCTATGTGCGAGGAGCACCAAATCAGTTTAATTCATTTTGAGAAGGTAGATGTAAAATAGGATGGTTACAATATATATTATTAAAAAATTATATTGTTAATATTTCTTGTGAAATGAATGATATTTTGAATTTGTAAATAAAGACAACAACGAAGCTGTTATCAGTTTGAATATTGTATAAGTCACAAGATTTATTTTGGTATTGGTTATTGTAGAACTTGAGAAATATATTTTAATAAAATGAAATCTGATGGCTTTGAGAAATCGGTGTTGAAAACCTTTTTGAACAGTATTCTTATTCTGCCATTCAGTGGTGTACAGTTTTTTGATTATTATAAAATTTATTTTCAATATCTTATAATCAGAGTGTATATTTCAGATATTTATTTGTTTAATGGAAATTTAATTAACTGAAAATTTTGCATTTGATTTAAACTTAGCGGATTTTTATGTATATATATTATTTTTAGTATATTATCGATATAATGATTGAAAATCATGTAAGTTGAGACAAATTTTTATTTTAGAGAAAAATATGACATTTGTTGGTAGGCAGTATAAAAATAAGAAGCCACTTTTTATGAGTAATTTTTTAACTTAAAAGTTTTAAATAGAAAAGTTAGTATAGAACAGATTTTCAAAAGTTAGATTTAAATGTTTCAAAGAGTTAATTCTTATAATAGTCTTTGCTATATTGACATTCTATTTTATAAAAATTGTAATTGCTTCAAAGGAATTCTTTGCTAGTACATCACATAATTTGCAGTTCATACTTAGTAACTTCTTAACTGTTCAATTTTTTCACAAATGTAATAAGAGTCTCATTTTTATTGCATGGTTTTGTTCATTTAATATTTGTAAATAGGAAAATATTAAGATTAATATGTCTAATGATTTTAAGCATTAAAACAACTTTATACTGCAATTGAAATATTTTTTTTTTTTCTTCTCCTTATGAGCACTTCTCAGGAAAGTTGCATTTATAGTTGTACATAAAAAATAGTTACTTAACAATTTTTTTTCAATGTTACTTTAATTACATTTTATTTACCCTACATGATTAATATGATGTTAAAATTAGAAAAGATACTAGAAAAAACAGTGAAAGCTACTGAGAAATCAGGCTATTATGCTTTTGACAAATCAGTAAAGGCACATAATCAGCACCTGTTCAGTGTATGAACAAAACTGATAAAATATTAGTAGTACAAATGCAATAAGATTTTTTTTCTTTGTATATTCAAATAATATTTTACATTGCAATTATAATTTTGTTATTTTATCTGTGAAGCTCAAAAGCTCCAAGCAGAATTGTCCATGTTAAATCTGAATCTTCCTGCTCGTGTTTGGCTTCCTATCCACTCGGAAACTGTGAAGCATTTAATTCTGAGGATACCACCACAAGCTTCCGTTGTACTAAATTCTAAAGACAAAGTAAGAAACTATAAAACTTGCTATTTTACTTGATTATTTCATTATAAGCAGTATTTTTTTAAAATATTTTCTTTAAACATATTTCTAATTTATTAAATTGACATAGTTTTAAAAAATAAGGCTTGCTTAAAGTACAGATAGTGTTATTCTTTTGTATTTTTACGAGACTAATTTTTCAAGGAAACCATAGAGGGAATAATTAAATTGTAGATATGTATAGTAATTAACATTTTTTAAATATATTGTTTCATTCTGTATTTAGAGTTATATTAAAATTAAGTTTCCTTTTGTATGTATAAAAATTTAGTACATTAAAGGTGGCACATACGATTTTCTGGACACAAAAAAGGGCCGAGTGGAAATCTGTTTTTCATTCAATTGAAAATTATATATATAATATATTATAAGAATTTTGTAGGAAAATAGGGAGTTGGCATACTTATTTAGCAGAATTTAAAAATTGGTTATGATTGAATTTCAGGCTCCATATTTGATATATGTAGAAGTTATTGAAGTTGATGATATCCATGGCTCACCAGTTCCTCCAAAGATGATAAATGCTTTAAGGCAAACAAGGTCTGAAGAGAACCTTCCTGATTATTTTTATAATCAGGATTTTAGTGGAGTGTCCTTTTCAGTGCATCCAGCTATGGATGATGATGCAGATTGCTGGACACAAGAAGATGATGCTATTTCATTACAAGTAATATATATCTATATATAAATGAAGTTTTATATTAAAGTTATATATATATATAAAAAATTTTTTATTATAATTATATATATATATATATATATATATAAATATATAAATAAATAAATAAATAAAGTTTTATTATTAATATCTTTTAATAATTAAGTTTAGAATATTATTATGGAATTGCTGCATTTTTTATACGTCTTCATGTTGAAATTCATTTGAAATATTTTTTTTGTGTGCAGATATTTATGCAACAGTTGGCATTGAAGATCATTATTTTCCGTACTCGATGGAGGGAAAAAAATTGTAAATTTTGATTGCAGAAACAAAATTAAATTCAGCTGTAATGTAATTTAACTTGTATAATTTTTTTTTTATATTTAAGGTGACAAACTTTTTTTTTTTTTTTTTTATTTTTTTTTTTTTTTTTTCTTCTGAGTGTAATTCAGTTTTATTAATGTCAAAATTGAGTCCAAAAATTTATAAAGGATCTCTTTATTATAAATAATTTTAGCAATGTAATTATTTATTTTTATATATCTATGTTAAGTTTTAAGAAAAATAGTAAGCTTGATATCTTTTTATAGTATGCTGCATGCCTGAAGCCTAAAGATAGAGATGCTCTTTCTGAAATGTCTCAAGACAGTGGAACTAGTGCTGACAGTAGGGAGCCATCTTATGTTGCTGCTGGGGAGATCCGAAGGAGATTATCAGAAAATATTAATGCTCCTAAAAGTACTTTTAAGGTAAGATTCAAAATATCTTCTTTGTGAAACCTTTGACTTAATTGTCAAGTGAAAGCAGAAACTTTTTTAGCGAAATACATTATTATTTAGATCTCCCACTCAAAGTCTAAACTTTTAATTATATTTCACTGTTTCTTAGATTTTTATATTGATAAATAGTTACATTTAAGAGAGACAAATATTCATAGAAAAATAATCATTATATTTTAATATTTTTATGTTTTGCAGTCGTAAACTCTTCATATTTTTGAAAAAATTGCTAATATTTTATTGATACCAATTTTGCCAAAAATCAAGTTACAAAATCGTTTGCGTGAATGAAACTCTAAAAATAAATGCAATTTTTTTTCCTTCAATATTAAAGTCCCCTCTTCCCTTCTTGAATATATTTACTTTATAATGATTTTCAGATTTTACATGTTCTTTAAATTCCAATTACTTGTTTACATATTTGTACATATGTTCAGTCCTCTTTATGTGTATTAAATGTTTATTCCTTGAATTTCTTTGTACTGAAATTTTGGAAGATTTTTAGATACTACAAGATTGCACTTCTGTAACTTCAGCATTGATATTTTGTCTTGTCAATTTAAGTTTGACTTGAATAACTGCAATTTTTGCTTCATTATCTTTCTCAGGCTAGTTCAACTATGTAGAACCTTTGCCTTTTAGAGGATTGCTATTTCTAATTTTTTGTCCAGCATTAAAAATTTCTCTTGCAGAATTTCTGTACTCTTTTCCCAAATGGGAAGAAATGAACAGTGATTATTCTTTCTTGCATAAATACCTTATAATTTTAGCTTGTAGAATCAAAGGTTTTTATTTGGTTATCGGGAAAGATCAACAGTAACTGCAGCAGCATATTTCCTCCTAAAATTTAGATATTGCATTAATCAACTATACTTAAACATTGCACCTCTAATTCTTTGGACTTATAAATTCTAAAAAATTCTTTTTTAGGTCAACTCTCCAATAATGAAAGTAAGTACTCCTTCAACAATTAGCAAAATCGAGTTTCAACTGCATGGTGTTTTGGGCCACTTAATACTGGCTTCAAGTCTGTTACATTTGCCCTCAGAATTTCAAATTCTACATTAGCCAAAATGTGTTCTTTAATATCCATTAAAGCTTTGGAAATTTTTGATTTTATCTAAAAAAATCTCATGTATTTGCCAATAAATTATTCCACCTATTTGGTGTCTAAACAAACCCATCTTCTTACAATCAAACTATGCTTTAACATAATTTGTGAAATATTTTTGAGAGGAGATTGTCCAAAAAATTTGACAATACTCCTATTTTTTTTATAGTTTCATTTATATTAGTCACAGAATTTTTTCCCCTACTCAAGCAATTTGAAACATAGCATCTTTTGCTATACTGCCATCCAATTCTAAATATCTAATTATGTCATAATTTTCTTCAATATCTTCTCCTGTTCACATGATATATTTTCTATCCAACCGAATATTCTTTCGAATATCTTTTCTTATAAAGGACACCACACATGGCCAGATGTATGGCACACGTATAGGATAGGTGATACTCACAATTCATTATTTTTCAGAATAGCACCATCCTTAACTAATGTAATTGTGCTTTTCACTTGTAATTTTGAATTCTCTTAGTTTAGCCTCTACTGTTTTAATGTAACTTTCTGATGGAAAAGATCCCCTATATGTCTGTTTCGAGGAATAAAAGTGCAATTCCTCGGAATATAAAAAGTATGAATTTTAACAATTTCCAATACAATCTTAGTTGTCACCTAAGGCTCTTATTTTGATTCATTTTAATGTTTAATATCAATTTTAATAAATTTATTTATATTTATTTGGCCTTGTGACTGCTTATACAATCCCTGTAAGAAGTACATTGAGGGGGGTTTGAGGAGTTCATTCTGATTTACTAATGCTTTCATGGCCAAATTTAAAACCATTGTTGTTTGACTAAAGAAGTATTCTTTTGGTTGTTCTGAAAAAAATCCAGCTAGCAAGAAAACTTACCTATGATAGTGTTGCAATGTCTTTTATATCATTAATAATTAATATTAAAGCATCATGTCATATAAATCTCATTGGTTGGCAATCAACTACTGTAATGTAGCCATTATTAATAATCTTTTTCTTTTAATTTATAGAAAAATGTATTTAAAAAAATACTTACCTTAAGAAATAATTTTCAGAAAAGCTATTGAAATTATTCAAAAGTTTTTTTTTTTACAAAATGCATCAATAAACTTTAAAACAAATTTAAAAAAATCTACAAGACTATTTACAAAAAGTAACAAAACTTAAAGTGAAGACCGAATATGGTGATTCTTGGAGCGCTGAGAAACACAAATTCCTGTATTGTCAGTCTCTGACAAAATGTCCACTTCAGAATTGCTAGAAATATTGCTTTCAAACCTTTTAGAAAATTAATTGAACTTTCATCATTAATTGGTTCGTTGACCATGTGAATATATTTTTCTGATAAACGATGCTTTCTCTCTCCATTATAAACAGGAGCCAAGGCTCTCTGAAATATAAAGGAAAGTAAATGAAATATATCCAAAAGCAACAAAGTGAAAGAGTTCTGTTTGTAAAACTCTAAAAAGAAAGGAAATACATAGTGAAAATCAATTTAAAAAAAAGAGCATTCAGATGCAATCAGAAACATGAATGTACATCATGTGGAAGTTTAAAGAGCTGAAAAGTTTGATAAAGAGATGATAAAGAGTTTGTTTACATTATGCTTTCCCTCCTCCCACAACAGCTGGTGAGAAAAATACCGAATTAAAACAGTGTGTGAATAAACTGAAGATCAAGATCTTAAAACTAAATTAATTTCAAAAGTAATGGATACAGGACACCCTCTGAAAATTTAAGGGGGGTGGGAACAAAGTTCCACCTTTAAAATGCCAATATGGATTGCCTAGCTGTGATTGAGATCACAAGTGTATGGTACACCCGCTTGTGAAAGATGATCACGGTTAATGTGTATTTGGTATGCCAGCACCAAAAGGGTTAACATTGAGAAGTTGAATTGACATTGTTGTGACAGACACAAACATGAGGAAAGAGATAGTGATTCCATTTCACTTTCGGTAGCAGTAGTAGAATGTATTGTTAAGAAAGTTGCATATGTCCTCTAGCATTTTTTTGGGAAAGAGCATCAAGATTATTACATCAAATCATAGCTGGAAGACCCAAATATTTTGCAGAATTTCAAAACAAATGGAGCACTTATCAGACATTCTGGTTTAAAAATAGTATTTCTCATTTTTTTAAATTTATATTTGAATTAAAATTGTGGTGCATAGTATATTGAACATATGCGAGAATGTAAACAAGTATTTAGAATTTTTTTTAAAAAATGTTATTGTGTCAAAATATGATAATTGAAAGGTGGTTATATTCTGTAAGGAATTTAAATACTGAGAATTAATGCTCCTTTATTTTTAGCTTTTCTTTTGTACCAGCAATTTTTTAATGACATTTTTCAAAAAAAATATGAAAAAAGCTGTTTGCAAATTTTTCTAAATGCTGTAAGCCTAGAATTTGTATGGGATGACTAAATATATAAATGTAAAATGTTAAATTTATTCTGCTATTATTTAATTCTTAACTATAAACATTTATCAATTTGAATACATAAACATGCAAATATAAGTCAATAAAATGATAAATAAAATTTTTAAATATGCTGTTTTTCAAATTTTATCAAAAGGTATAAGTTTTTAGACTTCTATGAGATACCTAAATAATGGTGTATGAGACTTAAAATGTTTTAGCTTACATTTATAGGACCATTTATCATAATTATAACTTGAAAAATTTAAATTTCCAAAAATCTATTTTTTTTAAATACCCTGTAGTATATACATGTGAATAACCTGAGATGAAATCATTATCCTTCCTTCCAGTTCTTTACTTATGTGAATAATTTTGAATAACCTTAATACTCTTGCATTTAAAAAAAAAAAGAGATCTAATGTATTTTCTGAAATTAATAAAGTGTTAATGCAGTTTCTTTGGAAATGTTTTATTTATATTTTATATATATAATACTTAATTTTGTTCATCAGACCTGTCTATGGAGAATTTTAATCTTGGAATTCCCCTCCTTAAATTCTATATTTTCATATTTTTATTTTAAGTGTTTTTCTGTTAGAGAATTTATTCAAATAATTTTGTGCTGAAGTTAAACTTTTGATAAAAAGAATGACATTTATTGTTGGTAATTAAAGTAAATAGAAACTTTTTTTTTTTGTATGAGTGTAGAAAATACAAATGAGATGTTCAATTGGAGAAGAACTTATTAGATTATCATGTCCTGCTAAAAGACGTCAGGCATTTCTAGTTATTTTAAAATCTATTTGCATGGCATTTCAAGAATCATGAAGTTTTCATAACCATAACAAATTACTCAGTGAAGCCTATCATTGTGGAATGACCTATTATTCCAATGCATAGAGAGAGCAGATGTCTGGGTAACTTTCCTTCACATTTGACATTTATTTTATACATAAATGTTTTGTTTGGAGAGAATGCTCATGAATGTCTTTTCTGTTCATGTCCCAAACTCTGTTTATCACGTTTTAAACTTGTCTAACTTGGTGGGTAGGATCCCCTCCCTATAACTTGTTTGTGCTTTTATTCATAATTGCTTTTTGTAAAACTATATATATATTCAAGATTTTAACCCTGTTTGCTGTGTTATATAATTATTTGACTTAATCTGTGTCTTTTATCTAAATTTTTTTATTGGTTTGTAAAAGAAACATTTGGAGTTATCAACATAACACATCAATCAATAACTCCCGAGACTAACCCAGAGATGGCGCTCGTAGTAAACCAGTAACCAGGTCTTTCTAGAGTACGAACCTTTGCTTGAAACGTGTCAAAATTTTAAGTCGATCGGACCAGAAACAGCTGAGTTATCGAGGTTGGAGTAAAGTCGTTTTGTAGTTTGTTTAAAAAATGGAAAAAACCGAGTTTCGTGTTCTGATAAAACATTGTTTTTTAATGGGTAAAAACACCGTGCAAGCGAAACAATGGATTGAAAAATGTTACCCGGACTCTTGTCCATCAAAAGCAACGATTTGTCGGTGGTTTTCCGAGTTTAAACGTGGTCGTACCGACACAAATGACGCGGAACGCACGGGTAGACCTGTGGAAGCCGTTACACCGGAAAATGTGAGTGAAGTGACAAAAATTATAATGAAAGATCGTAAAGTGAAACTCCGTGAGATTGCTGAGATGACACAGATATCATATGGAAGTGTATTTACTATCCTTCATGAAAAATTGAGCATGAAAAAGGTTTTTTCCAAGTGGGTGCCGCGATTGCTTTCGATGGAACAAAAACAGCAATGAGTTGATGATTCAGAAAGCTTTTTATCGCTATTTACTTGCAACAAAAAAGATTTCTTGCGGGAAAAGAAAAAAGGAAAAATTTTTTTTGGGGGGGGGGGGGAAGTTTTGGGAAAATGTTGGAATTTTTTTATCACCCTAAAAGGTGATTAACAAAAGGTGTTATGTTGATGAAAAAAAAAAAATTTTGCAAAAAAAATGTTGTTTTCAATGTTAGTCTCGGGACGTATTGATCCATGTGTTATGTTTGGCATGGCATAGCCAGATTTGGCTCTTGTGCTATAAACCACACTAGCACTCACTTTATCACTTTTAGATTATCATTTTAATGGTATCCTTTTCATATCTGTAAGGAATGAAATGGTATCCTTTTCATATCTGAATGTTATGTTACAGGAAGTTTTTACAAAGTGTTTAAAAATAATAAATGTGTGGGAAAACTCGCTTATAGCTTATTGTTGCAATCATAATTTCATTTGTATATATTTTAAAAAAAAAAAATTTAAAAAAATTTTTATTTTTGATATTTTGCATTTGAATTTGGCTGCGTATTTTGTAATTTGAATCTAAATCCCCTTGCATCTCAAATTTTATAATGTTTAATTATTTACTAATTTGTTCAGCGAGATCCAGAAGATCCATCTGCTGCAGCCTTGAAAGAACCATGGGAAGAGAAAATAAGACGTATAAGGGAGTCTTCTCCTTATGGGCATCTTCCCAATTGGAATTTACTATCTGCCATCATTAAGTGTGGAGATGATCTTAGACAAGAACTGATGGCTTACCAGTTACTAGCAACATTACAAGTAAGTATTTGATGAAGCATTTTGCTTAAAATGTCAGTTATAAATTTTTAAAATTGTTTTAAAGAATATAATTCAAGAGGAAGATTTTGATAAATAAACTTTGATGTATTTGAAACATAAAGAATTATTTATAATTAACCTAATTAAATAAATAAGGCTCCAATGTGCACTTTAGAAGTACCCGTAGATTCTTTGTACCAAATTTAAAATGCATTATAATTTTGCACTATTCTGTTGACACACACAAACTCTTCCTTTTATTTATATAAATTTTTGGCTTCCAACTCAACATCCTTGTGTTGATGGTGCAAAATTATATGCATCTTATTGCCTCAAAGATTTAAAATGATCCAGGATTGAATAGATTTTATGCTTCCTACAAAACAAACATGAAGTTACTGCTATTGTATAGAGAGTTGAGTAGAAATGTAGATCCTAATGTTTAATGTATTCTGGGCAATCTTCTACATTACAATGTCATTCCACGTCTGGCAATGAGCCATCAATGATTTATATGAAATGCTTTCTGTTATGTCATGCACTTTGGTTTTTTATGATTAATTTCCTGTTATGAACTTTCAGTTTAACCGAGTCAAATGCAGATTTCTGATGTATATTAGATTGTATAAGTTGGCATCACTTTTTTTTTTTTAAATCAGATACAGCCACAATAATTTCCTGTACCTTTGTGTTAACTAGCCAGTAATGAAACAAGATTAATGATTGAGTAATTTTAATATAAGTAAAGTTTTTGATTTTAGAGATCAGTGTTTTGTTTTACTGCTTTAAATTATTTTGGGGCTTATTTTATCATCTTTGGCTAGTATAGGCCCGTTAACTACTTCTCTTCAGAAATTAAAATGTTAAAGCAAAATCCATCTAGCCACATTAGCCATATTTAGAGCATTGCTAAATTGATTAGAATTCCATTTTTTTGCTTCTAAATATTGATCGATATGATTCAGTAATTTTTGTCTTGTAAATTATCTTCTTCCATTCCCTCATTGTTCATTTTTATTACTGATAAACATCATTTTTTGCATATGTTAGTGTTTGAAAAATCTTTTATTGACAGGCTTGTGTAACATAATTAAATGCAATAGTTACTACAGCATTCTCTTTGCAATGGCAGAAATGTAAAGTTGACTGTAATGTCTGTATTCAAAATTTCCTCTTTGTCATTTTGAGGTTTTCTTAAGTGATTTGAGTGGCATCTTCTAGTACAAAATTTCTGAGACATTTCAGTGGCTTTGAAATTAGTTTCACTCAATAGCTTCTTGTGTGATGAGAAAAAGTTGTGAAATTCTGTTGTATCAAAATGTAAACAAATATAAGTATTACTTTACTTCAAATCATTGTCATGGCACTGAATATTATTTGTGTTAGAATTATGAGAGTTTATTTAATCAACGTATATAGGATGTTATATACAAATGTGTTAAACATTCTATTAACTGACAAATTGTCAGTATTTTGTAAATTATTACAGGTAAACACGTACTACAAGATGTAAACACTTCCCTTTTGATTTCAGATTTTATAACACATAAGTTCATAATTGTAGTACTTTAAAAAATAAATCATGCTCATCGAATGTTAAGCTCGATATATGTTAGTTTTAAATTTACCAACATAGCATTGATACTACAAAAATGTTATTTTCAGAAAATCTGGGAACTTGAACGAGTTCCTCTATGGGTCAGACCTTACCGTATCTTGGTTACTTCAGAAGACAGTGGTATGATAGAGCCTATATTGAATACTGTATCATTACACCAAGTCAAGAAGCATAGTAAAATGTCTTTGTTACAATATTTCCTTCAAGAATTTGGAAGTACTACAACGGAAGCATTCTTGACTGCACAGCGGAACTTTGTACAAAGCTGTGCAGCTTATTGCTTGGTATCTTATCTTGTTCAAGTGAAAGACAGGTAAGTGGAATTAATAATTTAATTTAAAAAAAAAAAAAAATCTACACTTATCTCTTCTACCAGACTAGCAGTAAATTATTATTTTTCATTTTCATCTAGTACATATTTTATCAAGCTTGCAATTCATTTTGTTACTTCAGTATTTTCAGATTATAGCTTTGCATAAATATTTGACAAGTTGTCTTAGAAACTATAAAATATGTTTATCCCCCCTTCCCCGGTTATACTTTGGTTGTTACATATTTTATAGAAGTTTGGAAATTGCTAAATATTTAATTCATTTTTAATTAGTATAAAAGATGTGTTTAGATACTTAAAATAGCAATGCAGTATGTATGTTGTACTTTTTATTAAATAATTTTCTTCGTAATTAATTGGCTGGAATAAAAATGTTTTGAATTATTTTGTACTTTTTCAGGCATAATGGAAATATTCTGTTAGATGGAGAAGGTCATATAATTCACATAGACTTTGGATTTATTTTATCTTCCTCACCAAAGAATTTGGGATTTGAGAATTCTCCATTTAAATTAACTCAAGAGTTTGTTGATGTAAGTAAATTTTACTTAATGCATGCATAGAAGATCTTCTATGCATTTTTTTGCTACGTAACTATGTGCTTAATATTTTCTATGGTAGCTAATATAGTAATGAATGTTAGTTGTGATAAGTGATTCTTCCAAATAGATTAGAAAGATTCTTCCAAGTATAATAGAAAAATAGGTTTCTTTTACTACTTACTTGAAAGTGCTCAGTTTTTATTTGTGATAAAACTATCTGAAATATTTTTTAAAGAATCGTATTAAAGCTTTATCAAGTAGAGAAATCTCATACTTTGAACTTTCCTTCAGAAATTTTTTTATGAAATATTAGGAAGATTAAAATTGAATAAGTTGACATTTTTTTATTACATTTTGAAAGCGTGTTTAAATGAGCTTATGTTATGTAGGTGTTTATGCAGTTATTGAATTAAAATTACATAGTTTTTGGTAATTTTCCCTTTCATATCGAGGATCATTTAATTTATATGGAAAATAAATTGTAGTTTTTCCTGTCTAATGAAATTGTGGCTGTGGTAGCCTAGTGGTTATGGTCGTGGGCAAGTGATTGGCAGTTTTCATTGAGTCTCGAGTTTGAGCCTTGATGCCATTAAGGCCCGACGTGTAGCCGGTGCTGATGCATGTTAAATCTGTCGGGGCCCAAAATCATTTCATTGGCATGGTGTGGAAGTTAGTAGAAAGAGTGCCAGCTCAGGCATTGTCTTCGACACTTGATTGAGGTTCAAAATTACGAGGTCTGTCACCAATAGTCCTCGTATTGCTTCTAGTGTGACATAATAAAATCAAAACCAAACTCAGATTGAATCGTTGGTATACTTATATCTTGTGTTTTATTTTTTCTCCTATTAATATAAGTTTTGTAAAATTTGAAGTAAAATGCATAATTAAATGTGAGCAATTCTTATCCCAGATTTTCTAAAATGTATATTTATGCCATGTTGTACATTTTATGTATATCATCATACTAATGTGCATTTTTAAAGAGGAGAGGACAATAAGCTTTTGAGATTTTCTTAAAATATTTTTATATAGTGTATATAAAACTGTTTTAAAATTTCTTGGAAAGCATTTATTTTCACATATAGGAAAACCTTTTTAATTTTTTGCTTTTTAAAGTTCTGTTGATAGAAATTGTGCTTCACATATCCCAATTCCTCTATTAAAAGATGTAGTAGGCTTATAAGGGTGTCATTATTTATTATTCACTACTCATAATATTTATCTCCTTAATTACCTTCCATTTAATATAATTTTGATGGTTATCATATTTTGGAAATCTGTACACAAAATAGATAAAATATTTGTTTATTTGATTTTAAAGTTTTTCTGCCATTTAAAAGTTTTTTGTAGCTGGTTGAATCTGTTGAGACTTAGTCTTCTTATGGGTTGGTGTAATTAGGAGAGGGGATGCCAGCTCGTACGTCAATCTTATTGCTCGACCATGGTTCAAAATTATGTGGTATGTTGCCAGTAGCTCTCATGTTACTTCTGAAGGAGACTTACCCTCTAGGGCTTATCTTCTTTTGATAGGTATGGGAATTATGATGTCAAGACATCCTAGTGCTTCTTTTCCCCACATAGTTGACCATCTTTGGTAAACATGGGTGATATGCCCCAGGATAACCTAGTGATCCTTTTCTTTCTTGTCAACCAATTTTTCCTTTATTTCCATTTTTCTCAAATGTCTAGATCACAGTTACATAGCTATATCTGTCTGCCATTAAAATTCCACCATCACTTTAAATTGTTTGGCTGTTTATAATTAAATCAAAGTTTTTCAGTCAATAAAATATATGTATGTGTTGTTTATGAAATATATAATTTGATTGAAAAGAATTTTTTAGTTCATGAATTTATGTTAATTTTGCCACTTATTGTACTCATAATTTTAGTACATTTTGATGAAATACTGGAATTCTGTCATCACAAATTTAACCTTAAATTATTTTTATAATTATATGTGTGAAAAGCTGTTTCAGTGCAATGAATATTCTTTTAATGACATGTTGTAATAAACTTTGAATTGGTTATGTATTGTAACTATTTTTGTATCTTTTTACAGGTAATGGGTGGACCTGGGAATGATATGTTCGAATATTTCAAAATACTCATGTTACAGGGTCTAGTTGCTGCACGCAAACATCATGAACGTATTGTCACACTAGTGGAAATAATGCAAGCCTCCTGCCAGTTACCTTGTTTCAAAAATGGTGCCAGTGCCATTCGAGCACTCAAAGACAGATTTCACATGGGCCTAACTGAGGAACAACTGCAACTCCTTGTTGACACAATGGTTGAATCCAGCATGCATTCAATAACAACAAAGTTGTATGATAACTTTCAGTATATAACCAATGGAATTCTCTAAGGATATTATTCCTCCAATAAACAAAAGTGCACTTTTTTATGATCGTCTTATTTATCAATGATACTATCCTGTGACTAGCATTGGGTATCACTGAACTTGTGTTTCAAATTGTGGCTGCTCTATTTCCAGAATTGTTTTCAGTCTTGAGCAGCTGCATTATGTAATATAGAAGAATGTATTTAATGCTGTAAGTATGCTAAATCGTTGCAAAGAAGATATTTTTGCTGTACAGGTACTTGTGTGTTAGTGTTTGTGGTTTAATTACTGTTGTATCATCAGCAGGTCATGTCCCTTGTTATAATTTAGTTATTTAACTACAACTTTAATGTTCATGAATTATTCATAATTAAATTTGAAAAAATGTCTGATTTTTGCATCCTTTAAAAAAATTTCAACTACTTTCTATCATAGATCATTGTAGTTATGTGATTTTAAAAGACTATTTTAATATATTTAAGTTATATTTTTTATTAGAAAAGTGGTATTGGCTCCTTTTTGGAAGTTTATTTTAAATTGCAGTTTTTAAATAGTAATGATAGTATTTTTTGTTTCCTTCTTTTGATCATTACACAAATATTTGTATTGTGATAATAGCAAAAATGCAAATCATAGTTTTAAAGAAAAATTCAAGTAAAATTTTGTCAAAAATAAAATCCTGTTGGAGTCAAGCATCCATCCTTTTAAATGCCCATGTAGCAGTAAACAGAATAATACAATATGTACCATATTTGATTTTATTTCTGCACTTTACATCTAGCTCAAATAATTTTCCATCCATTTATAATAGGATAAAAGTAATATGTATTTTGAATGTATTAGAGCTTTCAAAAATCTTTTCTCTGATTTTGTAAGAATTGTAGAAAGTAATTCTAGTGTACAAATGAATTTTTCCAATAGCAATCTTTTTGAAATAAGAAATGTTATCTTCCTTCCACAAAGCAATAATAACATTAATATCACCAGGGGAAATAGTTTTCTAATATACTTATATTGCAACAATAATAGTTTTTAGAAACAAGGAATTTACAATAACTTTTTTTGCAAGTTAAATTTGAACTATGTTTAAAATAAGTCATAGTACATTTATGATGCATGGCTTAATATAAAAGAAGCAATATCATAAGCACAAAGTTAAATTAAACTACTCAAATCATGCATGAAGTAGAGATATTAAAGTATATCATAGTTTCATGGATGAATTGTTCAGTTTTTATAAAGTAGTCAATGTTTTTCATACAAATCAATATGTGCTTAGTTTGTAATATTTTTCATAGAGCATAACAGTTTTGATGTGCTTTACTTCTTCCTTAAAAGGTTGTAATAAATAAATTTAAAACAAAAAACGCTTCTGTGGTCTTGTTATTGTTAAGAAATGTATATTTTCTTCCTTGATGTAAATATTATGAACAATTAAATTGCAATTATTTGGAATTCCATTTTTACTCCATTCTTTCATTAGAATTTGCACTTCAATTCTACGTAGCATTGAAAGGCGTTATCAATTCTATAGATTGTTGTAAGGAAATGTGATTTTTTTGTACATATGCAATTATTATTCATGTATTTCAAGGATCAAATAAATTCTTATTCATATTTTTTTTCTTATTTCATTCTCTTATTTTATTTTTGACTCATTTCACTTTTCTCTAATAACAAAACTTTGTTGTCAATGTAGTATAATTTTGAATGAAGTATAATTTTGGTGAAGAATGTTTCTAAAGCTGTCATCACCCAGTGTTAAAGAATAAGATAAACTCAGCACATTAAAGTTGTAAGGACCCATTATTAATGTATAAGTTTTAATCACACAAACTTAATTTAAGTATTGGGAAATCTTTATTTTTATCTTAAAATGGGTTCCAAGTATGTGTCCTGCTCTAGTACATCCCATATAAAAAGGTTTGGAATGGATGGGAATTGTTTTTCTTGAATGTGTGTTGAAACATACATTAAATAGTTAATATATGTAGTAAAATTGATATTTATATTGGAAATCTTTCTTGCTATTATTATTTCATGCAAAGTTTCAGCAGATATTTAATGGATTTTAAAAATAAATTTTTAAGTCCCCTCCCTCCCCCAATGGAGAGAGATTCAATGTATGTGAAATTGCACAGAAACTTGTGTTAACTTAGCATTGTTAAAGGTTCCTAATTCTGTATCTAGAAACTTTTGAACGTTTAAATTTTAGTATAAAAAGGTAATTTCTAAATCTGAGAATGTGAGGAATTTAAGGTAAATATACAATCAAGTAATTCCCCAATATGAAAGTTATAATCTAGAACTTTTAATGGATATTTTTACCATAGAAGGCATACCAATTTAAATGAAGCTTTAAATACAACATTCTCAATGTTTAGTATTAGTTGCTCTTATCCTAGCTAATCTTTTGACAATAAATTATTAGCTTGTTCAAAACTTTTAATATGGAAGAGAAGGAATTACTTGTATTTGGTTAAGAAAAATCGTGCAATTTAAAATTTTTTCCTATTTAACTTTATTCATTTCACTTAAGTGCTCTGTCTCTACTTACCTTGCTCTTTGCTATTTTTATTCTTCCAGATTCTGGATCTGGTAGAACATTTGCTTACTGAAGTTCTTATTTAAAACTGCTGTCAAATAAAATTAAAAAAACTAATGCCAAACTTGGAATTTTTTTTTTTTTTTTAAATTTTGTATAATTACAACATATCTGTTTATTATACAAATTGTGAAATTTTTAGGATAACATTATAAACGTAAATTGTTAAAATATGCTATTAATAATTCTGTCGAGCCCAGTTGTAGTGAATCATTTGCGCAGGCCCAATAAAAAGTTTCATTACACTCAGTTGGATTTTAAGCAAGTTCATCGATTTTCCTATTGATGATTAGGAAAGATTCCGTAGTGGGTTTTTTTTCCACTTCAGACATTGAAGGCACTCACAGTATCTGATGGTATGGAGTAATTGTTTTACTTCAGATACAATGTTGTCATCATTGAAAATCCTGAAGTATACCTCTCTAGGAGAAAAAAATGATTCCATACTCTTCCAACCATATAGCGATTGGTAACCCAATGCTATCTCTTCTTTGCTGCAATACATTCCTTGAAAGACCTGCATATCAAAAGCAGGTGCGAATTGTAGCAATTGTGACTTGTCTCCAAGACTTCTCGGGTGAAATAATTGCTTCTAAAAGGAATGTTATAACAGCTGTTCGTGGCTTTCTAAAATAGCTGGTGGCTGTGGTAGCCTATCGGTTTTCGTCGAGTCACGGGTTGGATCCTTGATACCACTAAAGAACCGCGGTGTAGCGGGGCTGATACAATCTGTCCTCCCGTTGGCTTGGTGTGGAAATTTGAAGAAGGGATGCCAGCTCAGTTGTCATCCTCATCACTTGACCGAGGTTCAAAATTATGAAGTCCGTTGCCAATAACCTTGTGTTGCTTGTTGTACGACGTCATAAAGACTAATCAATCAATCCATAAGGCAGATCTCTACATTGATTACTGTTTTAAAGCTTATACTCAGCCACTACAGTACTTTAATTAAAGCAGTCAAATGATTCAATACCTTAAGCACTTGCCTTCTTTAGGTAAGTACGGGTATCATGACCCCGAGGACCCCTAGTGATTTTTTTCTTTCCTACGGGGTTTATTGTCTTTGGTAAACATGGGTGATGCACCCCCAGGTTGCTCTAGAGATCCTTCTCTATTTTCGGCCCTCCTTATCAACCAATTTTTGTCTTTTTTTTCATATCTAGACCACAGTTAAATCTTGTTTGGTTCATCACAGCCACAACTGGCTCTTGCACCAATAGCCTTATTATTATATATATCAAGTTATTTTGATCATAAAAAGTAATATTTTTTTTTATGAAAAAAGAGAATAATTAATATAAATTTTTTATCCCTTCTAATGATTCCTAACTCAAACGTCTATAAACTTACTCCGTGACCAACTCCAATCTCATCTCTACTTGTAGCGCAAACTAAGATATCTCGTTTTGTTGGCAGTATATAGGTTAAATAGGGTTTCAGTTGACAAAGTTCACTGTAGCAAGATTTGACTGCATATTAAAAATAAAAAAATTAATTTAGAGCATTTGTCAGAAAAAGTAGCCCAATTTTTAAAAATTAGTTATTTTTCTACAAAATTCATCGCACAGTTTTGTATATGTCTTCTTCCTCCCTTTAAAATTACCCCGGGTTACCCTAGCGATCCTTCTCTGTTTTTGACCCTCTTATCTACCAATTTTTATCTTTTTTTCAATTTTTCCCGTCTAGACCACAATTAAATCTTGTTTGGCGCAGGATAGCCATATCTGGCTCTTGTGCCAATAAACTTTACATTCACTCATTCTCTTTAAAAT
Organism: Nephila pilipes; assembly: GCA_019974015.1. Classification (NCBI taxonomy): domain Eukaryota; kingdom Metazoa; phylum Arthropoda; class Arachnida; order Araneae; family Nephilidae; genus Nephila; species Nephila pilipes. The sequence goes on from BMAW01132855.1 coordinate 281,384, forward strand.
TGGTTGCAATTACTTCTACAAAAACGTGATGCGATTGTTTCTCAACGTCGCAGTGAGAAGCGACACGAAGGCTATTGGTGACAGACTTCGTTCTTTTGAACCTCGGTCAAGGGACGAGGCCGAGAGTTCAGTTGGCATCTCCTTCTCCAAACTTCCACATCACGCCATCAGGATGAGATTGGACCTCGGAACAGATTTAACGTGCATCAACTCGCTACACAGCGGGTGATCACGATTTCGTGGCATCAAGGCTTGAACCCACGATTCGACGAAACACCGGCCGCAAGTTTGCGCCCCTGACCACTAAGCTACCGCGGCCACTCTACAAAAGTGAGTGTTAGTATTTTTTAAACGCTCAAAAGCCAGATGTGGCCCTGCTGCGCCAAATAAGGCAAGTTGTGTGCAAAGTGTAACGCTGTGATCTAGAAGTTTGAAAAGATGTTGGGGGAAAAATTGGTTGACAAGTCGAAAGTGTGTGTGGGGGGATCGTTAGGGTATTCAGGGGGAGCGTCACCCGTGTTTACCACAGACAGTAAACCCCATGGGAAAGAAAAAGATAACTAGAGTGCCTCGGGGTCATGATGCCAAAACCTACCTAAAGAAGGAAAGCCTTTGAGATGTAGTTTGAATATAAGTTAAAGTACTTTTTGCATTGCTATATTCTAGGTACAACTAGGTTTGACAAAAAATACATGCAGCTTAAATCATTGTAATATGAAATTTGAACCCCATAAATATGAATTAACATTTGATTTTTTTACTTTGAAATAAGTTAAAAAACAAAATACTACTTGATATAATCCTCAGGGGCAAGGTGCCCGGCTATACCCCCATACGCTGGGTACCCATTTTAGTCGCGTCTTACGACATGCATGAGCTACAGTGGGACTATTCTTTTACACGGGTATGGCCACATTACAAAAATGAATGCATATAATCCTCCCTAATGTTATAATATATATATATACATACACATATTGTCTTGTACAAGTTTATCACAGCAATCACTATTTTTAGTTTCAGCTTAAGCTTATGTGACCTATCAAACTTGTCAAATATAATAAAATGAAAGGTTACCAGTGATATGAGTTTCATTGTATCAATGACCATTTTGCACTTTTGTCAGAACATGAGGACCGAAGGTGTGCAAGTTCAGTGGTGAACGCACGGAAGAGGGTGTAAAGGAACACATGCACTCTTAAGATTCTTACTCGAAATATTTCAGGATAAATCTTTTAATTATATTACTATAAACAGGGACGTCTTAAGACTTCTTTAGGCCCTGAACCCTCATCAAAAAATAGGCCCCATCTGCGAACCTTGAATCTAATTTGGTGTATATGCATGTACAGATCTATAAAAACAATCCTCAGTAATATGAGGTCTTATGTAAATATTCGTTTTCTACATTTTAAATTTGTAAAATCATTAATTCGATCTTCAAAATCAATTGTTAATAATATTTCATTTTCACTACTCATTAAGCTTAGATTATTCAAACGGGAATGAGTCATACGATTTCTCAATTCGTTTTTGACCAGTTAGAGTTTTGAAAATGAACCTCACCACCCGCGTTAGTTATTATCATTGATAAGAAAATTCTCATTATTATTTCAATATTGAGAAACACAGTGAATTGTTTTTCATTACACTTGTATGTAAAGAATGTGTTGATCCCAATTCCAGTTCCCTCATCCAGCAACTGTTCATCTCCATTGGTAGAATTGTGCCCGCTCTTGCCTAAGCGCGCGGCTGCTGCACTTTAAATCTGTCGGGGCCCAAAGTCCTCCCTTGGCGTGGTGTGAAAGTGAGAAGAGGGGGATGCCAGCTCAGGTGTTGTTCTCGTCACTTGACCGAGGTACAGAATAACTAGGCGTCGCCAATATAGCCCTCGTGTTGCTTCTAGTGCGACGTTAATAAAAACTAATCTATTAGTAGAATTACATTTTTTATTAATCTTTCTTTTTTCTATTTCTTCTCTTTGCTTTTTCTTCAGCTTTTCGCCATGAATGATCATGTATGACTTAAAATGCTTACATTCCAAGTTCATTTCCTCCCCATTGATGTCTTTATCGTAAAATTTTGATATTTTCTCGCATGCTATTTTAATATCTATCTCATCTAAATTAGAAATATTTTGAAAAAATGCAAACATTTCAAAAAGCTTCTCATATTTTTTACTACTCGTTTGTATATTGTAAATTAGTGAGTCAATTATTGGTAAAAAGGTTTCTCTCTATTTTAAATTTCTGGCTGTGGCTGTTTTCAAAAGTTGTGTCGGTGTCTCTATTTCATTCAAGGAAAATTACCCTAACACGGGGTTGTCTTGCACGCTTGTGAACACTTTGATACTCCTTTATAAAGGACACTTCCTTAGTTTTTGACTCATAATAGTCAAAAGAGTCTCTTTTGGTTTTTATATATATCATTAACGATTTTAAACCTTTCGAGAAATCCATATTTTTACTCTGGAGAAATAGATTTACTTTGTCAATATGTGTCAGAAAGTCAATCCAAAGGATAGTTTAAAGTAGCTACTCTAATTTATTCATCTCAATTTTTAATTTTTTGCAGAAAGTCGAGTATCCGCTGCCTGTAATTTATTATTAATTAAGCATCCATGCTCATGAAAATATTTAGAAATACTTGCAAACACTTTTAAAAAATCGAAAACCAGAGAAACATTTTTTTTTTTCGCTCTTTCGAATTCATTTTATTCCATGCAATTAAAAGAGACACCCTAGATGTAAATAAAAAAGTACGAAACTCCATAAGATTGACATTACACTCAGGAATTCTTGGCGTCGTGTCGACGGTAGCCTTAAAGGTTTTATATCAATACTAACTGGAGTACCCATTTTCCACATGAGTGAAGTTTTAAAATGAAATGATCAGTTATTAAGAAATAAATTACCAGTAAAACTTAAAATAAATGACCAGTTATAGCTATGAATCCACTTTTAAACCTGTACGAGATGATGTACAGAAAAATTATGAATAATTTAGTAAATAATGGCTCCTCTTTTTATTTATATCCTAAAAATAACTAAGATGTTTTTTAAAATAACACACTCACATTTTGGGGATGAGTTATTCGAAAAAGAATTATTTTGCTACTAAAAATAAATAAATAAATACACTGTTCTAAGAATCTTTATGCCTTATCTCACGTAATATGCACATAATTATGTGTAAAATTTAGCTTTTTTTTTGTACTTTTCAAGAGAAAAAAAAAAAGAAACATCGCTCACAAGTTTATAAATAAAAAAATGTTAAAATTAAAGTATTTTTAATAAATCTCAATTTTCTGTAGGAATATCTGATTAACTGATAAAACAAACACGCGCAAATAGAACATTTCTAGTGAGGATTCTTATACCCTAAAAATCTCTTATTTTGTACCGAAAATTTCTCCACTTTTAATATTTACTCTTAAAACATCAAATTGTTGTTCACATTCAGGCATTTATTTACCTAATTACCAAATCGTACTGTAGGATTCCTGTTATATGATTGTTTTTCTACATTTATGTTGCATAACTACAATCAGTAGTAATGTAATACATTCATTTTATAAATGTTCCTTTTTTATTTGGTTTTCAATAATAATAAAAAAGAACAATCATTTGAATTTTTAAACGAGTAAAATAACGCTTTCCATATCAGAAGCAAATAAAAATATTTCTCTGAATGACATTACATATCGAAAATTCTTTTGGAAGATCACAGTGCATTTAGAATGAAGGAAGAGCGCAATTATGCATATGATCATTATAAATATATTCTAAAAAGTCTTAAAATATTTATATATAATTTTATAAGCAGTTAAGAGATTATTTCATGTTGTTCAAAGGGAGAGAGAAGAAAGTTCACACAAAAAAAGATTTTTTTTTAACAGGATCTATTTTTATAACATTGTCAATAAAAAAAAAAGCAAATTCAATTACATATTATTTTACTTTTTTTAATGCGATATAAATATTTGTATATTATCATAAATCTTAAATACAATTCCAAAATAAAAACATAATTACCTTTTGCTGTTGCAATGAAATTAAATTTAAAGGAATGAATTGCCGATTTAGAACCATAGACCACTTATTTCTTCGAAAAAGTGTGATTTCCTTCAGGGTCATTTCAACCCTCTTTTTATTAGTCCTGAAGCCTGTTATAAAATCGGAAATTTGTTTTATTACTTCTATTAGGGGCTCTATCTATTATATCTCTTGTCCATTCATGAGCGATCCTTAACTCACGTGTGCAAATAAATAAAAGGACGCTGGAAGGAGTGTCTGTTATCTCTGTGACTGTCCTTCCCACAGCAGCATTTTTATCAATAAATTGGACATAACTCGCTTTAGAAATAAAACTAATATTTTCCCTGATTCTCAGCAAACGTTGTAAATAGAAAATTTTAATATGGAAGTAACTGTTTTCAACTAGTCATGTCCAGGAATAACATCTGACAATTAAAATTATTCTGATCATGATCTTATTGAGGCCGAGTAGAGAACGAGACGAGGCCTTGGGCCCATGCCTTGACGTCCCTGATTATAAATGTTCTAATTTTAAACATAAAAACATTTTTTTTCCTCCTCGTGCTTAATTTTTTTTTTTTTTAGATTTCGAAGTGAAAAAGGATTTCAACTAAGCAGATTTCTGAGAAAAGAATAGAGGTCTACTTTCTCTGAGATAATACTTATGGTTCAGTGTTTGCAGACGAAGAGAAGGGGTGCATCACTAAAAAAAAAAAAAAAAAAAAAAAAAAAATGCAAATTTTATTCTCATGGTATCTTCGTTAAGAAAAATAACTATCTATACTTCTTTAAATTTTTATAACTTGTTAAAATTATATCAATACTTGAACAGTTTTAAATAGGAAAAGTAAGAGTGATTTAGTGTATTATTTACTTTTACCGTGTAAGTTATAGAGTTCCTTTTCTACATATATGGAAATATCTTTTCGTCATAACTAATGCTTAAGAAATTACTTGAGAGTTGCATAATTAATGAGTTTAAAAACTATAACTATTGTAGGGTGATTTGGTTTTATTAACATAGCACTAGAAGCAACACGAGAGCTATTGGCGACGGACCTCGTAATTTTGAACCTCAATCAAGTGACGAGGACTACACCTGAGCTGACCCCCCCTCCTAACTTCCACACCATGCCAACGGAAGGACTTTGGGTCCAAAGAGATTTAACATGCACCAGTCCCGGCTGCACGGTGGGTCTTTTGTGGCGTCAAGACTTGAACCCACCTATTGCAGCATGAATAACATAGCCCATAAAAAGCGAGCGAGTTTTTTCATTGTAGGATGACCGGGAAGTACTTCAGGTACCGCTTAGCAGTTTAGTTTTTATTAACGTCGCACTAGAAGCAACACGAGGGCTATTGGCGACGGACCTCGTAATTTTGAACCTCAATCAAGTGACGAGGACTACACCTGAGCTGACACCCCCCCTCTCCTAACTTCCATACTATACCAACGGAAGGACTTAGGGTCCCGACAGATTTAACGTGCATCAGCCCCGGCTACACGGTGGGTCTTTAGCGGCCAAGGATCGAACCCGCGACTGAACGAAAACCGCCGGTCACGAATCCGAAGCCATGACCACTTGGCTACCACGGCCGTATCGCTTAACAGAGCGAGGTCATTTACTTCCTTGAGAGCTCGCAAGCAACCGATAGATACGAGGGAGTAGATGTGGTGGTAATTGGTGTGTTCCGATTGGTCTAGCACTCTTCTGCTGGATTAACTAAAGTTGGTTTATCTACGGAGAAAATTTAAGAAATTAATACTTCAACTATAAAAACTATTGCTTTTATATTAATTTCTTAATTTTTGCATAAACACGAGGACATATCTTTGAACATTTTCAACATTACAAAAAGGATTAGTGAATGATCACATGTCTTGAAAGACAATTTAAAAGTTGTATAACATAGATTTCTAGTAAAACATTTTTAGTGAATATAATTTTATTTGTACACGATTTGAGTTTGAATTAACAATGCTTTATTAAATTATACACTGGTCGACAATTGCTACAGTCGGATGAGATTTACACTCGTAGAACGCGATAGTGGAGATTAATGGCACAAGACCCAAATATAGCTATGTTGTGCCAAAGTAGGTGTAACTGCGGTCTAGACATTGGGGAAAAAAAGTAAATAATTAAATTTAACAAGGAGGTTCGAAAATAGAGAAGGATCGCTAGGGTATCCGGGGGCATCTCCCGTGTTTACCACAAATAGAAAACCCTGCAGGTAAGGAAAAAAAAATCTTTAGGGTGGGTCTTTGCCTCGGGGTCATGATTCCTTCAAAGGCCTACCTGAAGAAAACCTCCGAGGGCATTACCCATAGCAGCTACAAATAAAAGGATGTAAAATGTGAAATAAATGCAGGATGAATATATGTATACGAGGAAGTAAGATTAATAGAATAATGTAAGAAAAGGAATAAGTAAGCAAATATTCTTTTCCAAGCTTGTTTATCACATGATAGCCCTGATAATAGATTTAAAGGATTTCATGAGAATGGACAACTATTGTTTCAAGTGAAAGTATTAATGAACTTGATCACTTAGATGATTTTACATGTTGCCGCATTATAGGAAAGATTGAAGATGATCGAAAAATAAGACATTTCTAAAGAGTTCAGTATTACCCACAGCATTGTTTCTCAGACGTGGAAAACATTTAAAACAATTGGAATGTACAGCTAATGGCTCATTGAAGGATGTGGTTGAAGTATGATGCTGACAGGTTCATTGCCATATTAGCAAAAAGGAACTGGAGTACTAATGTTCAGCAAGTGGCAAATTAGTATTCATTTGCCACAGGACTGATAATCTCCTAAAAAACTGTACAGAGACGTTTGGGAGGAGGATTTTTACACCAGCAGAACTGTTGTATGTTTGACATTGTCCAGACTGCAACATGCAGCCTGGTTGCAATGATAACACGAGCATCAAAATTTGATTGACCAGGACTAGGCATGCATTCTATTCTCAGATGAGAGTCAGTCTATGATCAAATTGCAGATGTTTAATAATCTGGAACAAGAAAATATTCAAGAAAAAGACTGATATCCAATATACAGTATTGGTATGGGCTGGCATCATGAACAACGACTGCCCACTTCTACATGTGTTTGTATCTGGGAATATGGATAACCAAAGGTACATTGATGAAGTCCTACTGCTTCCTGTTCATCTTTTCTATGGCACAGTCGATAATGCACGTTTTCATGGACACAGCATGAGACACGTGGAATGTTGTATTATACTCCAAGGTGAACATATCCAAATTCCAACACTTTTCACAAAAGTCTCTACTGTCGTTTATAAGTATTTTTCCCCACTATTCTGTACACAGCATCAACACCCCCCCCCCCCCTTAAGGTGTGTCATAACGTTCAGTATTATCCAGAACATTCAATGCTATTTGTTCCAATGTCTGAACAGTGTGGCAACAATATTTTATAATGTTGGGCTTTTACTCCCACTGTTTTTTTTTTTGCTACAGTTCACTTTGTGATCTGTCCACAACAATTGTCTATTAGTGTTCATAGTAGTCTCAATTCTAAATGATTCATTTTTAAATGGAGTTACTGATTATTTTGCTAGTTCTGAAGCATACTCCTCTGCTAGTATTCTTTGATCATATATATATTTACATGTTTTACAACCTCCAACATATTTTAAATCACATTCTTCAATTCTTTTTAAGCATATCACAGCTATCTTATAATATACACAACCATTCATAATAGATTTCATCACACCATATTTCAGTCAAAATTCAAAAAATTTAATAAACATAATAAATGTTACAGAAATGTTGCCATTTTGTTAAGTAACATTTTTTTAAATCTTGAATTATAAAAAAGGTCTTAATAATCAGCTGACAAGCTCTCAATTGTAATTCAAACAAATTCTAATTGGCATTTTTGTTTGTCATATTCGATCAAAGTACAAGAATTCCCAATATAAAATTTTTTTTACAAAAAAAATATTAATTCAGAGAAAAAAAATTTACAACACTAATACTTTATTCAACATATCTGCTGCTCAAATTTAAATTCAAGTTTGGATATTAAACTTTCAGAGAACTTTATTAGCTATAAAAAAAAAAAAAAGTTAAAAATTCTATTTTGTACTTTCAAATAAAATTATAAGTTCTTTTTTCATTCTGTAATAAGACAACGAAAATTTGAAGGGAGAGGACTTTTTTACACTCATAATGCAATTACATCTAATACCCATTTGTTCAATTTCATTTTTTATGAATAATCAATATAATATGTTTTCATTTTCAAATTAAATGAAAAAATGTAACTTTTAAATTGTTACAGAAATTATAAATGAGGGACTGTATTAAAATCTTATTAATCTATTATTTTTAAACATCATTAAAACACATACTTCAAACAACTGAAGCACAATAAGCTTTATTTTTGGCAAAGAAAGCTTCCTATTAATTTAAGAAATTTCTTCCTTTTTACATAAAATGAAATCATTGGCAGTGTTTGAATAAGTTTACAACATATTTGTGCATGAGTTGCTACTGATAGTTGCAAGTGAAATTCGATAAAAATAGAAATTTTCAGTTTATAAAATCCAATATTCTTATGGCAAAAAAGTATAACAAAATGATTTTCACAAAATTAAAAATCCACAAATTCTGTACATTTTTAACTGCTTTTTTTTTAATGTTCATACACATATAAAAATTAAAATTTTAGCACACTTTTAAAATTTTTCTGGAACAGCAACTACTGCACAGCTCTAGCATCTATTTCAACAAATATTTCTTATAACATTTTGTAAAATTATTTTCTACACTTTATACTTAAACAACCACCTCCAACAACAAACATAGCTATTTTTATTTACGAGATAACACTTCAGAAGAATACCAACTATAGCTTTTCTCTTTCTGTACCTTCTTCACAGGCACAGCTATTGCTTTTTGAACTTTTCATCACTAAAACTGTGAGGCAACATAAAACAATAAATTTCAACAAAAAAATAATTTTCTCTAAAAGGAACAATGAAAAACAAAATTATACAAATTACTATATATATTCAATTAATGAGTATGAAGTTAGCATGCAGTGCCAGATTATGGTGCAAAACCAGAACTAAGTACTGTATAGCAAGAACTTTTATTCCATATAAATATTACAGCTAGTATAATTTAATATTGTAGCAGCACAAAAGACACATCAAAAGGATGATTTAGGAGGTGTTGGCATATTACACATTCTCTCTTTTCTATTAATGAACACATTAAAGTCATGCAATCAACAAGTTCTTAAAAAATAATTCATATATTTGAAAGTATCCTTAGCATTTAACTATACACTGCAAGAATACTTCCGATAAAAATGATCTTATGAAAAAATACCACATATATGCATGAATCAATTCAAGTGAAACATCTAGTTTTGAACAGGATATTAATTTTTCATATATACTTATTGTAAACTGTATTAATAAGTTAATATTTCATTGTAATCTATACTGTACATATTTTACCTAAAGATAAATCTGTTTGATTTATAAAATATATTAGTCGCTGAATAAAATAAAAATTTATTGGATATATGTTAACAGGGTGAAATATAATTTACATATTCTAACATTTCTTTACATATGCTTCATATTTTATTATATAAAAAGAATCTTATTTAATATATCCTACATTTGATTACATGATTCCATACCATTTCGAACATGGGAAAACTAATACATAATTTAGAAAGAAATATTTTTGTAGAAAAAGAACAATAAATCAAATTACTAATAGTTAATGTACAGGTAAATTTCATATTCAAAACTGTGCTATAAGCAAGTTACTTTTAAATATACTTCTTTCCCTTCTAAAAAAAAATAGGTCATTTTAGGTACAATGTATGTCAAAGAGAAATTAAAGGTTTTGTTGTATGGCTTGTCCTTCACATCTAAATTTAGTACCCTACATGTTTTTATGTTTACCTATGTATTATTCATGTGTCAGTTGAATAAATTTACAAATTTTAAATGATTTTTCTCATACCAAGTACGAGCTCTGCATATGTAACTTATAGAAGGTGAAAATTATACCACCTATATGTATTTACTTTCCAAAACTAGATAAAACAAAGAACATAATCATATTTACGGATAATTGTGTGTGGCCAATTCATCTTAAACTCTTACAATAATACTGAAGATAAATTCAATACTTTTAACATGAAATAAATGTAATAGCTTATTAGTCGATAGAAAACAAATTAACATTTTTTAATTTTTTCCTACATATTTTCAACTCTATTATTAACTATCAACTATGAGTCACCATTTAATTCTCCTAACTTAAATAAATTTTCTATAAATATATGCTGATATAAAGAGTTTTAGGTAAAAAATAAACCTATTTTGTTTTGACTTGATATTGAAAAACATATTAAGGCACAACAAACAAGCTTGGATTATTTATATAAATAAGCCTAAATTTTATGTTTCAGGAATACTGGAGAAAAGTTTCCTGATTTCATACTTGTACAGAATTGTAAAAACATACTATTTAGAAAATAACATTCAATACTACTTTGGCATGCACATATATGCATGTTGAGTATTTTAATAAAAATCTCTACACAAAGTTTTTCACAACACACTAAAATTCCAAGCATTTCAAGAAATTTTGTTAATAGTAAATTTAAAAATATACTGATTCAAAAGCTATCGAATAAATAGAAACAACTATTTTTTAACAATTTCTAATTATACTTTCAATAAAAAAAATCAACTGGCAATAATACTGTGAAATATATCTCAACTCATAATTTAATTAGCTTTAGGTACATTTAACTGCACTCATGATCAGGCACTGGATCAATGAATTTAGAAATTATATATATTTTACAGATGACTCAAGCTATCAGAGTCTTGGAAAGATTTTTGCTTTACTGGGGAAAAGTCTATTTGTGCATAAGTTAGGGGAGCTTCTTTGGTTTCGCCTTCGACTGACTTTCGCAGCTTTGTGCCTGTACCCTTGATATCTTCTTCTGAAGCTGGAGGCAATTCTAGGGATGCATAGTTCAGTCGGATCTCACCACAAACAGAGTTTGGACGCGAATTTGGAGCAGACAAAACAACCCCCTTATTGCTTGGCTGTGAGAGACGTCTCACGACATTTTCCACAAGGGGAGCACCAGAAAGAGCATTCGGCATGGCACCATAATAAGGAGAGGGTGGAGGTGTCTTAGGCAAAACACCAGCAGAGGAAACACTTTGCGACTGAGGAGATGGCGATTTAGAAGTGGGAGAAGATGGCAGGGATGATTCTTTCACTTGTTGTAAAGGTGGTAATGAATGACCTTTTTTATTGACAAGCTGATTTTGCAGTAATTCGTCATTGTTTTTATCTTTAATATCTTGGGAATTACCAGTAATTCCACATTCAGAAGACATTTGACTACTAGTTGAATTTTGGTTGTAATTCATACACATATAATCAGATGATGAATTTGATTCTGGTTTTGACTGATTGTTAAGCTGACTATTATCTTCAGCAATTCCCTTGTTCTGATCCAAAGATTTAGTGTTTTTAACATCAATAAGTGACACAGTTGAAGGAGGTGTATTAGCAAGTGAACTTGGACTTCGAGATCGTTGATGTCGAAGAACAGACCCAGATGAAGGTTTTAATAAACTGTTATTCTTACTCATTTTTTGGTATGTACAAGATGGATCTAAACTGACATAGTCACCAGGAGGATGTAAAGGCTCTGTTATTTTTGAAGGAGCCTGAATATTATTTGAAAACGTAGATTGTGAACTAACTGAAGCTGATGATCTTGATAAGCCTTTAGTATTGTCCGAAACTGGAGACATAGACAAATAATCACTTGTTACTTGAGAATCATCCCTACTAGAATTACAGCTATGTCCTGTGGAATGAGACTTGGCTTTGTCACGATCATGTAACAGTTTCATAGCATTATTTGGAGAAGATGAGTAACTACCAGATCGACTACGACCAACAGGCTCAATAGTGAAATTGGAATCAAGGAGATCAATCCCACCTGCTGTGTATTTTGCTCTGTTATAGTCAATCTCCATCAAATCTTCTCCAACTTCTCCTCGACTAGTGGAAGATCGTATTCTTGGAGGTCTGTTGTTTAAAAGTGGAGCACTAGAAGACTTAGAACCTGTTCTTGGATCAATTCTCATCAGGTTGCTGAGTTCACGTTCTAAAGGATTTGCTTTCTTTTGGCCCGATGCCTGACTACCAACAGAATAAGCTCGAATTCGTGAGCCATCTACTTGAACAGGCAAGTGTGTTTTTTTTGGCTGAAATGAAAAAGAAATTGAAAATCATTAAAGTAATAATTATATTTTCTATATACAAGTATTCAACTGTAACAAATATCTTGCACGGAATGGTGCCTACTACATTACATTTTATAACTTACTTTATTACAAGTCAAATAACAATTCTAATTCTTGACAAATATCAGCATCACATATTTATTAACAGAATAAATATAGGCTTATACTAATAAGTTGCAATGTAGTAGCATTAATGGACTACTGATAAAGAATCTAGCAAATTTTAAATAAAAGTTAAAACTAAGAAGGCTCCTGAATACCCCACTTTCCAAACTGCTACACTAAAGTTAGCTTCTCCATATGTACTTACATGATTTATAAATATCAATATATATCCTAGGGGAAAAAAAAGTAAAATTCAAGATTTAGCAGAGCTGAAGTATGCAATTTTATCAACTGCAAATTGAACTATGAATGGATTACTTTAAGGAGATTGTAATATTCTCATTAATCAAATTTTTAAGTTAAAATCAAGTGGAGCATTGATATTATTCTAAGATATTAAAACTTATTTTACTGACTTATTAAAATATAAAATAAAGAGAACATAATTTACAGTTCATGCCATATAATAAAAACAGTCTATAAACCTAATGTTTCATTTGATCAATAAATTTTATATTCCTACTAATCTTAATGTAGGCTAATTAGTTTCAAATAAAATGTAACAATCAGAGACACCATGTTCATCTAGTTTACATTTATTTCCTAAATTTAATAGTTCTACAAAATACATTTTCAAAGACCTAATAAATGCATGCGAAAATAAATTCAGCCATATTGTAACAAATAAAAACAATACTATCTGCATATTACACAACTAAGAAAATAAAAGTTAAAGGAACTATCGCTACTTTGTTCCAGTTTGTTTGGGGGAAAAAAAATGGACAGGTTACCTCGAAAACAATTTCAAAGCAAAAATTTTTTTGAAACATTTCAAATTGAGTGACTGCTGGGTTTTATGGTGCAAGAGCCAAATTTGGCTTTGTTGCAAAACAAATTTAAAGTTTAGAATGATAATTTTTTAATTAAATTGCTAAACTTAGTTTTGGTTAAAAATATTTATAATTCATGTATTCGGTATGATATGCTTAATAAAATATTGATCATTTTTATTGCTTGAAAAATTGTTCTAGATGAATGACTTCAGCTCAAAAAGTGGTCAAATAAAATTTGATAATTACAGAAATTTTACCAAGATAGGTGCTTTACAGCACACCTATAGACATTTGAAACAAAAAATGAACAGCAATTAATCTTTATCCATAATTAGTTACATACTTATTTCATTGGCAAGATTATAAGGAATTGTTCAACCTTTACTAGCACCCAATTTAATTATATTTTTTACAAAAGAAATGAATATATGAATTAAATGGCTCAGATATTTTAAAGTTTAAGTGCACAGAAATTAAATCAAACCATATTGCTTCCCAACATGTTTTAGTTAAGAAATATTAAAACATATTTTCAAATAATTTGAAACAATCTTTTAGGGAATAAATATATATTATGAAATTTGTCACTAAGATTTTATTTCTCAAGATTGATATTTTGTGTAAGAAAATACGTTAAGGTCGCAAAATAATGAGAGCAAAGTGTCCAGAAGAACACACTTTATTTTTCAGATGACGAGCACAATAGTGCAAAATTTACAGTGATAAGATATTCAAAAAACAATAACAAAGCTTTTTTTTTACACTTATACAAAACATTAAAAATTTTGTCAAATTAGAAACTTTCAGATTATCAAAGTTTGTACTCAAAACTGAGCTAAGATTGTTGAAGAAATCAAAAGCTGTTTATTTCTTCATGAAACCTTCTAAGACTTCAAAATCAATATCCAGAAACTTCATGAAAGTCTTTTAAAAATGTCTTGAAATGTTTCAGTTTTTTTAAAACAAATTTTTCATTTTAATTTAAAAAGCATTTATAATCAATAACTTTAAGTCAATTCATATTAAATATTCAGAAGTTTTTTGCAAATCAAACAAATATCAACAAATATATAAACAAAGTAATGAGTTCTTTCTTATATATGAACATTAGGTACACTCTTAAAATACCCTTTCTAATTTTTTACAAAAAATAGATACAAACATTATAAAGAAATGCCAAGTTCACAAAACATAGTAATATTATAATTCTTAAATACTTCCAAAAAATTGATAACTAATCAATTTACAATGGATATCAGTTACACAAAATCAGTTAAAGTTTTCTCCTAAAAATTACTATGGTCATAAAAATGACTATTTTTTTTATAAAAATGAAATTTAATTTTAAATACAAAACATTAAACATGTCAATTTTTGATGCTATCATTTGCCATTCTTTTATTTTCATAATTGATATTATTTCCAGATATTTACAAACTATGGGTGTTCAGTAGAAATTTTATGAAAATGAAAACATCTGAAATCACATTAATTATATTATTAATTACATAATATTTTCAGAACTAACATATTTAAAAATAAGTTTAGATTGTGATAAGTTTTATTAAAGATTCCAATGCAATTAAAAAAATTGTTATGATGCAGCAATATAAAAAAAAAGTGTTTATATTTAATGCTATAAGAAACCGCAAATTTTAAGATATTAGTTTTATATTAAATATTCACAGCTAAAAAAAAAAAATAAATAAATAAAATAAAAATAACACCAATGAATGGTCCTATAGAAGGTGTTCAATTTAATGACAAAGTGTAAAAGCATACATCATCAACAAAATTATTTAACAACAAATATTAATATTTCAAATATAAAGACAATTTTGTTTTCAACTACCATTACTAATAGGGAACTATTCATCCATTCAGTAGGATTCTTTTCAGTCCAAGATGCTGTTCAAATGCATTAACAACAAATCTGAACTAATTCAAATTAGACATGTAACGATACTGTTTGAAAAATTGAATTCATTTCCGCTCTCCTCAAATCTGCAGTTCTTTACACACTTTACCAAATTCAATTTTGAAATACACAATTCCTTTGAACTGGAATGGAATCTAACAAATTTTAGAAGTTCCACTGAATGCAAGAATATGCCAACGACATATTTTAATGATTACTTGATTTTTTCCACAATATTTGTCACAATTTGAACGGAAATATTCTTAATTTTAATTTTTCTAGACAATTTATTAATAAATTAATTTAATATAATGTGTGAAATTTTTAAAAAATATAATCACTGACATTTTAAGTCGTAAATGAATATTTTGTATGCACACCATGAAATTATGGAGAAAAATAATATTTCAGATAAAGTTATTTGTGAAGACACAATAAACAACTAAAAATTAAAATTTTAGATAACTAATTTAATAGATTTTACAGCAATAAGAAAAATAAGCAATCAAAATTTTATACAAATCCACAAACTCTAAGCAAAGGGAAACAAAAGCAGTTATCAGAATATTCAAAGCTATCATCACAAACCTGGGGACGGCTGCCCATAGAATAAGCACGAACTGGACGAATGTACGAATCACATGAAGAATCATCCGTATCAACTAATAATGACTTCACCTGGGGAAAAATATAGAATTTTTCAATAAGAGTCTGACACAGATTATTTCAAACTAAATGAGATATACATAGTTTAACATCAAATGAATGCAAATAAAAATTTGTTCATTAAATTCCTTCATATTTTAAATCGCATAAAAAAAATTTACACTAGGAGAAATCGCAATGTTCACGAAATTAAGTACATCTATGCACATTAATATTGTAATACTTACATTACCATTCAATTAACTTCCCAGTTATAAAAGAGAAATATACTTAAATAAGAAAATAATCTACACAGACACAGTTTAAAAAAAATCCCATCCCAATACAATCCCTTAATATAATTTACCATTTCAGGAATTCATGACATTTAATGTAATTTTATTTTTTGCATCAAACCTTCCACTGTCCATAAGTAATCACTTAAAAAAATATATACTTCAAACCAAATTCTATAATTTTGAAATAAGACAGCGATAAGAAACTAACTTATTTACAGAAAGAAATTTAAGAATTGTGTACACTACCTATATTAAAACTTCATAAAATAAATTTAAAAGAACTTAACATTGAACATTTTAGAGAAAAAATCCTATATGTCAATTGATTTGCTCTATGTGTATTTAAATTCAAAACGTACACAACTACAATAACTATTTTATTTAAATAACAGAAACTAAGATAAATATTCTGTGTAAAATTAGGAAAATATTAGTAACACCAATTTTATCATAGCTCCATACAATTAATATTGATCAGTTCACTTATAAAAAAGAATTCTTATTATGGTATGCATTTTTAGCTGGCCTTCCAAAGTCAAAATAGCCTATATTTCAAATTTAATTTAATTAAATATTTCAAATTTAAGTTCCATACATATTTGGAAAAAACTACTAGGCAGTCATGTATTACTTCACATCAAGTAAATTACTTCAACTGCAAAACATGTAATTCAGAGAGGGGAGGGAGTTGCAATAATAGCTTATTTTACCTGTGAAAAACAATTGTAACTGAAATATGAAATGTGGGATAATCATGATGAGAAATTCTTGATTAGTGAATGAGGAAGCAACAGTGAAGCTGAAGATTATTTGTTGAAATCTTTGGAAGATGATACTTATTTTAAGAAGGAATATTTTGGGCCATTTAGGAAGTAGACAAAGTAAATTTGGATAGTCCAATACCAGGTTTCTTACAGATTTCCATTCACCAATATACCTGGTATAAATTTGTAGATTGAAGAATTTTTTTATTTTGAAAGATGTTACAAAATACAAAGTTTCACACTGTAATTAAACAATCAGTCTGCTAAAAGGTTAATAAGCTGTCAACAAACATGTGTCAAATTAAGAGTCGTAATTAATGCTTCATAAATATTGATTTACAACTTGAAAATTATTTTTCATATTCTTAAGAAAGATAATGTTGGTTGATTTTTTTTAAATGTTACATTTAAGAGTCAACACAATGCTATATAGCATGATTTTAGTGGCATCAGGGCTAGAGCCCCCCGACCTTGACCATTAGGCTACTGCTACCACTGCCCAAGATTTAAAGAAAAGTGTTTAAATAAATAATGTATCATGTTTAATACTTTAAAAATATGGAATGATTACAGAGCATTTTATTGGGTTTACAAAATAAAATATTAAAAAGATGTAATTGAAAATGAATTACTTTATCCAAAGGAAAGTCTTCCAGGTTTGTGCTACTTGGAGTAGATATAGAGGTCTCTGATAGTTTTGAACAACTATCTTTTCTTGATGACAAGCTAGTATTATGATTAGTAATCACTGGGGAAAAAAGTGAAATATTCATTAACAAGAAACATTTATGTAAAACTTAACATTTTAGCAATATGAATAAAAAGACCCAAGAAAAAAAGCCTCCCTTTTAATATGGAAATTTTATTTACAGGAAAAAGCTATTCAATAAAGTAATGAATGAATGGAATAGAATAGCTCAATTTTAAAAACAACTCCACTCAAAATACAAGAAACTGTAAATATTTTCATGGATATGAAAAAAATGAAATATCGCTCAGTTAATTCCAGGTCAGGGAGTGGTAATAAAAGCAGATTTTGTTTGATGGGGGAACCAAATTTCAAAACTTTTAAAAGAAAATATTTAAATAATCTAACATTAAATTATAAGTAAACGATACATAAACCACTAGCTTAATATTCTAAAGATATAGAAACTGTACTGCTCTGCAAAAGTGAGAGCAAAAACAACAGAAGTTAGAAAATACAACAGATAGCCAAATTAATGAAAATGCTCATATGTTTATTCAAGTAATAATGTAATAAGATATTCCTTGAGTTCTCCAAAAACTGTCATTATTTTACCACTAGTTTAAAAGTTACAGTTTACCAAACAATTTCCATAATAGAATATAAAATAAAGAAAATTTATTAAACCCATTAAATCCATTTTAACTATTCATAAAATCAATAGACAATTTTGATACAGCTTCATTAAAATTTTACAGACAATATGTAATAGCTTACAATGTTTGGATAAAAAATTATGTAATATAAATCTAGAATTTAAAAATACCATGTGTATATTAAATTTAAAAAAGGGTCTTTAAATTTTTGAAGCTGCGATAAAAGAAAATATACAACTTCACATGTATGTTTCATAAATCCATCATTAAATTAGTAATCTAAAAAAATATTGCTTACTAAATGAAAAGGTAATGGTTTCGACTATTTTACAAAATTTCATTCAAAGATACTTTAAGACACATGTACACACATTTAGCGTAATTTAGGAATTATTGGTGTAAAATAGCTCCTTAATATTCCTTTGAAATTAAGGTATAAAAATGACTTTATAGATGCAGAGTGTTTTTATGTGCATATATTTACATTTGAATTGCACAATACTTAAAGCTTTTCAAAAAATTGTTAGCCACAAGATTGAGAAATTTAATTTTAAGCTTATTTCTTATTTCCAACAATTTATATTTCTGAATAAACTAAAATTTAAGACAATGAGTATTCAAAATCTACACTGTCTAAAAGTAACAATTTTACGAAATATTTAAAGATGAAGACTAATAAATTTAAATAATCACAGTAAAATAAACATTGCAGTAAATTTTACTTTCAATGCACTTATACATAATGTAGACTACAAGTTTCGTACAACATACTATAACTTTAAAATGACAAATACTTACCAGGAAATGCTTTTGGCAATGATGATGACAAGGGTGCCATGTCTAGATATCCATCCTGTCCAGTAGAAGAAAGAGAGGAAGAATAATGATCCCGAATGGGAGCCATGTGGATGTAACCATCTTTAGTTTGAATAGAATCGGATGTTTCAAACGAGGAAGATGACTTATTGCCCTGCATATCTAAAGTAGCACCAACAGGACTCATATTTATGTAGCCTTCTGAAAAATGCAATTTTTTATGATTTAATAATGACCAATTTTTTTTTTTAAAAAGAGCCAAATCGTTCAAATTCCTCAAATTTCAATTTACTATAAACTCTTGATTTATAAATTACTAAATGTTGCAAAATAATTCCCACCTAAAATTTTATAAAGCCAGTTAGTTATAACACAAAAGAGAAGGAGTTTAAAATCACACCTAAGGCTATTGCTTTCTGCATCTTCAAGTTTTCATATTTGCACATATTACATTTCAATAATTTAAAATAAACATTCTTACACATATAAATGTATCAGCTGAATATTCTTTGTTTTAAGCAAATATATCTTAAAAAAATTTACATGTAGTATGAGAAAACTTTCAAATAAAGTTTAAAATTTAAACCTTTTTTTCCTGCAAGTAAAGAACAGCCCAAATGTTAGATGTTAGATTTTTCTGATTAGAAATGGATACCACACACTCAACTGTGTATGCACGCCAAATTTTATTACATTTTGTCTACTACAAGTATGCATTACAGGGCCGGGGACACCTCACATTACATAAAAGGTCAATTTGTACACTGAAAAAAAAATTGGATTTAGATTTATTTTTATGCCATTACTTCCTTTATCAGATCAATAATTATTTCACTGATTCATATCATACAGATGATTTAAAAAAGTAAATTATTTTACCAATTCTTAACATATTTCATTCGCAATGTACACATATCAGATTTCATAAACCTTTGAATCTGAGAAATTTATCAACAGTTTCCAATTATATAAAATTCCTTAAATACTCTTGATGATTAATTTAATTGGCAGCTGATATTTATTAGATAGCAGAATCAACATCATGGGCTTTTATACTATAAAACTTCCACCGAGAAGAATTAAGTTTAATTTAAAACATAGGGAAAAAAAAAAGGTTATAAATAAGCAAAAGACAATTCAATAAGGCAATATATGACATCATACTATTTCATTAACACTTTTTAACAAATACAGAGATTGTTTTTTAACCTCATCAGAATGAATATCCATGGCAAAAAAATACTCCCATAGGATGGAATCTGGCAAGCACCGACTGTGCCTACATACATGTGCCGACTGCAGTCTAATATTGGAGGGAGAAATACTAATGTACCAATCTTTTCAAAGAAATATAGATTAGTAATGCCATTGGATAACAAACATTTCATTCCAAAAGCATGACAATTGGATGTGTCAATCATCATTTTTGTCAAATTGTCACCTTTTGAGTTGTTCATCCTGAACAAGTTAATCATGAATAATCGATCAAAATTTTACACAATCCTTTCTATTATAACTCAAATATTTTATTCACTATAAGTTACAGATTCTCTCTCAGTAAATGCAAAATTCATCAAAAAGAAATAACACAAATATTAAAACATGAATTATCTTGGAGCATTCAACGAAAATATTATCAGCTAAAGATTCAATATTTTAAAGCTTTTTGGTATGTACAGTATATACAATTATATATAAAAGGTTAAATAAAAACACTATATCTTAAAAATTAATAAATAATTAAGTACCTGTAGGAGATTTCATTTCCATATAATCATTGTCCTGAACAATCGGAGGTAAGGAACTTGAATTTATAGAATCAGTCGAGTTTAAGTGTAAGTAAACACTGGGACCAGTAGGTGCTGAACAGGACATTGGTGCCATATGTAAGTAACTGTCAATATCGCTTCCTAGAAGAGAAATAATATCATCCAAAATAACTAATACCTTTTCAAAAACTAATGTTATAGATACTCTATATTTTTCATACATATTAGAAATCATGATATAAATTTTATTTTATAAATTTTCTCAAAATCATACATGTCATATGTAGTTTTCATAATTACTAATTTAAAAGATATTTTTAAAAAAATTAAAAGATAATGAGATACTAAGTCCAATGAAGTTATGAACGAATTATATTCCATGAAATTTATAAACACAGTATTACAGATCTGGTCAAAATTCTATAGAAATTAGGAATTACTCTAAAATGATTCTAACTCTACACGGAATTATGTATTGTTATTAATACTTCTAGGAATTTTAGAGGAACTTGCCAGTTTCAGAATTTCAATTAAAACCTTACCAGTTGTAGTTAGGTTCTGAAAGAACTTTCAGCCGCGGGTGGTTTCCCCGACCCCGTAGAGGGGGAGAGAGTTGATGATGCAGCAGCGTTGTTTCGAACCCTGGACGAGCGGGTCCGAATTTAATGGTTATACCAACCAGGCCAAAAAGATATCTCATTGGGCTGGTTGAGTAAGGCCTTTTAACTTCTAACGTTGTTGTAGAAGAGAGTCGCTGCAAACTTGTTATTATAAAGTTTAATACACTAGAAGTAAATCTTCATATTTAAGTAATATTTTTCCTTCCTTTCTTTTACATGTACTTATTTTGCAAAAACTATCCATTCTTTCACTACAGTATTTTAGGTTATCTGTTAATAATACTTGTTTAGTGAGTATATAAATTAGCATCTTTACATGTTAAAATTTTCATTACAATTTGTTGTATAACCAAAATATCTTTTATTTCTTACTTTATAAACTTCTACATAATTCACATTTAATTAATCTATTAAGATGTCACATAAGATATTTATCTGTAAACAGATATCGACTAAGCAAAAAAAAAAATATATAAAAAAAAAAACATGAGGCTAAATTTTACTATTTTTCTCACATATAGATGTTCCAAGGTTTTAGCCCATTTCGATATTACTTGACAGATTTTGATTGATTGAAATTATAACACATGGATCAATAAGTTCCGAGACTAACCCAGAGATGGTGATCGTAGTAAACCAGGTCTTTCTAGAGTATAACCTTTGCTTGAAACGTGTCAAAATTTTAAGTCGATCGGACCAGAAACAGCTGAGTTATCGAGGTTGGAGTAAAGTCGTTTTGTAGTTTGTGTTGTCATATCGCGGTAATCACGTGGAATTAAGTTTTCTGATATGACGTCATCTCACGCATCTGGCAATGGAATCGGGAATTTGCATTCGACGGTATTTTTCAATTACGTCATACAAAGTTAGTTTTCATTGGATGGCGGTTCTTAACTGTCGAGTTGACGGTGTCGAATGCAAATTCCGGAGTATATATATAAAGGAGATCTTTGTAGACTGACTAGCTAGCTGGCTTCTTGAAAGTTTGGTAGTGATTGTATTAGACCGTAACTATGATAATTGAGACTTTGACTGATACTGTATTGTAAATAATGTAAATATAATAGTGTAAATAAAATGGTGATTTTAAATAATAGAGTTTGTCTTTATCTGTTGATGTGGCAATTATAAATTAAATTAAATTATCAAAGGCCTACTCTGGAGGAAGGCCAACAGTTTGTTTAAAAAATGGAAAAAACCGAGTTTCGTGTTCTGATAAAACATTTTTTAACCCCTTACCTGCTGAGGAAAACTTACGACATACGCTCCCCAGTGCCACCGTTTTTCATACAGGCGCGTATAGTTATGCAGTGTATTGGAGGAAAAAAAGAGGTGCGTTTTGCAACATAAAACCTTTTTACTTTCACAGAAAAAAGAAAATAAAAATGTACAAAATTTAAAGTATAAAATAACAGTGTAATCAAACAGATGTTATAAGTTATCTGCTGTGTGATATTTCCTAAAACAAGGTTGAACACATAAACCAACATCACATTCATTGCATTGACAGCGAGTTTCACGACCAACTTTTGCTTTTGAACAAACAATACATTTTCTCGATGCATTTTTCTTTGATGACGTTGATGGTACTAAGTCCGGAAAGTGTCTACCAGTAAGTCGTAAAGGACAATCGCTTTGTAACTTCTGTCGTTTAGCAGATCGTGGTGTGGTAACATGGAATTTTTCTAATATGCGTTCCATCAAATTCATTCGGAAATCGTAATTGTCAATGTTTGGAAGCTTCTTTTCCCGTAAGATTAAGGCATTCTAAATAGCCATATCCAACAGGTGGCGAAATATTGTTATATAATACCTCTTCTGTCTTCTTCTCTTCTGTAAATTTTTTGTATCCAGTTGTACCCAACGTCAGGCGTCTTTCAGAGAATAGTCGCAATCAGAATCTTCTTCATCTGACGTAATATCATATTCCGACGTTTCTGATCCTGAAGATGATGTGAAATAATCATCTAAATCACTCTCATCACTGTCAGACATTTTCGTAAAAAGATCTTCTATTTCGCACAATAAACGAAAACGGAAGCAAAAGAATAAAAAAAGCACGACCTACTCAAACAGAAACAGAACTGCACAGCTATAACTTTCCCGTTTCAGAAAAATCCCCTTTACCAATACCCTACCCCTCTTCTATGAAATAAGAACATCCGTTTCAAACCTTGTCAAGGTCATTTTATGGCATTCCAAGGTCGTGGGAGTAGTTTTCTTTATAGTAGCGCAATGCAAAGGATCGTACTTCGGAAAGGCGTATATATACGCCGGCGGCAGTGAACGCATCGGTTGAGTGAGGCGTATATATACGCCGGCGGCAGTTAAGGGGTTAATGGGTAAAAACACCGTGCAAGCGAAACAATGGATTGAAAAATGTTACCCGGACTCTTGTCCATCAAAAGCAACGATTTGTCGGTGGTTTGCCGAGTTTAAACGTGGTCATACCGACACAAATGACGCGGAACGCTCGGGTAGACCTGTGGAAGCCATTACACCGGAAAATGTGAGTGAAGTGACAAAAATTATAATGAAAGATCGTAAAGTGAAGCTCCGTGAGATTGCTGAGATGACACAGATATCATATGGAAGTGTATTTACTATCCTTCATGAAAATTGAGCATGAAAAAGGTTTTTTCCAAGTGGGTGCCGCGATTGCTTTCGATGGAACAAAAACAGCAACGAGTCGATGATTCAGAAAGCTGTTTATCGCTATTTACTCGCAACAAAAAAGATTTCTTGCGTCGTTACGTGACCATGGACGAAACATGGATACATCACTACACTCCAGAGTCGAAGCGGCAGTGGCGTACAGCTGGCGAAAGCCGTCCGAAAACGCAGCAGTCAGCTGGCAAAGTCATGGCGTCAGTTTTTTGGGATACGCATGGCGCGATTTTCATTGACTACCTCGAAAAAGGTAAATCGATCAACAGTGATTATTATATTGACTTGCTGGTGCATTTGAAGGAGGAAATCGCAAAAAAACGACCGCACAGTCTCGGGACTTATTGATCCATGTGTTATATACAATGTTTCTGGCTGTTACACTGTCTATTCTAAATTCTCAAAGCTTTTGAAAATGTTTTAAAAGTTCAGCATACTTCAGGAAGTGCCATCACAAAAGAATATTTAAAAACTCATTAAGGAATCACCCAGCATAGAAGTAAGATTTAAGTTAAAAATACTTCTGTTCAAAATAATTGAAGAATAATACAATACTTCCTCTAAAAACCTACACAATAGATAATAAAGAACAGTTTACAGATATAAAAGGAAGTACCAAATAAGATTTACCAAGTGACTTATGTATGGTTAGCTGAACTTACCTGTTGCATACATTAATACATTGTCTCATTTTTTCTAAAGATATTCATAGCTACTTTAAAATATACAATAAAGTGCCCTTTACATTAATAAATTCAAAATTGTGTGTGTCACAATCTATAAAACATCAATATAACACCACATATTAATCTTCATGTAAAATAGATATGTTAATGAATATATATGTAAATACTGCAAGTTAAAATTAATTATACACTTGATTGACCAGATATAAAAATGCTGCGATTTCAAACACTTCATAAAGTCTAATGATTCAATTTTAAAAATACAGCCAGACTCCATTAACGCACAATTTTGTTACGTCTCCCTTGATAAGCAATTGCTTGTAATATCACTTCAAGAGATTTTAGAGTCACAATTCTTATTTTTTTTTTCAAAGATATTCTGACTTTATGAAAAAAGTATTTTGTCTGGATGAGGTCAACGTGATAATTTCCATTATTATTATTTTTTTTCTGCCAGACTATTTTCAAGATTCCACAATCAGCAAGATTAAACTAAACCATTTTATATTAGTCAAATTTTAAGAGTCAAGGATTTTTTTCTAGTACAAAAAAAATGACTTCATAATTAAAAATAATGCCCGTAGAGGGTAAACCTTATTGAAAGGCTTGCATGACAGTGGAAAAACTCAATGTTATCGAATAAATATGAAAAGGGGAAAACCAAGCAGAAATTGCCAGAGAGCTTAATCTACCCAAGTCTACACTATGTATATGATTTAAAAATGGTAAAATTCATCAGTTTGTTGATAGTGATAAATGAATGGTCAGAGAAAGAGCTAGGGCAGCAGTTAACATCAATCTTGATATAAACACAAGTCGGATTTTTCTTTCAATTTATATTAATTCCTGTAACTCAAGGTTAATTTAAAACAGCTCTGTAACCATTAACTGACTACTGTGTGTTAATGGGGCCAGACCGTATACCCAATTTTGCATATTTTTTTCTAATATTACACATATTATGTAAACAATTATATTTTAGGCTAAAAATAATTTGAATAAAATTAGAACAATGAATATACACAAGAAAATAAACACCTTCATTGGACTTGTAACAAATACTGTATAAACTTTTATTCAACCCTAAATAGAAATTAAGATATAGTAAGAATTATCACAAATAACCAACCAGGCCTGGCCAACCTGTGGAGCTAGGTTACCCGAATAAAGATTAAAGCTTTTATTATATATAAAAAGTACCAAAGAGCATTCCATCATAAGTTGTTCGTATCATATCCTACTACCATGAGAATATTTCTCTACCAACTAAACTTATATCACAATTTTTCTTTAATCATGTTCAGAAACAATTACAAAGGTTGTTTTAAAAAGCAAACAGCTATCTCGTGCGATTGCGCGATGCAAAGTCTATAACTAACCAGCAAACTTACTAAAGAGTGCAGGTGTGCACTATTAAATGTTGGGAGGGAATGCGACATGTGGAACATGCAAAATAGCAGCCACAAGTCAGTCTGCAACAAGCCTAATATATTTGACAAAGAAAACAGACTGCTCAGTGTTCTTTGATCGCTAAAAATTTAATGCCAGCGCTATGTTGTAGCACAGTTTTTTAAATTGTATTTCATGTAAATATATTCAATTCAATAAAATGTTATTGCCCTTAATTTATTGCAGAATGTTCTTGATTTCTCCAATGAGGTTCAGGAGGAAAAGTAGCCTCTCACGAATCAAAAGGTGAAAGTTATAGTTTTTAATGTTATAATTTGAATTGGCATAGAATTCATCACTCGCACTCATATGCATATATATATAATGTGTTCTGTCTTAATAAAATGAGTTTCCAATGCTGCCCACCTTAATAAAATGTGTTTCCAAAGTGGCTCGCAAAGTCTTTTGGATTGAATAGGCCTGCCTTAAACCCCCTTTTCCAAAATACAAAAAAGTATTAAATCTCTTACATACGAGAAGACAAATTTAATTATTTCAAATTTTGATTAATACATATGCAAAATCAAATGTTTAACTAGAGTTAATATAATGTACAAAATTTTTAAAACCTGAAAATTATGAATCATATAAAAATTATTGAATGTCTTAAGTATCCAAAACCATTGACAATCAAAAATTGTATTGAATATTAGGAGCATATTTTAAAGTTTAAAAAAAATATGTTTTCATTTAATGATATACAACTATATCAAATGGAATGAATAAAACATTCCCTTGAGCAGAAGATACATGCTCTGTTCAATTTTATAGCATTAATCACTGCAAGAATCCAACATTTTTTTGTCACTTTAACTATACACCTTTGATATTTTCATTTTTAAACACTAATAATTAACAAAATAAACACTCAATGACTACAGCTCAATAATATAAAGTAATGTATACACACCTACAGACATTGGCATATATTCATCCAACTGTTCTTCTTTAATAGGAGGTTCTGTATGAAGAGCTCCATCAGTTGGATGACTATGAATATAACGACTGCAACAAGAAAAATATTTAATAAAACTTAAAATTAAACTTAAATAGAAGATAATGAAAATTTACAGACCTATGAGCAAAATCTGTTTGTTGGCCAGCATCAAACTCATCGATTGATAGGGAGCTACCAGCACTGTCTGTTGAACATGTTGCTGATACTGGGCTAATTTCAAAGAAAAATGAAAATTTTATAATAATTTTATTTATAAATATAAAAGATCACTTAACTCATGAAATTGTGCTAACAAAACACTTAATTTAGAGAAATGCAATGAATTTAAATACATTTTCTTAAATAGAGGAAAAATAGTCTTAAATAAAAATTTAATTAATATAAATATATTTCAGATAGTTCTTTGCACTTAACACAACAATACACAATTTTAAATGAAGTAAAACAAATCCACGATCAACCAAAGGAAAAAATATGTTAAGTAGCTTTTAGTTAAGAAATGAATAACAAAATAAATATTCTTTAACACAAATCAAGTGAACTTATAGGTAAGAAAAAAAAAAAAATTATTAAAAAAAAATAAAAAAAATAAAACAAAAAAAAAAAAAAAAAAAAAAATTTTAAAAAAAAAAAAAAAAAATACCTCAAAGGATTAGGTAATGCAGGTGGCGAGTAAGAGATATTTCTTGAGAAACCACTATGAGGTCTAAGAGAATCTAGCATATGGCCAGGAGGAGCATAATACCCCCTATATTAAATATATGAAGCACAAGTCTGAAAAACTAGATTTCCCCCCACCATATACACATATCAAAAATACATATAATTTTTTTCAATAAAAAAAAACCTGCTTATAAATTCTAGCAGAAGCTATATAATGCAATATTAATCTTAAAAAAAAAAAAAATCAAGATGTTATAATTAAACAATTAAGTATGCAATGGTTATTTTGACATAAACTATGGAATACACAAATTTTTCAGTTTTGGCAAATTTTTTTCTTTCTTTTCTGAATCCATTAATTCATCTAAAATCAATATTGATTATTTAGATCAAAAAATTATTTTAAGAATACAAATGAATCAATGTACATGTACAACTTTTAAGCAAACAAGAGATTTTTTACTGTACACAATGAAAATGTCAGAACTTGGAACATTTTCTCAAGGGAGGGGGGAAATCTAAAATACACATTGGAATAACTTTAAAATTTCTAATTTTACATAGAACACAATGCCCAATTAGTTAAGGAATTTTCTATTCTGCAAGAATAAATGAAGAAATTAAAACATTTCATACAAGAAAAGAAGAAAATGTAATGAGTAAAAAATTCATTCTGCTAAAATGTCCAGAAAATACACATTTCATTCTAATAAATCAATCAAAAAGATATAGCAATTTTAACAAAACCACAATCATTCCAAACTCTTATTGCAAAACGTTAAAATTTCACAGTCATAAAAAAATTTAAGAAAGACCTTTCCTAAGTTAAGTACTTGGAGAAGTGTTTGAATATATTCAATTCAATTTTTTTTTTACATTGAACAGATTACTATTTAAAACATGCACTGTTCACTGACGAGAACATTCATATTTGGCAAACTGCACTTACTTGCTAGCTACAAGATAACCTAACAATTACCTTATTTTGATCAAAGAGTACATGTGCTGTTGTAGTAAATGTATGTAATGCTTAGGTGTTCAGCATACAGGAGAAGACATAAATACTCTTGGTAGGCTAAAATGAATCATTTCTCAAAATGCAGATAACCAAATGCTTAGTATGCAAAACCATATCAATAAGTTGTGTTATAGAAAATATTATTGATAAATTGATAGTTTATTAATGTTGTACTAAAAAGCAAAACAAGGGCTATTGGAGACAGACCTCATCCTCTTCACTTGAGGTTCAAAATTACAATACATGAGCTGCCATCCCCCTTTCTCCAAACTTCAATACTAATTTTACCACCACATACATTGGATGACAGAATTGTTTCAATTTCATCTTAAGGAAAATAATGGTGCCCCCTAGTTACAATCAAAGCACACAGGCAGCTTAAGTGAAAAAACAATGCCAACTTTCATCAAAAAATATAAAATAAATGATTATGGCATCAAAATCATATTTAATTAAACATTAAAATTAAAGCAAAAGATACATTATTAAAATAAACATATCTTCCATTAAATGCAATTGTTATAAAATGAAAATAAATCTTTAAATTTTTATCTATTCTTAACTCATTATCATACACTATCGTAAATTCAGTGTTTTTATTTTTGTCAAATTTATTCTAAATATTAGGCAATTTCAACAGCAATGTCTAAAAAGCCATCTAACATAGATTCTGCATTATTTCTCATTGATAACAGAACTAGGTATCTTTCTGTCTCATTTCTTTTGTAAGTATTAAAAAAAATGTTTTTTGAAAAATTCTTTGTTGCTTCTTATATTCAAACTTTAATCAATTTTAAAAAACTTCAGAAGTCTTAATTAATTTAGATACATTTAACAGACAAGAATAAGGTTGCTTTATATGAAGAAGTGATCCTGCCACTAACTGAAATCAATATTTTACAATATCAATTTTCCACCTGCAATACAAACTTGATCTCCTTTTAAAATTTCTAAAAATATAATTGTAAAAAAAAACATTTGCGTAAGAATGTAAAGCATTGGGTTAACTAATTGACTTGAACAAGGAGCCTGACTCTTCCAATCTAGAATCTAAAGTTATCTAGGAATTAAATTACTTTGGGGACAATGGAAAATTCTAAACTACATGTAAATGTTTCATCTGCATTTGAAATTTCTGCTTTAGTTGAATATTTGACAGGCTGCATCACACTGATTTCTGTAAGCTCCTTAGATGCGTTTTAATTTTATTCCTAGCTTGCGAGCTACATCTTGTCGCCATAGACAGATTGAACATCCTTTGTCTAAAATTCTTTTTACTTTAATTCTATCCCCATTTATATGTTTCATAAGTCATAACTACAATATGCAAAATACTTATTTAAATAAGTCATCAGCAACGTTGTCTGATGCACAGATTCTCGCAAATTGTTCATACACAAACTAACGATCCTGTTCAAATGAATCAATTTTTTTAACAATCCTGGTTTTACTATCGGACACTTCAATTTACACATAAATCATTATATCTGATGAAATCTTTTCTACTATCCACATTCATGTTATATTTCATATTTTGAAATGTTACACAGTTAAATGATGAATGCATGCCTTTGTATAACATATAAAGTTTGATTGTGAACAATAGTAAAAATTAATCTAACGATTTTTATCTGTTGGAAACATCAAAGCTGTTATTCAAAGTCCTTGCACTAGTAGAACAATAAATACTTCCGAGTGCTGAACTATGCTCTTCCAGAAAAGGGATTTATGCATCCAATTAAAAAACTTCAGAACCTTGTAATGGAAAATCATATTGGTTTCTAGATTCTTGTCTAATTTTTGCAAAGTAACATTTTTCAAAATAACATCAAATAATTTATCTTGCTCATTATTCTGCACTTTCAGCACACTTGCATTTTTGGCGATATAATCAATCCTCAAGCATAATTCTTTTGTCAATTCATTGTATTTTGTCTTAATATTCTACTGTTTCATAATCATTTTCTGAAGCTTTAAAACAATGACTCAGACTTATCAACTTATATTTTTACAACTTATAGACAATTTAAACAAGTCACTCAAGCTTATCTCACACTAGATTAGTAAATAGGGTCTTAAAATTTCTTAAATCACCATACATTAAAAAAAAAAATAAATAAAAAAGTCAATAGGTTTTCAGACAATCAAATATTTGATTTAATATTACTGGATTCATTTAATAACTTAAAGGACTCAAAACATTTAAATTTAACAAAAGTCTCGAGCTTACCTCTAATTTCTCATAACTCAATGGTATTTTCAATGTCTTCCATATTCAAAAATTCTGATAAATTTAGAATACCTCAATACATATCATTGAAATCAAAAAGATTTTTTTTTTTGTGAACTATCAAATTTTATTTTTAATTCAGTAATACTTAAAACCTTGGAACTAGAGTTCCTTCTATTACATTTTCTAATATAGTAACTTTTCGTTTCATATCACTTTTGGTTCCAGTTAGTTTTTCAATGATGGTTTCAGCATTCAATTCTTCAGAGCTATCCCTCATATTGCTTTGAACTCTAAACTTTATTCAGCCAATATTAAGTTGCATTTGAGATAGTAGCAAACTTTTTTTTTTTTTTTTTTTTAAGATTTAAAATTGTTTTATCAATTATTTTACAATTGTATACATTGGGTGATAGAGCTGCTCAAACTTCATCTCGCTACCTTTGAGACAATAATGTTGACTACCTCTTGATACAATCAAAACATACAAGTTACTAAAGTAAAAAAAAAAAAAAGCCATAAAAATACAACTAAATTATAACATTCAAGCATATGATAAATTATTAAATTAAACATATATGAAATTAAATATATCTTAAGCTCAAAGTAATTATCACAAAATGAAAATAAATCTTCCCATATCAATCTATTCTTTAACAATATCTTTTACGATATAATATTTTGAAAGGTTGTAACAAAGTAAAATAATTAGATAAGTTTTAAAAACAATTTTCAATGCCAAGAGCAGTTTTTTTACACATATTGAGCAAAAGACTACCTCTTATCTACAGCACAGAACAAACGTTACATGGTTTTGTAAGCTTTAACTTCTCTGTTTGAAGTGCTTCAGAATGGAAATTGTCATCTTTCTCCCAACAATTGAATATCATCTCCCCTCCCCCCCCTTGTGTGATCAAATATTCCATAAATTCATGATATTTCAAACTAGTTATTTTATCTGGTTTGATTTCTAAAGATAGGCATGAATGCATATTTCTGTTTTTTCGCCAAGTATTTTTCTTTTCATCACATTATTTTTGGTTTATTCACTTGGGACATGTTATAAACAGGTTGTTCATTGAAACTTGAAAGACTGATGAAAGGCAACATATTGAACATACAGAAATTTTTGTGTGCATGTACAGCTTGGAAAATATGCCTTTATTCATTCATATGCAAACTACAAGTATATCAGTAGTTTTATATAATAAAATTAAATATAGGTCAACAAATTATTTATATACAACTAATAAAGCAGAAAATAATTTAAAGACATAAAAATGTAGACAGGATATACGATAGTTAACATTTACTGAGAAGCAACATGAAGGCTAATGATGACAGACCTCGTAATTTTAAGTGAGTGAATGTAAAGTTTATTGGCGCAAGAGCCAGATATGGCTATGTCGCGACAAACAAGATTAAACTGTGGTCTAGACGTGAAGTTGAAAAAAAAAGGTAAAAATGGTTGACAAGAAGGAGGGTCGAAAATAGAGAAGGATCGCTAGGGTATCCCGGGAGTGCGTCACCCGTGATTTACCAAAGACAGTAAACCCCACGGGAAAGAAAAAGATCACTATGGTGCCTCGAGGTCATGATGCCTGTACTTACTTGAAGAAGGCAAGTCCCTGAGGTCCCCTGATATAATCCCCAGGGGCAGGATGCCCGGCTATATCCCCAGATGCTGAGTACCCATTTTAGTCACCTCTTACGACATGAATAAGCTACAGTGGGACTATTTGGTCATTTCCGGTCACCACACGGGTCTCGTAATTTTGAACCTCAGTCAAATGATGTGGACAACACCCAAGGAGACAACTTCATCTCCTAACTTCCAAACCAAGCCAATGGGAGGACTTTGAACCATGACTAATTAAACATGCATCAAAAGTATAGATAGACAAAAAAGAAATATTGGTTACCTATTATTAATTTCTTGACCTTCACTAATAGTTCTAGGTCTTGAAGGCATACTATCGCAACGGTCTCTAATACCTCCATAAGATATTGCTTGAGGACTAACAACAGCAACAGGACGCCTAGTAGCTATAGGTCGAGAGTTTTCACTATTTGAAGCACTTCTGGGCCTAGTTAATGGTCCCAAATCCTCATGTTCTCTGCATGATTTCATTGCACTGTAAAAAGTGAATGATTTATATATGATGTTATTACAGACATTATAGATATGACGCTATTACAGAAAGACAAATCTTTCAAAGTTAAAATTTTTTTCAAATCTCAATATTATTTCTCATTATGATATTGTATATAAAGTAACTAATATAAAACAAAATACAATTAAATGATTACATTTAATTGATCAAAACATAACATATTCATCCAATTTTTTAACTTTCTATATTGTATTTTTAATAATATTATTTATACGTATTTTTAATAATAATAATAATAATATATATATATATTACTATTTTTAACATTCATCTAAACAAATACCACACTTACTTTAATGTAACCTCATGCATATTTTGAGCTATAACAACATCTTCAGTTTCTAACCAAAGTTCACCAGCTCCAGTAACTGAAGATCTACCAAGCTCAATAACAAAATAATTATTTGTATGGCCACATCTTCTGATACTCATAAGCTGAAAAAATAGTAAAATTAATAAACAAAAAATGATACATAACTTTATACTTCAATTATGCGAAGTTATGTCATTTTTAATCTTTTAATAAACATTTTAATAATACAATATTTAATCACAAAGAGATATTTTACCCAATGAGAAGAATAATTACATTTATTCATGATACTTTGTTTAATTCATTTCAAAAATACATATTTAAAAGTAAAAAAAAATCATAACCTATAAGTAATAGATTACCAACTTACGAGAAAACAAAAACTTTATATAAATATTTAAAATCAAGAAATTAAGTTACCCTAGATTACAGAGATAGTAAATACACAGCAATATAATCCGAATAAGAAATATGATTAAAAATGTTCATATTTTATGTTTAAAAAAAAAAAAAAAAAAAGAAGAAGAACTTACAGGAAATTCAAGAGTTTCTGGTTTATCAGTTTGGTCCACCTTAATTAAAGCTAAAGCACTTGGAGTCAGACAAAGCCTATAAAGACCTTTCATATTTCTTGAAGAAGCTAAAGACTTATCACCAACAGTAACTTGCCAAACATGTTCTGAAAATAAAATACGTAGAATTAAAAGATTAAACAACAACATTAACTTAGACATGCAATAGTTAGCATTTAATGAAAATTAATTGTTCAAAATGTTAGACGTTACATAAGTAGATATATGTATTTAAATTGAGTACTAATAACTTTCTTTGATCAATGTATTTAGTTTAGTGATACACTGCATATCTATTTTACTATAGAAATGTCACGGAATATTTCATTCTAAAAATGACCAAATTTTTCCTAGATTATCCAATTAATTGCTCAATACATATAATCACAAGTTAAGGAGTATTTTTAGTATATTATAATAATAGACTAAAAAATAACCAACTTAAATGAAAATTACGTATGCATAAAATTAAAGCTTCAAATACTGAACATTAAACAGATTTGTTTTAACTCAATTTTAAAACAAATGTACCAATTTTGAGAGCTTTTAAGTTTTATTTTGCCTTTTACGGAAGGGGGAAGGATCATGATATTGTTTAAATTTTCTAGAAATAAGCCATTAGAAATTAATATATGTGTATTTTTTTCTCAATAATAGAAACTATATAAATGTCCCCCCCCCCCCAATAAGAAAAATAAAGGTTCATTATCAATAGAAAAACACCAAGTATTCATAACTTTTTTCCTATCAAAAATGAATAAAATTTAATTTCAAAAAGTTGAAAAATAATACAGGTTAATATTTCTTAAATAATTTACATGATTTACGATTTACATAAATTCTCACCAAAATAGATTCAAATGCTGGAATAATCGAGGGAAAAAGCACACAAAAACTTTGAAGGTATAATAAAAATTTTCCAAATATGGTTAATTATAAATATCACACAATAATTACAGGTAAGCAAAATGGCTAACTTTATCTTTCTTATTTTAAAGACAAATTTTCATGTCCTTTAAAATATGAAACATTTTTTTCAGTTCTTCACTTTTATTTTTTATTACCTTTATTTCAATTCAACTACATGCACTTATCAGAAAAATAGTATTACAAGGTACTACATTTTTTAACTGACTATCTACTTAAACACAATACAGGGAACTACAATAGTTAATCATATTTTAAGATCCCAGACACATTACATTTTCGAATTAAAAAATACTGGGCACCTTGTTCCAAGAGATCGGTCCTCCAGGTTGGGAGTAGGGAATAAGGTTAAAAAACCCCACTCTGGAAAAAAAACTTGTTACAAAATCCAAAGAAATCCCCGGCCATGTTATGGAAAACAACTTAGAAAAGGGCAGGATGGAATGCGTTGAAACATGGAATGTTTGTACATTCTTTAGCTAGGGCCTACTTACCATACATGAAATGAGAAGGCTTGGTTGAGGGAACTATTGAGAAAATGAGCCAAAGCATACTATAGTTTTGACCAAAAAAAAAAAAAAAAAAAAAAACCACGTTTAGGGAACTGGATTTGCAGTGAGAAATAAAATAAAGCATCTCATAATTGACTTTGTTTCAAGTTCTCTTGCACTTATTTTTTTTGAAGATTGTCATACTCTATATAAAACATGTTAAAATCACATTTTGGGAAACATTAATGCCAAAATAGGCATGTAGGATGAATTCAGATCAAAGATTGGGGGGAAAAAACCAGTTTCATGATAATGCTAACAAAAGTTTAATATTGTTACAAACCTGAGATGATTCTCAAATGAAAGAAAAGAGACCTTTACTCAGATTTCATCAGTCAGCCAAGAAAAGTTTAAGCAATGATCCTTTAACCTCGGCAATGGATTTGGAAACTTCGAGAGAAACTTTGTGACAAAAGGAAGATTCTTGAAAGTACTGGAACCTTGGTGAAATCTTGATAGGAAAGAAAGTTACAGAATTTCCCTAAATTTTCTGCGAGACATCACTTTTGGTCGGAACAGGTATAAATACACTGAAAGTCCGAGTCAGTCTGTCTTTAGAGATGGATCAGGAAAGCGACTGGAAGCCATTGTCAGTTGAAAATGGATCTGTGGAGGTTTATTCTAGAACTAGTACGCTGAACATCAATACAACTGCGATTAACATTACAAACGCCGTTTTTGTTCCTGTATTGCATCACGAATTCTTACAGGAGCTGTTTTATCTGTTTGTGCCATTATTGTCCAAGCTCTGCTGCCTGTGTGTTGTTCTAAAGATTTGTGAATAAAACTTCATTTGTCCGTATCCTCCCTGTTACACTGATTTTACTCGCAGACATTCAGAATTTTTGTAACAATATACTTTGCTGTTGAGGATGGCATGACCAATTCCAGCAACTTGTTCAATCATAAAAGAATACACAAGGTGCCTGATGGAGAGATGCAGAATCAAATTGACCATGTACCTATTGACTCTAGACATATATCTGATATTAAGGATGTTTGAGTGCAAGTGAATGAAAGTGAAATTTATTGGCATAAAGCCAGATGTGGCTATGCTGTGTAAAAAGATGTAATTGTGGTAGAAGTTTGGAAAAAAAGTCAAAGATAAAAATTTGTTGACAAGAAAGAGGGTAAAAAATAGAGAAGGATCACTAGCGTATCCTGGAGGTGCATCATACGCGTTTACCAAGGATTTTGTTTAGTTTAGTTTTTATTAACATCGCATTAGAAGTAACACGATGGCTATTGGTGACAGACCTCGTAATTTTGAGCCTCGGTCAAGTGACGAGGACGACACACAAGCTGGCACCCCCTCTCCCAACATCCACACCACACCAATGGGACTTTTTTCCTGACAGATTTAAATGTGCACCTGCCCTTGCTACATGGCAGGTCTTTAGTAGCTAAGAATCTAATCTGCAACTGAACAAAAACCGCCATAACCGAACCCATGACTATTACGCCGTTTACCAAGGATAATAAACCCCATGGGAAGGAAAAAGATTTTTAGGGAGCCTCAGGGTCATGATTCCTGTACCTATTTAAAGAAGGCAACCCCCTAAGGTCCCCTGAAATAATCCCTACATGAAAGGTGCCTATGTATATCCCTAGACACTTAAAACTCCTTTTAGTTGCCTCTTGCAACATACATGAGCTACATTAATACTATTCTTTCACACCTAGTCACCACAAAGATGTAAGGATAATGGAACCTGGGATTCGGATTGAAAATAGGTCATTACTAAGATAAAAATTAAAATTTCAAATGCTCCCAAGATCAAGGTGGAAGAGTAAGGGCTTTTTCTTTCATTGTGAAAGGTTGAAAAATAAAACCTAAAACCAGTAAGCAAAGTTACCAGTATAATACAAGTGAAGAGTTAAAATCGAAAAAACTGACTGAAATAGAAAATGTGGATACTAAGCTAGGTACATCAAAAATGTCACCATGCATATAATTAATAATACACTAGGGAATATTGATAAAACTAAATAGAAAGATTGGTTTAAAAGGAATGCATGCAAGTTCTCATCACAAGCAAAAATAGGACACATAAAAATATGCTATAAAAATGACATTCAAGAGTAGATGATTACAAGAACGCAAAGAGAGATGAAAAGACTAATTGGAAAAAAATGTAAAAAGGCAAGACATTTTAAAACAAAGATTACTTTAGAGATATTGAACACATGCATCCAAGAGGATCCAACAAAAGAGAGCTTTCTATTATGAAATAGGTATTGGTTGATAAGAGATTTTAAACCTGGAGTAACTGCACATAGAAACAATTTTTTTAATAACTAGAAGAAAGTTTTCTTTACTGATGGAGTGAGTGAACGTAAAGGTTTTTTTGGTGTAAGAGCCAGATGCGGCTTAGCTGCACCAAACAAGATTTAACTGTGGTCTAGATGTGAAGAAATTGGGGAAAAAAAAAAAAGACAAAAATTGGAAGACAAGAAGGAGAGTCGAAAATAGAGAAGGATCGCTAAAGGTAATCCTGGGGTGCATCACTCATTACCAAAAGCTAGCTAAAAGCTTGTCGAAAAGAATTATAATCTCTCATAGTAGCAGCTGTAGACAGCCAAGAATTTTGAAAGCTTTAAATCTTTTAATTTCTAGTAATACAAAACGACAGATGAAGAAAGCTCTACAAACATATTCAAAAGTGCAAGAGAATTTACATAAAATTATTTATGTTATTTCCTCAATATACATATACGAGGGCTATTCAGAAAGTAAGGAACGTTTTCGAATTAAAAAGAAACTAGTACAAGAAAAAAAAAATTATATGCATCAGAATGAGCGACTAAAATTCTACTTTTCTACATAGTCACCAAACATATTGAGGCACCACTTATAGCAGTGGACAAGCTTTGAAATTCCTTTGTCATAGAATTCTGCTGCCTGCGATCTCAGCCACTCAGTGACGCACATCCACAGCTCCTTATCGTCTCACCACTAGTTACAATTTGATCCAGTAATGAATCACCATGTCTGTCGTAAATGTAGAAATGTCAAAGCTGCCCCCATTCGCTGACCTTTATGGTGGTCTGTAAACAATTTCAGCATTCCTCTCACACAAAATTTTCGGTAGCCTAGCTTTTGTGTGACTATTTCAAACAACAAAGTTCGTGAAACTTGTGGAAAACTAAGCGAAAGCTTCCTTATTGTGAAACGGCGGTTTTCACGAATCTTTTCATCAACTTTAGTGACCAGTTCGTCAGTCACACTGCTAGGGCGTCCACTTTTCTCTTCATCATAAACGTTAGTTCAGCCATTTTTAAACTGAATGCACCACTTCCGGTTTGAACTTTCATTCATTACGTTTCCGTACACTTCACACGATAAATTTTCATAGGTTTTAGGTTTTTTGCCAACAAAAACCGTATCACAGACCGCACCTCATAACTGGCGGGATTTTCAATTGCAGCACACATTTTAAATTTGAATATCGAAAAAACGGGCAGCGTGGAAACGTTCCCGTTTTGATGGCTGGACGCCCACTGAGATGCCGAGCACGCAGACACCAAAATATACATGATTGTTATTAAGTTTGTATACAAAATATACATCGATCTGACCTAGCGACGTCGGATGGAAATGTTCCTTACTTTCTGAATAGCCCTCATATCATTAAGCAAATCATTTCATTTACCTTTTATTTTTAATTGCTACAATATCAATTGTAGTGCCTAATTGGTATATTATCAAGGATTTTCACACATACATACCAATATGTCTTGTAGAGTAATTGAGTGGTTTTACTGATGCACACAAGAACCATATTTTCCCAAGCAACACTAAATGCATGTTAATTTACTAGTAACCAAACACATAAATCGTTGCAGCAAATGTATATATGTAATCTATATGTCCAAGATAACAGATGGGGATAGAAAATTATGTATTGCTTGAAGAGGGGAGTTAAAAATAGGAGGAATAATTAAGACTTCCCGAGAAAATGTTAATGTTTATCAAAAGCATACCCCTCCTTCCACATGGATGAGAGAAAGATGACTTGGGTACCTTGGGGTCATAAATTTCAAGCTTACTTAAAATAAATCCTTAAAGGGAAGGAATAACAAGAAGGATTGAAAATTTATACACATCTAAAGTTAAGTTCCAAATGTGTATTAATTTTGCACAATAATGGTCGCTATTTTAAGCATCTATTAAATAAGGAGTCTGCTGCATTTCCTTTTATCTTGCCCCTGGTTTAAACACTTTAAAAACAGAATTTGCAAACAAACATTCTTTGACAATTGTTCATTCTGATCCCCATTAAAATTGTTCATACTATTCACCCATTAAAATTTAATGAAATACGTTTACAATAAATATATACTCAAAATTCCTTTTTGAAATGGAACTCCAAGAGTTACTACTTCGTTCACTAATTCATTGAAATAGACATTTATCAATCTTAAAAAGAAAATTTGTCTTGTTGGGTAGACCAAATGCAAAACAGCTAGTCTCAATTGAATAGACAGGTAGAACTTAAGAGAGCCAACTAATCCCAGGATCCTGATCAAATGATCAACACAGTTATCAGATCTATGGTACCAATTCATAAGTACAACTTTCTTGGTCAGATTTTAAAAACAAAACAAACAAAAAAAACTAATCAAATCATAAAATATCAAACTCGAAGCATAACCAAATAACTCTTTATGAAAAGAAATTGATATTCATTGGTCAGTTTTATGTTGATAAAATCTTCTATATAAATTTTGACTTACAAATAACTTACTGACAAAAGACTTACAAATAAAATTGTGGGCAAAGGTAGTATGGCCAATAGAGTAATGGATTTGTAACCAATGGTTGCAGTTTCAGTTAACTTTTCTAATGTTCTTAGAAAAGAAGGGACACCTCGCATTACACCTTCGTCTTTTGTTTCATTAATGTCGCACTAGAAGCAACACTAGAAGCTATTGGGACGGACCTCGTATAATTTTGA
The DNA here is from genome assembly GCA_019974015.1 of Nephila pilipes. Classification (NCBI taxonomy): domain Eukaryota; kingdom Metazoa; phylum Arthropoda; class Arachnida; order Araneae; family Nephilidae; genus Nephila; species Nephila pilipes. The sequence continues at coordinate 322,051 of BMAW01132855.1, forward strand.
GCCCTTGCATTAAATCTATTGAGGCTCAAAGTCATGCATAATTAGATGTGGAAAGTAGAGCACCAGCTCAGGCTGCCAACCTCATAATCTGATCCTAGTTCTCAAGCACATGATACATTACATTAGTATAGTAATCTTTTGAAATAGGCAGGACAGCAGGCAATCTAAAGTTTCCATAAATGAATCTATAAACTTTCTTGCAGCAAAAAACCACTGTATTGCATGATACATTACTATGACTGTGAGTGACAATTTGGTTTAAGTCAAACAATTAGAGTTAAATCTTGCAATGCTGTGCCAAACATTTAAGATAATGTTTGCCAGTTTTTTTTAAAATAAGAAAATTATGATTAAATGAAATATAAAATATCACTACATAAAAATGTCTGGGTTAAAACTTACACACAATATATGTTTGAACCCATTTGTATTCAATATCTTTTATTTGCTCCGTAGATGGGATCTATATTTACACTAACTGAGCTACGAATTACAGCTGCTTCAGAAAAACCAAGCCCTTTAAAATTAATGCGAGCATTAGATCTTTTATACACAGTTTGTTTACTAACAATTCGGAAATGTAAGTAGCCTCAGAGCCACTATCTAACAGAACAGCACAATCATGACCTTGACCCGACAAATCAAAAATGGTAACCATTGCAATCGGTAGAATTGTAAGACTGTCCAAGGTCATAGTGTTTCAAGATAAATTAATTGATTTGGTTTCTCTCGTAGATTGTTCTTTGTTTACAGTAGAAGAATTTGAAACAACATTTTTAGTTGTTTTATAATTTTCGTGAATTAAACTATTGTGCCTCTTATTGCATATTAGTTTAGTTGAGACAAACAGTTTTTTTAAATGATATTGATTAAGGCAATTGAAGCACAATAAATTTTTGCTAATCACATTTTTTCTTGATCCAATATCTAATGTTTTAAATTTATAATATTTGGTTAATTTATGAGCACCATGACAATAAATGCATTTTTGTGACTTATTTTTAAAAGATAACATGTTTATCAAAGTTGGATCTTGAACACTGACATTAGCTTTACTTTCACTTTCGTTATTATTAAGTACTTCTAATGAAATGCACCTAGAATTTAATAAATGAATCTAATGATGGAAATTCATAACCTGTTGTTTTCCGAGTTCACAACTGGAGGGTCTCAGAATCAAGTTTTTGTACAAGTAGATAAATTAACCAAACATCTCTAGATGAAGCTGCTTCTCCAAGTGATTTTAAACCACGAATCACCTTGTCTGTACGCCAACTGTCGTAGAGAAGCATAATTTACATGAGATTAAGGAATGTTTTAATTAATGAAGAAACAATCTGATTTTTTCTGTAATATTGTATCAATAATTTATTCTATGCCTCTTCATACGTTGTATCAGAAACAGGAATATGTTTTATAATGAATTCAGGGCATTCCATCAAAATACCTATTAAATACTAGAATTTCTGTACATTTGCCAGCAATTTGTTGTGTACACTTGCCACATATAAATCCTTAATAGTCGACCAATCCGTGTACTTCCAACTTAATTGAGGAATGTTTAATCAGGAAAGCTGGAAATTGTTTGTGCTACAGTTCTCGGAGATTATGGAAGAATTCACAAAGGATGAACTGTTCAATGCATCAACAGCGCTTTCACATATTGCTCTTTGATTTCAAAATATTTTTCTTCGAATTCCTCGATTTCCGATTGTTCTTCAGTTACATAGCATTACAATGGTCAAAATCCTTAAATACACGATCAAGTCTTTCAGTCCTTGAAAGTAACTCTGATTTGTTTAAATGTTCTGAAAAGGAGTTAATAATGCGAGTGAGAGACTATTTCGCTCAACCTCGCATTTTCTTAACAGTAGCTTCATCCATTGATAAAATGTAAATAATAAAAATTAAAATACAAAGAAATTTCACTTAACTTTTATCTTTCAGCAGATATCTTGATGATTCGTTCCCACCCAGGGACGCCAAATATAATCGTGTGTAAAAAGATAAAATAAATTTATAGTTTGTTGAAAATTTCTTAACAACTGCCAGCAGCTAACTGTGCGGCAAATAAGCGAATTGATACAGGGCATTTTTTGCCTGTCAAACCCAGTTCTTGTTTCAAAACAACAAGGATGTTGCCAACTTGCAACAGATAAAAATTGGGTTAATGGCATGGGAAGAGCATAAGAAATTATTTTACATACATATAAAATAAAGACATTATTAATGTATTAATGAAATAAAAGATATTGAATACAAATAGGTTCAAAAAACATAAATTCAATAATGTATCAGAATTCAATCACAGTAGGGAATTAAATCACAAACTAAGCTAAAAAAAATAATTAAATTTTAATAAAAACAATAAAATTGCATTTAGTATCCATCAATTTTCATAAAAAATCTCAAAATTATATATTTATCATTAACACTCCAGAGTGATAAGCTTAAATATAAAAATACAAAAATGACAAAAGAAAGCTATATATGAAGAGGGGGGGGGGAGGAATCACATGTATGCTTAAATACGAATAGTGATAAAAGGCATTGAAATTTTTTCTTCCTCCAAGTGGAAAAAATTGGATATTCAGAAAATTTTACATATAACTTTGAAAACAAAATACATACCAAATTTTGGCTTTAGTTTAGCACCACCATTCAGACAAGGTCCATCTAACTGCAATTCTAACATGGCATTTAACCACTCTTCTTGTGAACTTTCACTGTCCGCAACAACAGAAAAACAGTCATCTTTTGTATATAGTGCAATTGCTAATTTGTGCTTAGCATCAACTTTACGGTTAATGTTAAAACAAGTCTTTATAGGAATACTTCTTTTGGCAGTACCACCAGCTTTAAACTTTTTTTCATTATCATAATATTCTAACCTTGCAGGCCCACTTTCAGACTCTGTCCTTAAAACAAAGTATTTCTTTTTCATAGTCTAAAAAAAAATGTTAAAATTAATTTTTGACAAAATTATTTAAATTCACATGCACCATAGTAAAAAAAAAAATTATTTCACAAACACTGAAAAATTAAAGAAAGTATGCTTTACATTTATGCAAAGAAACATTTTTAAAAAAGTGAAGAATTCCATATATAATAAAACCACTATCGGAAAAATTTAATAAATAACATTTGAACACAATGTGAAATTCATTCCTCCATTAATTTAGAAATTTAAGATGAAAATTCAAATTTGTATACACAAAATATTTTTCACAAGAGTTCAATGTTTAAAATTTAACATTTCTTTACTGTTTTTCTACCATGTACAGTTTTGTTCCTTTAACATTCTGCCAATAAATACGACGAGACAATAATTATAACTTTTAATATAAATACAAATTTGACTTCCTTTATAAAATATAATTATAGCATTGTATATATATATATATTTACAAAAACATCCTCATAATATTCACTTGATGTCACAAAAATAAGTTAAGGTGAACAAAACAATTATGCATTTAAAGTTACTTAGAATAGAGTTTTTTTAAAATTTACAAATATGTTATAGATTTTAATACATGAATATAATGGACCAAACTTATATGATCACAATCCACAGGAATGTTACTAAATCAAAAGAATAATGTACAAATAAATGAATGAAAAGAAAAATTTTCATGATACCATACCTTTAATTTTCTCAGAATTCCAGCCTTCTTCACATCTCGTGGAAGGGAGGATCCTGTTAAACTATTCATGCTATTTCGGTCTTCCTTTTTGTCAGACATTCTTCTGGTTTTCTTCAGAAGAAATTCAAAAAGTAGAACCATACAATTCCAGATAACTACATACTTCTTAGGTTCTTAAAAAAAAAATGATATAAATATTTATAGTGATTTTTAAATATTCAAAAATTCTCTTTTGATACTAAAATAAAGGATATGCAAAACTATTGTTCAAAATAAAATTAATTACATACTTAATTTAAATGTTTTACTTCCTTAAGTAAGGAAGGTAAAACATTTAAATCTCTAAACAAGAACAGGTAAAAAAAAAAAAATTATATTTAGTATATATAATAAATATATTTAACCACGATTTAGAAATTTATAATTTTATCACAAGTAGTATGTTGTAAGTAGGCATGCTTAAATTTAAATGAATTTTAATAAAATCAAAACTTTTGAAATATCTGAAGTTATTTTAAAAAGTGAATACTTAACACTTTCATTCATTGTATTATCCACAACATAGAAAAAAATACATTAAGAGCAAATAACAACTAATCATCAAGAAGATACAACTGGCAATAATTGATAAGTACCAGTGAATTACAAAAGATTTGCACCAAAATTTAGAAAAAAAAAACCAAACTTTTGTAAAAGGTTAAAACATTTTTTTTCTAGTACAGCTATTCATAAATTCATATAAAAACACTTCAATACCAATGTAATTGTAAAATGCAGGTGCAGTGCAAAGTATTACTAAAGATTTAAATTCAGAAATTAAGAAAAATAAAAATAATGTAACTGAAACACACACATAAAACATCAATAAAAAAGTACCAATGGAATACAACCAAAGAGAAAATTTCTCTTTAAGAGAAAAAATATCAGATAATTTGGATAAACAAGCATTTCAAAATAGTTTAAAGATGTTTATATGCAACAATAGGATATTTTTATATAGTTTGATAGAATTCAAGAAAAAGTTATCAAGAGTATTTTATCTCATATGCATATAATTTAAAATACACCAAACTTGCCATAAATTTATTAACTAATCAAATTTTGTAATATTTTCTCACACAAGTCATGAATTAGAAATTCAGAGTTGTATTTAGAAACAAACATCTCAAAAAATAAACAAGATTCTCCTACCTATTGCAACAAATAACAAAAGAGCCATCATTTATAAAAAGGGTATAAATGTTTCTTTAGCAATACATTAAAATTGATTGCTAATTCCCAAGGCAATATTTGAATTTTTAAGACCTCATGCAATACTTCAAATGCAATATTTATGACTAAGTAAGAAATTTAATATTGCAAAATAAATTTGCAATAGAGTTTTCTCCAGAAGAAAAAAAAAGAGAGGAAAATTGAATTCCCCCCTCCCTCAGTCAGGTTAGAAAGGTACAATGAGTATACTGCTATAATACAAATTTGAATTTATAGTCATGCATTCAAATTAATGTAGACAATTGGCTATATAAGTATTTGAATACAAAAACATTTTAATATGTCACTATTTCATTCAAAATACACTTTATGGATTTAAAACAATCTTGTTTCAATTAAATAAAAATTAGAATAATACACAATATCTTGGTTTCATTGTATAAAAAAACAAAAGAAAAATTCAATGCTTGAAACAAATGATCATTTACTTAAAAGTAAATCTGAATGAATTTACTGATCACAGATTAGGTTTTAAAAATTTTATTAGGACCATTTAAATAGACAAGAGTTGAATTTTGCACATGCAACATTTAGTTTTTTTTTTTTTTTAACAAAGCTCGAATTTTTAATATATGTATAGCTTGTTAGTAATTCGGAGAAAAATCACACATTTAACTTACTAATAGTATTTTACCACAAGGTTTAAAGTTAAATAGATTCAAACTTACTTTCAAATGAATTTTTTAAAATTGAAACAAGTTATTATTAAAATATTTCTTTTTTCTCCAAAAGTGTGGGTCGAGAGAGATAAACAATACTGGTCATCCTAAATAACAATCACGTCATGTGCGTAAACGACCTCGTCATGAAGATCTGTTTACCAGGAAATGTATAATGCGTCGATAGTGTAAACAGACAGTGTATGATATCGACAAAAAAGTAAAGTTTCAAATGTTAAAAAGAAACACTGCACACCAAATTCGTCATAAATGAGGAAATCTGATGATACAACATAAATTACTAACCAAATCAAGTGATGCAGTGAGGGGTGGGACAAGTATAATACGTACTGCGACAATGCGTTTTTCAGAAGTTTGCATGTAGTTTCAAAACAATTCAGTTTCGATAGCCTTTTATATTCACAATTACACCATATCTTTCAAAAATATTACTAAGACAACAAACTTTCATAGAGAACTTCAGAAAAATATGCTGACATCCTTAATAATTTGGAACTGTTCGTTCTACTTCATCGAAATAAATGTTGTTTACCACGTCAATTTACAGCTATAAACGGCAGATGGCGATGGTGCTGAATTGAAATTTGAATAAGCAAAAGAGCTTATTGCGTAACACATATCATTGGATCAGACTATATAATTGATGCATCTATAGCACTTAGTAATCAGATCAATTCATTAGTAAAATCAAAATCAATATTTTTTTCTGATGATAGCGTAAAATCAAAACTATTATTAAAAATCTTAATCACGTGGAATGCTTTGAAAAGGGGAATAAAAAAAAAACTAAGAATATTTATCACACTAATATATATAAGGAAACATTTACTTCAGATTCAGAATGATCATTAACTAATTCATTAATATAATTTCATCTATAAGGGAACACTTGATAGCTGCCGCTATCCGGTTTCCAAGTCGCAGATATATTAATTTTTATTGGTTTTTTCTGGTGGCAGCAGTAGTATAACTATAACCTTTGCTGCCTTTAAAAATTTCTGTGTGTATGGTTCAGTGGTAGAAAAACATTTAATATTTACATTTTATAATATAATTTTTCAAGATGTCTGCTTGTAAAGCTGTCCTAAATATTGTAAGTTTCTGTATTTTTATCTACAAATAATAACGTTATAAGAATAAAATATTTGTAATCTTGAATCAAAATATAATTTGGGTGCACTAATACCAAATGATTTATTACTACTAATAAAAAAATTTGATATGTCTTTATGAACTGTCTATTCTTCTCAGTTATATGGCGTTGTCATTAAAAAGATGAATGTAATTCACCAGGGTTCCAATTGTTCAAATAATATAGAAGTTTTGTCGCTTGCTGTCGACCGTCTTTTTCAAAACTTTATATTTAAATATATTCTTTCAATTAGAATTAAACAGGTATATATAAATGTTGAAGTGTATGTCATTTTTTTTCAAATCAAAACTATGAAGCAATAATATACATTTTATAATGAAGACAGCCAGTATTTTACTGTAATTTCCAATGTTCCTTAAGCATCTGTGTAAGCTTCTTCATTTGTTGATTTATGAGAAATATTTTCATTCTTTCAATAAATTGTTTTACTAAGGCCTGTTTCATTAAAATTTAGGTTTCGAAGTATTTCCTTGATATATTTTTATGAAGCATGGGAAATGTAGTTGATAAATTCCTGAAATGTGTTATAAATGAGGTCTGTTATGTATTGCTGACTGAATTGTAGTTGTAAATTATATAGAAACTTTTGATGCACTCTTCAAAAAATGTTATTAGTTTAAACTTGCAGTTAGATTTTAATGATCTTTGTACCTGTAAAATTGAAAATCTATTTATTGGAGAGAAGATAATTCAGGTGTTTTTCAATGGTTCAGTACGGAAGGAAGGAAATTATGTAGCCAAAAGTGACCTGTAATTTGAAATTTATGTAAATTGTTTTTAATACACTATAGGTGAATATTCTGTTTAGCTTATGTCATTGGTGTATTTTTTTAAATTGAAAATTTGACAGTTATTGAAATCATGTTAACTCCACAAACATTAAATGAAAAAAACATGAAATAAATTTTACTATTCTATTTTGCCTGTGGATCAGATAAATGTTTTAAAAACTTCAAAATCATCATTTTCATGAATTTAGATTCATTTACTTCCACAAATAATTAAAAATAGGTACAAGACCTGTTTTTGCTGTTATGTCACTTTCTGACTAATCAAATTATATTTCATATTATTACAACTATATATTACAATAAAATAAATCCATCTGTTATTTAAACCACATCAAAATGAGTGTTAACAAAATGTTTGCTTGTCCTCTGCAACAATGAAAAGCATAATAAGATTTTAGAATGGCTGCAGTAGCCTAGTGGTCAAGGTCATGGACTCGCAACCAGCGGTTTTCGTTCAGTCGTGGGTTCAGTCCTTGGCCGTCAAAGGCCTGCCGTGTAGCTGGGGCTGATGCACGTTAAATCTGTTTGGGGCCCAAAGTCCTCCTGTTGGCATGGTGTGGATGTTAGGAGATGGGGTGCCTGTTCAGGCGTCATCCTCGTCACTTGACTGTGGTTCAAAATTACGAGGTCCGTCGCCAATAGCCCTTGTGTTGCTTCTAGTGCGACGTTATTAAAAACTAAAACTAAACTAAAAGGATTTTAAAATGAGTAGGAATTTTAATAATTACATGGGCTTGATGTTTTGATTTTGTTATCTATTTAAGATCTCTTAAAAATAAATCTCTTAGTAAAAATATTATAGCTTGTCTTAAGATGGCATATTAAAACTCTACAGAAAGCAAAACAAAAGAGTGCAATTTTTTTTTAAAAAAATATATTTTGCCAGTGAATCTGAGAAATGTTTTAAGAACATCATAATTTTTTCGAATTTAGATGCATCTATTTCTACAAATACTCCAAGTTTCTAGCTATTATCAAACACATTAAGCAAATATCTCTTTCTCAAAGGTTATCTATCTTCTAGCAACACCATTCATATGAGGAAACTTAGTTAAAATATCAGAAAAATAAATAAAAATTTTTAACCAATAAAAGTTTCTAATCTATTTCAGATGCAAGAGTAAAAATCCCTTCTGATTAGGGAGAAAAAAAAAGCTTGCAAAATCTGAGCATGCACTACTACCCAAACCCAATGATGAGTACTTAATTAAAAATGGCTAAGTAAACATTTAGAGTTGTCATGCATTTCAATCATACCTAAATGTAAGGTGACCATTTGTCCTTCTGTAGGAAAGACAGTCCTTTTATAGGTTCTGTCCTTCCTCGAAAAGTGCCCTTTTCGATATTTCAAAACTAATCTCTCTTTTCAGAGATGATGTGCCAAACTGTTACGTAAATGTTGAATACAAAAAAACTTAGGGTATTCAAAAGTTAGATGGTTTGATCCGACACATGCTTCAGAGCGGATTTTACAATTATTTGAGTCTCTCTGTTCATATTTTTGAAATTTAGACAAAAGTTCGAAAATTCTGGAATCTTTTTTTCAATTATGAATTATCAGAGATATTAATGTATTTTGTTCTTATCGTGTCTATTTTCCTCAAATCTACAGGTCATGAATGCAAATTTTTGCGGCTAGTGTTTTCGTAGAGTTATGGGTTTGATGCCATGTAAGACATTCTTTATTATGGGGCTGATGCACTCTAAATCTCTCTAGGTTTACAAGTACTGATTTGGGCATGGTAAGGAAGTTTGGTGAGGGAGATGCCAGTTCAGATGCCAGTTCAGATGCCATCTTCTTTACTTGACCATAGCTTAAAATTTTGTGGTTTGTCGCCAATAGCCCTCGTGTTGCTTCTAAGTGAGAAGTTCATTAACAATCATGTTTCATAATATTGTACTACTAAGCTATTGGTATCTTTTACTGATGTAAAATTTTAGGTAAGGAAAATTACTGTAATGCCCCTTATTGTAAATGGATTCTTCTAAAGGGTTTAAATCTGAATTTAGTTATAAATCTTTTTTTTTTTTTTGGTATCTTGGAATGAAAAGCCTAATTATTGTAACTTTTAGTTTTAGTAGTCCTGTTTTCATGTGTTTTATAATGGAAATATTCATTGTAATTAATGTTTTTGAAGTGATATTTCAAATTTATTCAGTTTTATATTATTTTTTTCCATGATATGTGTTTTTGGTCATTAACCTTTTTTTCATAATTTTCAATGAATTCCTATAATATTTAGCTGTAATTTTTTCTTTTTGAAAATTTTTTAATTGTTTTTTCTTTATACTTAAAATTTGTTTGTTTTAGACTCGTCAATTCAGTAGTACACCGATAAAGTCTGCTGCTATGATTAAAGTAAGCATGTATCAAATGTAATTTTTTTATGCATGAAATTTTGTTGTGTGATTGTAAAAATAACATGAGTATTTAAAAGAATTTACGTTGACTATTGCCAGTTTTATTTAAAAATGTAATTCCTTTTTTTTCAATTTTAGTAAGCAGAGAAATATTAAAAATATTTATATAGATAACCAAATATTTATACAGCAGTACCTCCCAATAAGGGACTCAGCAGACCAGACATATTGTCTCTTAGAGGTGTCTCTTAATAAAGAGATAAATACAAATACTTAACAAAGGGACCAAAACCAACAGAACTGTCCCTTATTCGGATTTGCCCTCCCTTGCAAGAGATAATATATATATATATATATATATCAGATTTGTGCAAAAATTATTACGCTTTTAACTATATACTATTAATCTTGTTTATCTTGACTTAAAATTAAGTTTATTTATCAAATTTAGAACAATTAGAATCTATGCATTTTTTGTAATAAAAGAAACAAGTCTATTGATTCTGACAGCACAAAATTGTAGAGCTGATGAACTCTGAAGACAATTTGATCTGGTGCTTGGTTGCTGAAGGAAGACATTCTTTTGCCGGACTTTATTGATGTGCATGGAAAAAATGGTGGTTAGAGAGGAGTCTAGATAATAAAAGGATAGCTAGAGTTTCATTATCCCAATTTGTTCAATTTCTGCACAGACATTTGTGAGGCATATGGTCTGATATTATCTTGGAGATGAATTGGTCCTTTTCGATTGATTAATGTTAGGCATATATATTGTAGTGTTTGGTATAACAGATCAATTGAAAGGTCCCTGGCCTGACACATAGATGGCGCTACTAGAATTAAATCCATATGTTTTTTAGTTAGCCCTAACCCTCAAGATGCGTGTATAAATTTGACAGCTGTCGGATCATTAGTTTGTGAATTATAGCATTTTGAGTGAAGCAACTTTTGTTATTGTGAAAAAAATGGATAAAAAGGAATTTCGAGTGTTGATAAAATGTTGCTTTTTGAAGGGAAAAAATACAGTTCAAGCAAAAATTTGGCATGATGCCGAGTTTCCGGACACTGCCCCAGGAAAATCAACCATCAAAGATTGGTATGCTAAGTTTAGACATGGTGAAATGAGCACCGAAGATGGTGGACGCCCCAAAGAGGTTGTTACCGACGAAAACATTAAAAAAATCCACAAAATGATTTTGAATGACCGTAAATTGAAATTGAATGAAATAGCAGACACTCTAAAGATATCAACTGAACGTGTACATCATATCATTCACGAATATTTGGGTATGAGAAAGCTCTGTGCAAAGTGGGTGCCGCGCGAGCTCACTTTTGACCAAAAACAACAACGAGTTGATGATTCGGAGCAGTAATAAATCAGAGTTTATGCATCGATATGTGACAATGGATGAAACATGGCTCCATCATTTCACTCCGAAGTCCAATCGACAGTCATCCGAGAGGATTGCACACGATGAACCCGCTCCAAAGCGTGGGAAAACGCAACAGTCGGCTGGCAAGGTTACAGCGTCTGCATTTTGGGATGCGTATGGAATAATTTTCATTGACTATCTTGAAAAAGGAAGGACCATCCACAGCAACTATTACATAGCGTTATTGGACCGTTTGAAGGACGAAATCGCCAAAAAACGGCCGCATTTGAAGAAAAAGAAAGTGCTGCTTCACCAAGACAATGCACCGTGTCTCAAGTCAGTGAAAACGATGGCAAAAGTCCATAAATTGGGCTTTGAATTGCTTCCTCATCCACCGTATTCTCCAGACCCAGCGACTATTTCCTCTTCTCAGATCTCAAAAGAATGCTCGCTGGGAAGAAATTTTCGTCGAATGAAGAGATGATCGCCGAAATTGAGGCCTATTTTGAAGCAAAGGACAAATCGTACTACAAAATTGGTATCGAAAAGTTGGAGGGTCGCTATAATCAGTGTATCACCCTTGAAGGGAATTACGTTGAATAAAAAAAACTAATTTTACCAAAAAAATGTGTTTTACTATGGTAGGCCGGGACTTTTCAATTGACCTGTTATAAGTTGATTTCTTGGTAATACTTCTTTGATGTGATAGTTTCACTAGAGTTAAAGAAGTTGTAGGGAATGATTTTGCGGACCACCAAACAGTAACAATTAACTTCTTTTGATGCAGCTTTAGTTTGGGGAAGTGTTTTGGTGCATCATCTCTGCATGTCATAATGCAGTCAAGAAATTAATCATTTTTTGTTGCAATGAAGCACTGTGCAGACTTTGTATTGTAGAAGTTTTCAGTTTTCATTCAACTCGTGAGGTATCTATTTCTCAAAATTTTGAATTTTCCAATTGATGCAATTGTCAACATTTAGTTGTGCAACCTCTCAAGTTGTTTTGTATATGTCCACTTCAATAATTGCCCTCAATTGGTTGTCCTCAATAGCAGCATATCCATGACCTTTCATATCACCAAGGCTCTTGTCTCCTATGCAAAAACTTTGGAACCATGTTCAGTTGTTGATGGTCCCCTGGTCAAATGCTTGGGACATTTTGGCATATTGTGAGCAGTTTTTGCTGTTTTATGTCCATTTTGAATTTGTGCAATAAAATTGCTTGAATTTGCTTTCTTTTCATCATTACTTTGACAGACAGCAATAAAAAAGAACAACACTGACAACAAACCATTTGCATAAATTAGTAGAACAAAGTTTGATCTTTAAAATGGTATGTTATGTGAACATAGTTAAATATAAAATTTTTGTCCGAAATAAGCATCAAGGTTTAAAGTAACAAAAATCACTATTTTTTGCATCAAAGCCTAATATGTATTGAATTATCTCATAAATAATGCATTTTTTTTGTTAATGTAAGATGCACATTAAGCTAATTTGCTGAATTTTCTGATGTCATTCAGGTGTTGATGAATGGTTATGTGATCTAATCCAACCATTCCTATTAAGGTAGTTCCTCACCAATTACGATGGAATTTTGTGTCACACTGTTCACATGGTGTTCAAGTGAAGATCTAAAAATATATTAAAAATGCTCCTTTGTCACTTACACCATAAATGTAAAAAATAGTTAAAATTGATCTGTACTCTTTAAAACTTGAGCTAAGAATAAAAATGAGATAAATTTATTATTTGTTTTAACAGCAGGTTGATTCAGAATTTTTATACTTCCATCTTTTTTCTCATGCAATTAAAAAAGCTGCATATTTATGGGATGACCCGATATGCTCATACATGAATGCTAGTTCAATGCTGGAATCTTTCCATTTAATCTCATGAGTTCGAGTCCTGGTGCCACTTAAGACTCGCGGTGTAGCGTGGCTTATGCACATGAAATGTGTCTGCTCCATGTCCTTGAATCTTGATTGAGGCTCAAAATTTTGAGGTTGCTAATAGCCCTCATTTAGTTTTTAAGTGCGATGTTAATAAACAATCGATGAATCAAACGTGCATATGAGAGAAATTGAGGGTGTAACAATGTCTTTGCTTTAGTGCTGTTTACAGGAGTTCAATAGGCACTGAAGAGTTGGGGAGAAAAAAAGATGTGATATAGTTCACTCATTTGCTAGATCTATTGAAAATGAATACTGCCAAAGAAAATTCTGTGTAAAGTGCTTGCAGTAATACTATTTCTTTGTTAAGAAAGCCTTTCAAGAGTTGTAATTAATCATGATTTATGTAGTTTTGACAACAAACTATATTGCAGTAAAATTGAAAAGAATATTTCATTAGACTTTAAATTTGGGAGTTTTAAGATATATAAATATATATAAAGTATAGATGTTTTGAATAGACAGGTTATCAATTTCTCTCCATGTATGCTGTTTTAAAAGTGGTGCATTCTGGTGAAAAATTATGAAAAAGTTAAAATATTAAGAAGTTCATTCAAATATCATACCATTATTAATTTGAAACAGAATTGTAATTTTACACCAAAGAATAAACAAATGTATAAAAATTGCAATCTGTTAACTATGTTTCTACGAAGAACAAATAGACAATTATAAATATCTTCTAAAAACTACATGCAGATATTTAGTCAGAAACAATGATGTCTGATGCAATATGTGCAATGAAAACAGAATTTACTTTAAAATTAAATTTTTAAAAAATCTGAAGTGTGTTATTTTATGAAATGGCTTTGAGTTGCACTCAATCAATACCCATAGATTCGTTGCATGGAATTTCATACTTCTTGATTATTATTCAATCTTTCTGCTACCTCAGCTATGCACTATAAACTCCTTTTATTAATATAGATTAATTTTTACTTTTTGTTAATCTGTAAGATTTTGTTTTAAAATTTTGGAGTGCAAATTTAAAATATAATTTAAAGTTTTCAAATTTCATATTTTTCACTGAATTAACTTAAAAAATATATAATTAGTGTTCATTTCAGAACAAAGATAAATGGATTCCAAAATTGAGCAGGAGGACATAATGTTGCCCCATGAAAAGGCATGAATATATTCCATTGTGAATGAAACTTAAAAGAAAGGCAAATGGAAGTATTTTCTTAAAGTATAAATAAATATTTCAATTCTAAAAGGCCGCTGCTTTATCTTTTAGCTCAGGTGTAAAAGGCAAGTTACTTTAAAAAACCTATACAAAGTTGACACTTGAAACGTTGTCTATTAAAAATGTTTTTTGTAAGAAATGTCAAAGAGCCTGTTTATATAAATAAAATATATATGTAACTGTTTATTTAAAGTAAATTATTTTAAGTGTGAGCCAAAAAGAGAAAAATTGTATTAGTTATTTCTGTAAAATTAAATTTTTTTAGATAGTTAACTTTTATGTTATTACAGCCTCCAGTTCCAGTTTTCGGTGTTGAAGGACGTTATGCTACTGCTTTGTATTCTGCTGCCATGAAAGAGAAGAAGCTTGATACGATTGAAAAAGACATTAAAGATTTGAAAGTACATTTGTTATAAATGTTTTTGCTATGTGGTACTAGGAATTTGTAATTCAACTTTTGTATTATGAAATTTTCATTTCTGTAAAGAAAATTATATATTAAATTATAAAGTAAATTATATATGTAAGGTATTTAATAGTTAAATTAATTTTTTTCAAGTGTTAAAGACACTTTTTTTTTGGAAAGAAATGTCTTGCCCTACTAGACTACTTGTTCAAATGGAGGGTGGGTGGGTGGATGAATTATATAAAAAATTTTCTCTCTCCAAATTTAAAAATCTTGAACAATACTACCTAGATTCATTTGGTTAAAAATGTTGAACTTTTCAGTACAATTAGTAATATTTTTTTCTCTTTGATATATGTCCATTTTAACTTCTTACATTGGAAAAACTAATTACAAGATTCATGCTTGCACATTCTAGGTTTTTGGGAGAAAAAAAAAGGAAGCATATTTGAAGTCACACAATTAGCTATAATATGTAATATTTTTTCTTCCATCAACAAAGTTTTAAAATATTTGAGTTATTATAATTTATTTGCTGATGAATGTACTTTCAAAATATTTTTGGATTATTTTCTGATGATAATTAATGTGTGAAAGAGTGTCAAGTGCATCTTCACAAAAGATAATTAAAGCAGATCCAGTCTTTTTTTTTTTTTTTTTTTTTTTTAAAAAAAAAATTTTTTTATTTGGGGAAAAAATTTTAAATTTTTTTTTTCCCCCCCCCCCCATTGCTGTTAAAATCTTTTGTGATTGCAATTTCAGAACAGTAAATAAATAGATCTGCAGTGAATTATTTAACATTTGATGAATATTTATATTCAAGATCAAATATCTGTAATTGATTTTTAAGCTGAATTTTCTTCGTATATTTTGCCTGGCTTTATTTAATGAGCAGAATTTTTTGATTTTTTTTTTTTAAAGCTGTTCTTTTTGAAAATATAAATTTTTTATGCTAATGCTGTATTTTTTTTAAAACTATTTTACAATAATTTTTCATTATTTGACTTTAATATTTATTTTGGTTCATTTTTTTCTGTTTACTAGAATAAAGCTTTTTTTTTGGTGTAAAGCCATTTTGATTTTGCGCAACATTTTAGTGTCTCTGTATCTTCAAAAATACGTGGTTTTTATGTTTGTATAGTTAAACACTCCCTCTGGCCAGTCATGGCTAGCATTGAGGCTGTGGAAGTCTAGTAATCATTGTTTCGAACTCGTGTAGTTTTCATAGAGTCATGGATTCAAGCCCAGGTGCAACTAAGGCACCTTAGTGATACATGTTAAGTTTGTTAAGTGCTCAAGTCCTTCTGTTGTCATGGTGTGGAAGTTTGGAGAGGGAGGGGCCAACTCGGGTGTTGTCTTTGTCACTTGACTAATCTTCAAAATTGTAAGGTATGTTGCCAATTACCTACATGTTGGGTGCGGCATTATTAAACTATCGATCAATTAATCAATGACTATCAAGATGATTTATTTTTTGTGCTCTTTAATTAAGTGAACTTATGAAAAGTTTTTATTTTACTATGTGAGGTTATATATCATAAAATTAAAGAAATAGCACAGAGTTAATCACCCAGAAACTGAAATAAAATTGAATTTTTAGATGAACAAGGCTTCTCCCAAATGTTTTTCTGATTTTCATGAAGAAATTAAAAAAACAATTGGTGGGTGGGGGGAGTAACTGAAAGTGGTATTTATCAATGTTTGAAGAGATACAAGGAAACTCGGCCACTTCGAAACCAGACTAAAGGCAGAAAAAGGGAAATAACAGCAAAAGGTTTTAAGGCACAGTTCCTAAATTACAAAAAAAAAAAAAAAAAATGATAGAAGACAATGGGACACCAATGTGTGTGTTGAGTTCAAGATTTATTTGATGTAAGTTTTAAGAAATTGGTCCTTCAGTTTGGAAGAATTGCATTAAAAAATCTCTCTCAAACAATTTGAAAAGAATTAGCTGTGCTAAAACACATGTTGACTAGTATTCAGAGCAAGAGACAATGTTATTTGGGACATTAAAACTAGAATCAGCCTGTTCTGTAGTGATGGCATTAATTAATTATTTAGGATTAGAGAATATTTGCATTCTAATTTTATAACACTGACCATTAAACAGCCACATAGTTTTATGACCTGGAGTTGTATGACAACAAAAAGTATTGGCAGGATTTGCATGATTAAAAATAATTTAAATTCTCAAAAATGTATAAATGCAGTACATCAGAATAAATTGACATCTTCCACGCATGATTGTTTTAAGGATATGGAATCATTTATATTTCTACAGGATTCAGTACATTGTTATATTTCCATTGTGATCACAAGCTATGCCTTTAGAAACTTACCTTCTCTAAGTTAAGTACATGCATCTTGATCCTTAAGCATTCTTGTGATATTTTTTTTAACACTTGGTTAACTGTCTTGGGCAAACATAAGTGATGTACCCCAGGATATCTTAGTGATCTTTCTGTATTTTTTACCCTTGTCAATTTTTACTGCTTTCCTTTTTTCAGATGTCTAGATCACAGTTAAAAGCTGCTTGGTGCAGCATAGTCACACCTGACTTTTACGACATTAAGCTCCATCATCACTCCACTGCTGGATTGAACTGACAGAAACTTAGACCTAAAAGCACTTGAAAATTTGTTAAACTGTATAAAGAAGCTTGCTAGCTAGAAGTAACTCAGAAACAAAATTAAACTAATAGGTGCAATAATTTATTCTTGGTTTTATATTATAACTGCAGAACCATTAACCTTGTCTCACTCCAGGAAAGATGTTGCAAAGTCATAATTACGGTTAAATATTTGTCATTTAATTCATAATTATTGTGTATATAATTTTTTCTGTATTTGTGAGATTAAATTTTTTTTCTTTATAAGTGCTATTCTAATAAAAAAAATTACATACAAGTTATTGTGGATTATATTCTTGATTAAATTATCTTGCCACTGAAATAAAATTATATGGTATTATGCAGGAAAGAAAAGTAATGAGTCACTGAACACAAAAATACTCCATGATTTTGGTTGCTATTGTATGTGGGGAAATGCATTGGAAGTATAAAAGACAATGTATTCATTTTATTTTTTGTTTGAAAATAAGTATATTTGTGAAGGTTCTTTTAATAATTTGATGTAACTGATTGAACTTATTAGCCAAAATGAGGATAGCTTTATTTAAAAAAAGAATATAAATATGTCTCTGTTGTAGAAAGAATATAAATATGTCTCTGTCTCTGTAGGATTTATTGGCCAAAGATGTAAAACTTTCAGAATTCATTTTGAATCCATTATTGAAAGTCAATGTTAAAGTTGGTAAGTTTTTAATTTTTTTTTTGCCCCTACTTTGTTGTATTTCATTAATAAATATATAGCTGAAGTTTTTTTTCTAATTTTAGTGTCTTTTTTACGAACTTGCAGGATGAAATTAAATTTTACTCTTAATTTATTTGTGTCATATATTACTCAAAACTAGAACTGCATTTATAATATTGAAGTTTTAAATTATATGTTCATAACTTTTAAAATTTCTATATTTTTAAAAATGAATTGAAAATTATCAAAATATTAAATTTAATTAATTTTATATGCTTCATTTATCTCTTAATCAATTTTTCATTAAGTTATGCCTGCAAAAATATAAATTTTAACAATAATAATTTTTTGTTGCGAAATCGAGGGTATTGAGTTTTAACAATTATTAAGACTTTTTCTGATATTATTGCAAGATTTCTTAGTATTTGAAGAAATATTCACACATAGAATGAGATTTTTCATCTTCTATGGTGGTTCAGTTTTAAATGTTGTAGATTATAGATGTAGAGATAAATGTTTATTGATTCGTTTGTAGAGATTTCATTTTATATTTAAAAGTGTTTACTGAAACTAATTGTATAAGTAGTGACTTTTACATTTGGTTCTTATATTTATGGCATTAGTCTAGAAAGTAATCTACAAATGGATTGCTGGCCAATCCACAGAATTATTCATTCAGTAAGAATGGTTATTCTGAAATCAAATCTTGTATTATTTTTGTCGATAAATGTAAAAGACGACACAAGTAGCAAACACTTCAAAGTGAGATCTTAAGTTGAAAAAGTTACCAATTTTTGCAAATTTTGAATTTTTCTGGAAAATTTGTTAGTTGTTGATATGATGGTAAGGTATTATGGTCAGATTTCTTAGAAGTAATTTATCAAATAAAAGCCAGTTTACTTTGGGTTTTAATTTTGGGCAACATGTGGTGAAGAGGGCTTTTGTTATATTTATCAGTTTAAGCTAGGTAAGAACGTAAACAGAAAACAACTTTTAGGGTATCAATAGTTTTGAAAATGTTAACAATAATTTGGATTTTAATTTCAGTAATAAAACTGAAAAAGCTATTATGTATATTGTGTAGCAAGGCCTTATTTTTTCTAGTTGGATTAAGTGAAGTTGAGAGCTATAACACAATTTGGGAAAATTGGACTAATTGAAATTGGAGAAAATCCGAAATTGAGGAGAAAATTGGAAAATAGACATTGACTATTTGCATGTTTCAGTCAACAAAAGATTTGAAAAAAATGCCTTGTGGATGGATCATATGACTGAAGGCTTGATACCAAAAATGAAATTTTACTTGTTGAGTGGAAAGACGATACATATGTTTCAATGGCCAAAAGTTTTGACCAGATAGAGCCACTGGCTACAATTGCACAATCGAATGGATAGGAAGAAAAAAAAGTACTTATATCATTTTCCAACCTCGATTTCAAGCATTTATCAATACACTTTTTTTTTTTTTTTTTTTTTTTTGAAAATGGAACAATTAACAAGGGAAAATACCAACTTTATGTTTGAGAAAAGTAATTGTTAAAAATATTTTTTGTCCATATTTTCATAATTTTTCAGTAAAAAGAAATTGGAAGAATTAAATTAGAGAATCTGTAATTTTAGGAAACAATTAAGTTTTTAATTTAAAAAGAATTTTAACACTGTTTTCTATATACAGTGTGAAACTAATTTTAAAATTATAAGTAACTTTTAGATCTTTTTTTTAGAACAATATTTAAAATGGTTCTTGAATTTTTTAAACATGAATTTATTAAAGTTATAATTTGTTGAAAACCTCTCTCTCTGTATTTTATGCTTATCAAGAAGAAAAAGTAATGTAATGGAAAAATTCAAAGTGGTAATGACGTGGTTAATATCTGTAGATCATTTTAGTGTGGTGAATTTTGTTTTTTATCCTATTTTTTGTAATGTAATGCAAGAATGAAAACTTTTTGTTCAGTTAAATCATGTACTTCAAAAATATCAGACCATGTTAAGGTTTGTTTGGAGGAAATGTTGACCAAAAGCTTATTCTGTATGGTTTCAAAGTTGTTGTTCAGAAAATCAGGAATTGCTGTTTAAATAAAATGACAATAAACAAAGAAGTCATGAAATATGAATTCTGTTTTAAAAAATGACTGTGAAAAATGAAACTTTGAATATGGTTTGATGATTGATACTTTTTATGAAATTTATTTTTTGCTTGTGATTTGAGATGTGAAGTAATAATTTTGGATTAGTATTGCACACTTATATTGATAATTTATTTCTAGATGCTTTAAAGAAAGTCTTTGCCAAGAAGAATTACTCTCCACTTACTTTGAACTTGTTAGGTAAGTTAAAATATATACTCAAGTAATTTTTAAATCACAGCATATATATAATGATTTCACACATACACATAATGATTTCACATAAAAATAATTTTTTATTTTCTGAGTTTTAATTTCCTCTAACTCATAAGTAAAGAGTTCATTCCTATTTTCTGATCCAATTCTAAATTATCCTTTAATTTACATGATCACTAGCTCTTAAAATTTGCAGAATTAACTTTCACTCTGTCATAAATCTGTTGGAAATAATCACTTCTAGACTGATAGATTTAATTAAAATCCCTCAGAATACCTTCATGTTATATGTGTGATCTGGAGAGATTCTTACTTATATAAAGTTTAATGTAAGGCAGAATTCACTATCTTCCGATGTAGTCGAGATGGTGGAGCTAAGTCTCTTGGCTTATCCATTTTAATAATGTATATTGCCCTTTTCTCTCATCAAAATGAATAGTCTTAACTGCGTAAAGGTGTTCTCCTTATAACCATGAATTTGAAAGTCACATTTTTACTTAGTTGTTATTCTTCAAAATCTCTCTCTCTATATATATATCTATGTGCATAATAAATGAAGTGCTTTTCTTATTGTTAAGAAAAAATATTTTGATTTTCTCATGTTTTATATTTAAGTTTTTCTGCCAAAAATATGCTGTCAAAATCTATGTCTTTGTCAAATGGGAATGTTTTTGTAACCCAATAATCACTATGTGTTTGTATTTAAAATATTAAGCATAAATATTGAATTAAGTTACCATGTAAATTTTTTAATATATGGAAATGAATTGTAATGTTGAAGAATTCATACATTACAATTATAATATATGAAGAAAATACAATTGTAATGTATGAAGGGAATAATTGTTTTATATGAAGTTATTAATACATTGGCCATATATTTATAAAAATTAAGTACAACTAGTCTTTTGTGCCTAATCTGAAAACAAATTAATATGAAATTTGGAAGTAACAACTTTAACAGTTATTTATTCAACTTTACATAATTATAATATCAAGCATGACTTACAAATAAAGAATTACATTGTTTACAAAGATACTTTATTTGATTGAAAAAACCATAGATTTTGGCAGAAAAAGTTAAATGGAGTTCAATTTGGAAGGTCTATCCCAACTTATAAAGGATTGGTAGCATCGGCTATCCATACTGTCAATTCTGTTTTTGAATGTTAGAATGGGAGCCAATATCCATACATGGAAAACCCCATAGTATTGTTCATTTGACGTTGTTGGAGTAGGGCTTTCACAGCCACTTGTTTGCCTATCTAGTTCCAGAGATACTGTGTCAAATTATGGTTCAGATATTGAGCTGTCCATTTCATTTATTCAAAGCCTTGATCCTGAAGTTATTCATCAACAAACCTAGCTCACAGAGCCGGGACATTACCATCCATTTGGAAGAATTCATTATCAATGGCACCAGCAATGACTGTGTCTTGATATGTCACATCATTCGCAGTTCTTCCATAGAGCACATACACACAGTATGATAATTCTCAGATTTCAGTTAAAACATGATTTCATCTTCTGCAACTGCTTCTTTCAACAGTGTTTGATTGGTAGTACCAGGTGTTTTGTTCTTTCCTGATCAGCACAAAGCCTGAATCTCTCTCCAAAATAAATTAGGACTTGTCTATGAATAATACAGAAGTTGATAGTTATTTAGTTTAGGTAACATGTTCTCTTATCAGATTAAGAGGGATATGTACTGGGCCCTCTTAATTAACAACAGGGTCTTGCATATAACCTTTGATTTACTCATATATAGGAACAGTTATTGTTTTCCCAGTTGGAATACAATGATTAAAGTGATTTTATACAAAATTTGTAACCTATGGGTGGCTTGGAGCAGGTCTTTTTGTTATTTGAATTTTTGTATTCAAATTGGCGCCAGCATATTTTGACCACATTATGAGACATATTAAGACGTAATAACCCCATTTTCATTCATTTGATTGCCACCTTAATAATGAATAAGGTAAATGTTATCTGTTAGACATAGTCAGCAGTATCTTGGTACCAACATTTGAAGATCTTAGAATTTCCTTTTCTTGAATTAGAATGCGTGAATCAGGACTCTAAGGCACCCGAGTGGTATCCCCCCCCCAATGTATTTGGTAAACACTGGTGACATGCTCACTTATCTCTTTTCAACTCTTCTTCTAAACCATTGTTTATATTTTTACCCCATTTTTTCAAATCTCTAGATTACAGTTAAGTAATTGTTAAATTTGTTCTATAAAATTTTATGGTCATTTGTACAAATCATATTATAGACTTTGAATTTTCATTCTTGTAATGTTGAGCAGTAAAAAATTGATTGTATTTTAAATAAATGTTAACTTTTGGAGGCCTGCGTGATCTATTCGTAATTGAATTTTTTTATATGACCTTTTTAAAGTTTTATGTAATTCTATGTATTATTATATTGTGTATTATAAAAGCTCCAACATGGAATTAGATTATCATTTTTTTAAAAATACATAAAACATTTTATTACACATTTTATTAGAATAAAGATAGAAATCATAAAATTAATGTAATGTTTGGCATTGAATTTTAGAAACTAATATATGAAAATATCTGGTTTGATTGAAGTGTTGCAAATCTTGGTAATTCTCCATGTGTTCATCCTATATTCTGGTTCTAATTTTAACAAATTTTGTTTCATTCTTTAAAATGGTTGCTCACAAATGTGCATATTTTTTAACAACGATGACAGAATAATGAATGATTGTGCAGTGAGGGAAATTTTGGTATTTGGGCAGGTGTGACTTGTATAAATGTCTAATTAGAGATTTTATGAAATATCTCTTTCTCTCTGTTGGATGTCAGATTACAATTTAATGCATTCCATTTGAATCTTTTCTTGCAATATAACTATATCGATTATAAATAGAGTCGCCAATATATATATATATATATATATTCAAATTCTTGTATTAAACTGCAAAGTAGGCTTCATATTTTCCCAGATGGTCAGAATTAGGTAGGACTATCATGTTGAAATGCAATTAATGTTTGCATTTATTTGGGTTTCCATAGTTTCATTTTGAATGCATTTATGGTTTTAAACATTTTATAGATAAGTCAGCTTTTGCCTTGAAGATGCTCGTTTAAATCATTTAAATCAGCAGTTAAATCTACTTAAAATGCTAAATCTACAATTCAGTTGGCATCATCAAATTCTGGTATACATTTGCTTTCAATATCGTAAGCCATTTTATTTTATTAAGTGCATCAAAAAGTCCTTTTTGCATTTACCTTGATTGAGCAACTTCATTTTTGTTAAGTATATGATATTGCCTTATTGATCTTTCAAGCATTTAGGTAATAATTATAATTGGCATTGATTCAATCCCTGGGTCTTTGTAAAATTCTTAGTTTTGACAGTTTCATTTCTAAAGTTTTTCTGCATAAATTTTGTTGGCATATTATGCAATGGTATTTCATCAAACTTCAGTTTCCAACAATAGTGGCATTGTCTTCTTATTAATTTTACATCCCTTCCCTCTTTTTTACCTGTCTTATCTGTGATACCATTCTTAATTACACCAACTTTGTTTGTAAGAGACAAAGAAAATCACATTTTTTTTTCCCTCTGTTTCTTATAAATTTCTTGATGTTGTATCTTTTAATGGTTTTCATGAAGCCATTTCTTCAATAACCTTTACCACTATAATATTTCTAATACAAATGTCAAATTGAACTGTGTCGGTTGAATCAGTACTCTTATCCAGGATCAAACAGTAAAATATAAACCTATAAGCTTTACTTTTCAAATCCTTTTAAACAGGTTTCTCAACTTTGTCAACTCTCCTGGTAATATTATGATGAGACGAACTGATTTTCGAAAAATCTCTTGTGTCAGAGAAAATTATATTTGCCATACTTTTCATTCCATTCTGGTCTGAAATTTAGCTCAAGGTCTCAAGAATTAATTTTATAGTTATATTTTCTTGCAATAAGTATTGATATATATATTTTTTTGTTTATCGCTCCCTTTTTGGGTCGCATTGATGCATGTTTTAGGGAGTGATTTGGACATCCCTAATGTAGATTACCTATTCAAAGTATACTTTTTTTTGTTTTTTTTTTGTTTTTGTTTTTATTTGTGTTTTTGTACTTTATTATTATTATTATTTTTTTTTATTGATTTTATTTGTAATGCATCATTAGTGATTTTCCAGTAATCCAGTGTTTTTGGTAATCTGATGGTATTCAGGTCTGATATCTGCTGGATTACCATGAAAGTACTGTGTGTATATCAGGGTAACTTTGAAATATTTGAGATGGGTGTAAGCATTGCATACTCAAAAATTTTTTGGTTGGATATATGTAAATAAGAATATCTTAATCCTCTCAGATAATTTAGTGATCAGTGCAATTAAGTTGTCCAAGAATAAATTCTTGAATGAAAGGAAGATAGAATTGACAAGATAGATTATTGTGCTGATTTTCTGTGATTTTAAAGTGAGGCTAAATCAGGAAGAATGTGTTCGACATTTGCAATTAACATATGAAAATGAAGCTCCATCTCCATGCTACTGTTTTCAGATAGATTAGAGAATTTTTTTGGAGTCAAACTCTTGCAGATGAAGAATTTATTAGTTCCAGAAAATTAGTCTATTATTTGAAAATGACTTATCATTGGTAATTGTTTTACCTATCAAACTATACTATAGAAACTTAACATTGGATTTGGCTCTGTACATAAAATTATTCATGAAGAAACAGAAATAAAATTCTTTCGGCATTGGTTCCCTTATAATTTAGTAGAACATCAAAAAGAGAGGAGTAGCATAATCAGCAAAGAACTTATTACTTAACTGATGTTGGGGCTGCATCAGTTTTCTGAAATCATGACTGGAGATTAAACGTTTATATATAATTTTTTGATGCTTTAACTCATCAAGAATGTTAAGAGTCTGATGCAAGTGGAATAAAGGGAAAAGATGACCTCCATACCAACTGCACCAAATTGTGGGGCTGATGCACATTAAATCTGTCAAGACTCCCAAGCTTTTCCATTGGTGTGGTGTGAAAATTTGGAGAGGAAGGTGTCAGCTCATGTGTCATCCTTGTCACTTGATTAAGGTTCAAAAAATGAAGCCAGTTGCCAATAGCCCTTGTGTTGCTTCTTAGTGTGATGTTAATAAAAACTATAAAAAAATCCATACCAACTGCAGCCAACAAGCAATGCAAAAAAAGATGATTTTTCAATTTGTGGTTTTTGGCTATTTTACAACATAAAGGAAGCTTGTTGAGAATATTGTTTAGAAAAAGGAGATTTGATCAGGGTATAAAAACATATTTTTCATCAATTCCCAAAAGTCTATAAATGGATTGAGTCATTTAATATTTCGAAAATTTAATAATTTAAGTACATTGATGCTGAAGGAAACTACTTTGAACATTCCTTAACTTGATTAGTTTAACTTGCATTTAGAAATATTTCAAAAAATTCGTAGTAACCCTTGTATTGTGTTGCATGTAGTTTTTTACATAGATTTTTTACAAGCTTTTGTTTAACTTACTATGTTCATTTGTATGTAAAACAATGTCTTTCCAGTTCAAAATATTTACCCACTTCCCATCAGCTAAAATTCTGGCATACACATATAATTCCGATACTATGAAATGCTGATGCAGTGATTTAGGGGAATTGGGCCTTTCACTTAACAATGTCCAATTGAGTTGAAGTTTTACTCCTAATTGCTTTTCAGTCTTAAATTTCCAGATTTAAAACAAACAAATAAATATAAGTAAAAAAGCATTTTTAAATCAAACTTTTATTTAAAGATGGATTAAAAGTATAAAATATTTTTTTAATGTAAATTAATATATAATTTATAAAATTTGAAACATTAATATTTACCTAGTTAAAGGTCTCAAGCTTTTATAAATTATGTATTTTACATTAAAAATTTTTTAATACTTTTTTAGGCCATCTTTAAATAAAAGTTTTACTTAAAAATTTGTTTACTCATGCCTTTTCACATATCAATTCAATCGACATCTGTACATATTTGAGTTGAAATTTTTTTTTTTTGTAAGATTCTATTTTTTGTTGGATAAGAGTTATTTATTTTATTTAGAATTTAGGAGAAGGATTTTTATTTTGGGTTGAATGAAATAAATTGTACTAAACATATATTTTCTCTTATGATTATTTGGGAAATAATTAACGGAAGCATTTTTGAATTGCGTGAAATTAACTATATCTCATTAGTCACTTAATGTTGAGCTACTTAATCTCATTAGCTACTTATTGTTAATAAGAACTTCATTGATGTTACAATATGTATTAAAATTAGATGTATTATATTGCATTTGTAAATTAGTTTGAAATTCTATCAGTAATGAGAGAGTTTATTTTTGCCAAATATTTTTTTTTTTAAAAAAAGTGATGAATACCCAAAATTTTTTGTCATATTTTATATTCAGTTATGTAATATATTTAGTTTCCATGGCTGAAAATGGACGTTTAAAGTCTTTGAAATCAGTTCTTGATTGTTTCAATGGTGTCATGGCTTCCATCAGAGGTGAAATAGTTTGTCAAGTTGTGACTGCTAAAGTAAGTTAATCCTTTTTTGGATTTTGTAATTCTATATAAAATAGTTTTATGTGATTGAAAGGAAAAAAAAATCATGTAAAACTTATTTCAAATTACATATGCATTTTATTTTTTGTAATAAAGGCGAAATAGTATGTTAAACCTGTTGTATAGCAGTGCTCTTATACTAGAATTTTTTGTGATTTTTAATATTGTTTTTCTTTTGTAATTTTCAAAAATAATTGGATATTAACTATTTCTTTTATTTATTTAAAAAAATTCCCAAAGTTTTAAGAATTGTGTTAATGGTGTGAAATACTCAAGATTATGTGAAATTGAATTCTGATTTTTAGAGAGATTTCATGTTGTGAGTTGAATATTAAGTGAACTTTCTGAAGAATTGTTAACTAGCAAAAAAAAAAAAAAAAGATTTCTGAAATGAGAAATGTTTTGTATAACGTTTAATTTTATTATAGGAAGTTTTGCAACTAGAATTTTAATAATTTTAGATTAACTTTGTTGGAAATGTTATAATAAAGATTACATAAATGAATATGTATTTATAATATGTGTGTCTTTAGTTTAATTTTGAATACATATGTCATAAGTATCAAATAATTATACTTAACACATTATCTAATATGATTTTTCTTAATATCCTTTTTCTAGCCTCTTGATGCTCCAACTCTTGCTGAATTTGAAAAAACATTGAAATCTTTTGTCAAGAAAAATGAAAAAGTATTGTTAGAAACAAAAGTAAGTTATATTTTCGGGCATTTTTGTTTTAAAAGCTCAATGAACTTTATCAATTTTCTTTAAAGTGATGAATATGTTGATATATGTTTATATATGTTTATATTTGTTATAAAATTTCTTCATTTTGATTATTTTTGGAGAGGACACTTTTATTCTCCGAAATGAAATTTTAAAAAATGTATATTCTTATTTAAAAGGTGGGGTACTTATCTAAAAGCTGGCATAACTTCTTGCTGATCTTGAAATTCGGCACAATGTCTACTGAACTAATACCAATCCTGTTGGTGGCCTAAAATATCTGATTCCATTAAATATAGCAATAAATGGATCCCCTTCTTTGTAAATCTGATGCTTCATAAATTATATATACTCGTATACGAATTCAAGTTGTGACACTTCCCAATACTTTTAATTATGCTGTTTGGGTAATTCTCACTATCTTTTAACTTTTTGTGTATTTTATAGATTTTGGAATCCACAGTTATAAAGATGGTTGACTTCAGAATTTTTGGATTTTGCAGCTTTTAATTTTTCACTTTTACAAGCTATCAATATTTTCTTTCACTGCATAGAAAATGATAGTTAGTTCTATCCTAAACTCTAGCAATGAAATGCTTATTCTCTGCAAATTCATCAAAACATCCATTGCTTAAGGATTATTCTTCCTGCATATTTTTTCCACTTTCTGAAAATAATTTCATTGATTTTTGCTGTGTGGTTACACCCTATGGTTTTTTTTCCTTGTAATTGATAAAAGGCTGTGTATGAAAAACTTCTTAAGCAATTGTTCCAACTTTACATGCTGGTTTTCAGTTATTACTTATTGTGCCCATTAACACTTTTTCATGCCAGGTTTCCTATAGCTTTTAAAATACTCTATTGCATTCTGTTCTGTTGTAGGCAGGTCTCAAATTTTTATCATTTCTTCTAAAATGTGAAGTGGCAAAAAAAAAAAAAAAAAAAAAAAGGATGTAATGTTAATTTATAATAGAAGGCTTGCTTTTATATAAGCTGAGCAAAGTTATATTTAATTATGTGGCGAAATGTATAGTGGGCCACATCTTGTCATTATGACAAATAGCAGAATACAGAAAAACCTTACTTAATTTCATACCTTTCGTTTTTGTTAGAATATCACCTAGGTCAGCAACATTTTCCATTATTGATTATATGTTGCATTGTTGGAGATTTTTTTTATTTTATTTGGTGAAAATAATCAACAGGCTTTTACATAAGTGCCAAATAAATATCTCAAGTATCTTTTTTCTAATGTTTGAATGATGAAAATATAAGAAAAATGTGTCATAATTTTGATGATAAATTTAGAGTTTATATATATATATTGAGGATATCTGATTTGTCATAAGGCTCAAGAATTTTAAAATTGATTTTTTGCAACGTAATAAATTTCTGATAAAATTTTAGCTATTTTTAGCTACAAAAGTTTTTAAAAATAATCTTTATTATATAAGGTTTGGAACATAAGAATTTTACTAAGATTGATGTACAAAAAAATTTAATGCTCTGTAATTTTTAGGGAAAAAAAATGTTAGATTTATAGATCTTAATATAGACAAAGTATATGCAGATAATTTTTCATGCTGATTATTGAAAATAGGAAATTACGATGAGGTTTATATTTAAATATTAAAGGTTGTTATAGGGTAACAAGACTACTTAAGTGTTCTCAAGTATAGAACAGTCTTTACTGTATTCTGTATTAAATATTATATATGCTTGTGGTGTTTAAGATATGCAGTAATGTTTTCTTAATACAGTTTAAAAAGTTTAACTTTATAATAGCAAGAACTGTGTATCCATGAGTATAAAATACTTATTTATTGTTGGGATTTAAATTTTTAAAATTCTATGTAAAATATTAAATTACATAATTTTTAAAATTCTTTTTAAATTGCTTTTTTTTTTTTTTTTTGTGAAATGCTTTAATAACTTGTGGTGTTTTTGAAATTTTTTTGGAATTATTGGGGGGGGGAATTGCATTTTTAAATTATTTGTACATTTGGATTGTTGCAGGAGGCTGTCAAGTAAAAGGCTTAATTATTTATAGTGGTCAAATTTTTTGAAATGTTATTTACTAGATTGCAAAATGATTGTGATCTCATTTTAATGGTAGTTTAAAATAACTTTTAGTTAATTAGAATTTTTTGAAACATAATGAAATATATAGTTTGCATGAGTATTTATTGCCAAATTTTTTGAAAAACATTAAATTGTCTTTTTAACTTTTTATGTAATTACTTTAAATAACTTATGTAAACTAAAACAAAAACTTCATTTTGTAGGTTGATCCATCAATTATTGGTGGCGCTATTGTTACCATTGGAGACAAATATGTGGACATGTCTATTGCATCCAAAATTAAAGCTTACAATTCAGTATTGCGAGAAATAGTATAAAGTATTTTTAATGCTGTAATGTAGAATACAAATTTGATAGCTTATAAGATCTTGCATCATTAGATGTCAAAATATATGTTAATGGAAAAATTCAATAAAAAATTCCAGTTTATATCATTTGTTTGGGCTCACCATTTTAAACAAATAAAAAGCATTGAAATTTTAAATATTTTTTTTTCTGCACAACCTTTAAGAACTGTTATGCATATTATATATAAATTATTTTGCTATTTGGTAAACAAGCAAGTCATTAAGCTTTCATCGATTTTTAATTTTTATTTTATTGATATGTCTATCATTTCAGTTTTGTTTTTAATATTTTATTTTAAAAAGCCATTACTACCAGATTTTATATTTGCCAAATTTTTTATTTATACGATTTCTTACAAATGAATCTTTATAAAATCATTGGAGTTCCTCATTTGAAGTATAAAAGGAATTGAAAAGGCAATATTTATAAAAATCACTTTTTAACTTTTTATTGCAAAAATATAGTTATTTAAGCTTCTATTATACAAAACTTCCTACCTAAAATAAAATTATGCTTTGTAAATATATTAAAAAAAAGAACTCTTGTGGCATTTATCTGTATTTTGTAGTTTTTTTTAAGGAATTTTATTGGTTTCTAAAAGTCCTTATAACAAATATTAGTATTTGTATGTGGGATTTTTTAAATATTTGATTACCTAAAAACTAATGTATAGAAATTACGATAACTTAGTAAAGGAACTTTTTGACTAGATTGTAAAATGATTAAAGGAAAAATAGAAGTTTGTCATTGAAAATAAAAATGTTTCCTAACTGCTTTAATTCCATTAACTGCTTGATTGTGGAAAAGATTAGAATAAGGGCGATTGCTATGAACTTTTTTCTAGCTTCTATTATTGCATTGTTCTATGTCTTCAACTGTGGATCCGTTAGTATTTGAAAGTTATTGTGTGTGATTTTGGTGTTAATAGTTATTTTTTGTATCATAAATAAGCAAGTGGAAACAATTTCATCATCAAAATAAGTGAAAAATGGAAGCAGGGTTGGAGCAAAAATTAAAACCTTCTGGAACAATAAGGTGTAATGTAGTTTAAAAATATACAATGGTGTATTTCTGTGAATTTTTTTTGTTTCTGTATTATTCTTTTAGTTTTATGTTGTTGTGTTTACAGTATACAATATAATTCATTGTAATGGATCATTTCATTATATGATAAGGAGTCTAGTTCCGTAGTGATGAGTTAAGAGGGTATTTATTATATCATGTATGTATAGTAAAGAAAATTCAGAAAATGTAATTTGTGAAACAAGCACATTTATAAATATCCTTAGCCAATATTTGTAATGAAGACATTACCATTAACAACAATTTGGCCAAAATTCTTCAAAATATGATGTGCAATGTCCTTTTTCAAAAAGTTTTTTTCTGTTTGAGCCATATCACATATTTTTATATTGGTAAATCATTATGGTATGAAACATTTTATGAATGTTTATTAATACATTTATGGCAATCAAGCTGCATTTACTATTTAAAAATTTTAAATCCAAATTTGAGCATCATTATATATTTATTTATCTATGACTTGTTTAACCATTTATTTCTAAAAAACAACTTAAATCATTATTTTGATCTATATTAACTATTTTTGAAGGAACATTCTGCTCTTAAATGTATAAAATAAATTGTGAGCATATTTAAACTCTTATATTTCATTAACTCATCATTTTTCTCATAGAAGTTATATTTAATCATAAATATTTAAAAAGGATTCTATTTCAGTTATTAAATTATTTAGTATAATTCTGAAAAAAAGATGCTAAATAATATATTTTGAAATATTAATGATATTATTGTTAGGTTTATTTATTTCACCTCTAATATTAATTACAGTTTTTCTTCGGGGAAGGAGGGGATGTATGTACTATTAATACAAACAATCAAATTCTGGAATAACCCGTCAACCACTGTGCAGCCTGTGACAACATTAATTTATACTCCATTCTTTTTCATATATTTTAATTTCATCTTAATTTTTCATTTTCTATATGCTTACTTTATTTTCTTTCAAAATTTTTATTTTTAAATTTTTCAAGTTTTTTTAATGGTCTACAACATAATTTTTTATTCAGTAGTTAAAATTATATATTAATTTTTATTTTTATTTTTTATTTATTTTTTTTTTTGCTCTTAGAATCATAATAGTCTTGTATTTTTGATATTTTTACTTAATAGTTTACTAGTTTTTTGTCTCTTTTTATATTTTGTTTATTTTACATTTTATTTTTCTAAAATTAGTTTTAGCATATTTTTCATTGTTTGTGTAATATTTTTTGAAATTTTCATTGTGTTTCATTTTTGGTTCAATAATTTAATGGTTTTTATTTCTTATTTGTTTTATTAATATTTATATGGTTTTGTTACTTTTTGTGACCAAGTACTGCGACAAGCTTACAATATAACAAGCTCTAAATTGTAATTATTTATTCAAGAAGAAAGGCACATTTTTTTTTCAATTAGAAACGTTTATTTATATACAAGGAAAATGACAAGCACATACATTTACAAATCATGCATAATTGAGACATTTGTTGAATGATGATAGTAATGTAATATTTGGATGATGGTGCAAATTTATTTGAAAAATAGTTGCATTTTCATATTTATTTTACTTATTTTTAGTATGCCTGCATACAATTTTATTTGAATCTCATT
This sequence comes from Nephila pilipes, assembly GCA_019974015.1. Classification (NCBI taxonomy): domain Eukaryota; kingdom Metazoa; phylum Arthropoda; class Arachnida; order Araneae; family Nephilidae; genus Nephila; species Nephila pilipes. Next base: position 354,960 of record BMAW01132855.1, read on the forward strand.
TTATAATTTTTTTACAGCATTTACTGAAAGATTTTAAATATTGAATCGTATTGATAATTAAGATTAAATGTTGTTCACTTTGATTCTGCATCTTAAAAATTTGCTAACTTGGAAATTTAATGGTATTGAAACTAAATCATTGATGTATCATATTAAATGAGAATGCATTTTATCTTTGATAATATTTGGTTTTCTAATACAATGACTAAAAGACAGAAATACTTTTATATGATATACCCCCCCTTTCATTAAAAAGTTTTACATTTTGATTTTAATGATTTGTTTGATTAAAGAGTTATATGAATTGTTCATATTTTTATTACCTTTATTTCCCCCTAGTATGAAATTCTAATTGGTATAATTATACTAGGTTTTACAAAAATTGGACATTTTTATTTGATAAAGAAGCTGTGATAACTTATAAATATTGATTTGTATTAAGTGTTTTATTTCAGTTTCTTGACAAGTATTGCCATTTATCACATTAAAATAGATTTTAATCTCATGGTCTATAGGTAAATTTTTCTCCAATTGGAATAGGCTTTTTATACTTTTCATGATTTGATGATTTATATGAATTACTGGTTTCATGCTCTTCTTGAGAAGATACATATCCATTATTGTAATTATTTTCTGTATATTTATAAGTATGAGACTCGGGTCTGTGATAAAGCTGATAATGATTATTATTGACTCTACGCCCTCTAAATTTGAAAGGAACTTTTCTTCTTGGTTTATCTGAATAAACGTTGTATGGCAGTCGGAAAATCTGTGGGGACTTGAGACTGAAAGAGCCATCTAAATCAGCAAAATTAATTCCATTGTGGCCTAATGTTCCAAAATTATTTCCATTTTGTCCTAATATACCAAGATTTATTCCATTACTACCTAAATTTAACCCATTGATTCCAAAGTTCATGCCTTTTGCACTGAGTTGCATATTTGAAGATCCAAGGTCACCCAACCTTATAATAGATGGATTCTCTCCATTTGCACCCAGCGAACTTAAAACATTATCTGCATTTTGTCCTCCCAAAACCACTATCCTTGGAGCTGCTCCATTGCTGTTTGAACCAAGTAGGGATGCTAGGTTAATTATGCTGCTGTCACTTCCTTTCATTGAAGATAAATTGATGACATTTGGAGTACTGATTCCTGGTACTGAATATCCATAAGGAGTAGATCCTGTAGATATTTGTGAAGTACTCCCGAGAAGTTGAGATAAACTAACTCCTTTATTTGATCCTCTGTTCCCGTCGAGAATCATGGTTTTACCACCACCTTGTACTCTGAAAAAGTATAAACATGGATACTGTTTGTATAAACAAAATTTTATGGCATATGTTCTTAACATTTAGCATTTCTATTAATTTATATTTTTATTTATTTATAACATTATATTTTTTAATATTTATATTTTAACATTTTTATTGATTTAAACATTTTTTTTTTTTAATTTTTAAATACTGGAAAATATTTTTGAACATTGGAAGAATTTATTTCATTTGGCTAACTGTAATTAAGAGTTTAATAGAAATGTTTAATTGTAGGAAATAATATAATGGTAGTAATATATTGAATGTATATAATAAATTGTATTTATGATATATGAAACAAAAATGTTTGTGTGTTGGAGAATTGAAACTTACTAAATAATGATGTAATATTTGTAACACACTGTTTTAATTTCAATTATCATGGGTATGGCCGTGGTAGCCGAGTGGTGAAGATCGCAATCTCGCGTTATATCCGTTGCGGCGGCTCTCTTCAAATGCAACGCAAGGAGTTAAAACGTCTCAATATTTAGCACGCAGGGGAATTCTTTTTGATCTAGTTGATATGAGCGCTACAAAAAGCGGCCGGACATTTTTTCTACGGATCCAATGGTCGAAGGTTCGAAATGCCACTGACAATAAACGGCAACTGTCCTCACTCGCCACTAGGTAGAAAACATCCCCCCGATGTTGTGGAGACAATATCACACCCTGTAATAGTAACTCAGGACTTGAGCCCTAGATCTCACCACAGCCTAGTACTACTGGTTGCATATGCCCCGACTCAAAAAATTACCTCTCTGTGTTTAAGACAACCGCACTTAAATCTCAACTAGAGGCAGCCGATGACGTTAAATGGAAACTGTCCAAAAAAAAAAAAAAAAAAAATTCAACACAACAGGGTGATGGTTGCATATCAATTGCCGTAATGGTTGGAAAGACGATCTTCCCTACAAATATCGTTCAGGACGTTCCTCTTCCTGTAATCACGATGATATCGGTGAGGGAGTACGCGGTGGCTCTCCACTACAATGATAACAAAAGTTAAAACGCGCTGTAACAAGTAGTCTGAATGGGAAATTTCTTTTGGTCTGATTGATAAGAACACTGCAAAAATTGACCCTAATGGTCGAAGGTTCGAAATGCCGCCGGTACTCAAGGTAAACTGACCTTCCCCACTACGGAATAGAAAAAGAACTCCCCTTCCAATGTGGCGGAGAAAACAACACCCACCAAACCGTTGAGTCATGTTTGCGAGTCATTCTTTTAAAGACCTGCCATTTATTGAAGCTGATGCACATTTAATCTGAAGAGGCTCTAAACCCTCAAATGGTGTGATGTGGAAATTTGAAGAGGGAGGTGCCAGCTCGGGTATCGTTTTCTTCACTTGAACGAGGTTCAAAATTACAAGGTCCGTCTCCAATAGTGGCCATTAGTGCACTTTAATAAACATTCAAATCAATTAAAATTCTTACGCTATGGGTAGACAAAAATAGTGATGGTGAAGGCCTCTAAAAGTCGCTCCTGATTAATTAATTGAATTACACAGATTATATTTAAAAGCACTTGTCCCGTGCTAGCTGAGAAGGCATGGTTTTGAGCTTCGTGACCACCTTATGCGCAAATCGAGTCGCAGATGTACATTAAATATAATTAATTTTATGTATTAGTGTGCGAATTTTATTTGTGAAATGGTGTGGAAATTAGAAGAGTATTGAATCCGAAAGATGTCACTCTTATCAGTTGAGAGATCAAAATTATGTTGTCTGCTGCCTATAACCTTCGTGTAATTTTTAGAGCTAGGTCAGTTGAAATCAGTCTTGCAGAAATAATGTTATATTGTAAACCAATCGGTATTTCATTCTATATTCGCGCATGGACGTACAATAAGTCGCCCAGTTTCTGTATTGCATTAAAGTAAATTAGCGAGGCTAATATATTTTTTAAAAATATTTTGATATCTTTTCCTAAATTCAAACAAAATTGGATTCGAGTGTGAAAAATTATGTATTAACACATTTCGGAGCATAATTTGAAGAATATGAATGGAGAGTAAAATTTGGCCGCAACAATCTTTTAAATTAAATGTATTGATAGACATTGTGAATCATGCCTTTTAATATATACACACATATAAAAACAACTTTTCTTTAATTTCATTTCAAATTATGTGTAACGAAGTTCTATACTTACGGGATTTTGATGACTTCATTTTGTGCTATTGGGATAGGTATAGGAACTGGAATGGGTAGAACTGTCGGTCGTTTGCCAAGAGCCCTTGCAAAGGCTACGGCTGTCAAAAACTTCTTCAGATGTAAATAATGGAGCATATGAGATTCTAAGCAATGCAAATGTATTAAGAACAAAAATGCAGTTTTCCATCCCGGGCTCCAGCTCAAAAAATGCATTTTTTTAAAAAAAATATCTGCAAGTGTAAACGATTCATTATTAAGTTTTGAATCACTTAGTATATAAATTTCTTATTAGCATCAAAGCACCTTAATTTCCTAGCATTTTCAAATCTACATGCGAATGGGTAAATACTACTTCTTTAAATAAACTTTTGGGCAGCGTTTGAAACCAAAGTCATGGTATATCTCAAATAGTACTATAGATAGGAGGTCAGTACTCATTCGTGCTAAGAACTCAAACAAATTTCGTTCTATCTAAGCAGTCGTGTTCAGAAATTATTTTTGTATTGTCTTGGTTAATACATCAGATACTTTTATAAATAATCATTATGTGTTGCTGGCTGCCTTATTTTGTCTCACACGAGGGTTCTTAACATAACCAATATGCCTCTTAATTTTAGACCACGGTTAGAAGAAGAGGTAGACTTTTGAGTTGACATCCTACTATTCACCTCCATGCTTTGCCATCTTGAGAACCTTGAGCATCGAAAAGCTTACTGTGCATCAACCTAAGTGTTTCTATTGAATCTGAATTGACTCGAAAATGCGACACGATTGAGACATTGCAGACCACAAGCTCGAGAGCATATTCGTTATATTTTATATTAATATTAAGGCTGCGATTGCTAAATAATCATGGCAGCGATCCCTTTCGGTCTAGTTCATAAGAGTGGCCGCGGTAACCTAGTGGTTATGGTTTCAGATTTGTGGCCGGCGGTTTTCGTTCAGTTGCGGGTTCCATCCTTGGCCGCGGAAAGACCCGCCCTGTAGCCTGGGTTGATGCACGTTAAATCTGTCGGGGCCCAAAGTCCTCCCGTTGGCGTCGTGGGAAGTTCGGAGAGGGGCTGCCAACCCAGGTGTTGGCCTCGTCACTTGACCGAGGTTCAAAATTTCGAGGTCCGTCGCCAATAGCCCTCGTGTTGTTTCTAGTGCGCGTTAATAATAACTAAATTAAACTAGTTGTTAAGAGCTCTGCAAAAAGCGACCGAACAAGTTATATCCGGAACTATAGATGGAGGGTTCAAGACATCCCTGTTGCTCAAGTCAATCGACCTTTTCCCGCCTTGGGTTAGAAAAACCTATTCCCTACTGTAGCGGGGTAAAAACATCGCTTCCGCCGAAAAATCAAATTATATTAACACTGAAAATATCTTGAAATTACTGGGATACCGTGGTTTATGGAACCGCTTCCCTAAGTTCTCGCAAGATGTTGGTGTTGCAGTTGGAGGCTGCCCTCAAGGGATTGCTTACCTTCAAGTGTGTACGGGCATAACTCACCCGAGCCATCCTAGTGATCATTTTCCTTTCCGATGGGCCCCTCAGGGGCTTACCTACTTCAGGTAAGTACGGACTTCACGAACCCGAGGGACCTAAGTGATCTATTTCTTTCCTATGGGGTTTACTGTCTTTGGTAAACACGGGTGACACACCCCCGGGATACCCTAGAGATCCTTCTCTATTTTCGACCCTCTTCCTTGTCACAACTTTGCTCCTTTTTATTTCCCTTTCCGTCTAGATCACAGCTAGCAGTTCCGAGTACTTGTTTACTCGTTTGCTTTCAATTTTGTTTCCCCTGTCTTGAATTAATGTTTCCTCATTTCTGTTTTGTTCTTTTTTATTATAGTCTGTATTTGTTTCATTTTTCTCTGTTGGCTTTGCCAACCCGCATGTTTGCCGTGTGCGGCGTCCCGTAAGGAGGAAAGTGGGATCCTGGGGATACCTTTTGCGTTCCCTTTGGCCCATGCTTCGCTGTAGACGGGTGGCAGGAGTGAGCCCGCTTCTGTCAATCGGCTGGTGGTAAGTCTCTCTGTGGTTTCATCCGTAAAGAGACCCTGCTGTAGGGCTAGTGCTGCAGATAAGGGGTGCATCGGGTTTCTCGGTGGATCCTCGCTTTGATGCTGCAGTTCTATATCCTGGATGACCTTCAGGTAAGTGCCGTGCCTAGCGATTGCTAGATGTCCGGTAACTACCTCCCTTGTTGGAATCCATGGTGGGTAGAGGCACGCCAGGATGAACAACTCCTTTATTCCATGGATCCTAATTTTTCGTGCCTGGGTAAAGGCCTTATTTTACCCACATCTTCTAAAATCGATGACATTGCTCAGCATTCCCGTTTTTTTATCCTTGCAATACCCAACAATAAAATGGCTCTACAATCTCCATTTGCAATACAAAAAGCATTGTTAGGTATCGGTGGTGAACCGAAATCAGTGAAAAAATTAAGATCCGGTGATTTACTAATTGAAACTCGCACTGCTTTACAATCTAAGTCATTTTTATCCGCTAAATTTTTCCTAAATTCTCCTCTTAATGTCCCTCCCCATAAATCTCTCAACTCCTGCCGTGGCGTTATTTCAGAACCTGACCTGCTGTGTGAATCCGAAGCGGAAATCCTCGATGGATTTTCCGATCAGGGTGTCACTCAGGTCAGAAGAATCACTCTTAAAAAAAGACGGTTCCCCTTTCCCTACAAAACATATAATATTAACATTCAATAGTCCCAAATTACCCTCAACAATCAAAGCTGGTTTTTTAAATTGCAATATTCGGCCCTATATTCCGAATCCTCTGCGCTGTTTCCAGTGTCAGAGGTTCGGACATTCCAAAACTGCTTGCAGAGGACAATTAACGTGCTCTAGGTGTGCATCTGTTGGACACTCTTCCACAGATTGCCAACTGGAGCCCAAATGTGTTAATTGTTCCCAACCTCACGCTTCAAACTCAACTATATGCCCCAAATGGAAATAAGAAAAACAGATTCAAGAAATAAAATCCTCGCGTAACATTTCTTACACAGAAGCCCGAAAATTAATAGTTCCACAACTTTCTCAAACTTATACTCAAGCCACAAAATCTTCCGTTTCAATATTTACCCAAACCAATCCTACTTTTACAAAAGTCATATGCCCTCCTCTACAATATCTGAAGCCATTGCCATCCACACCACTTTCTACATCTGGTACACCGCCTACAGTTAATACTTCATCTTCTCAGACGGATATTTTGCCATCAATAGTTCCTCTAAAAACAGCTACTTCTATTACTACTCCTATTATCCCTACAGCTCTTCCTGATCTCGAAGTCTCCCTTCCTCCACAGTATCTATTGGTTTTAAAACAAAACCCGAAACGAAAAACAAATTAAATCGCTTAAACAGAAACATTTCTCATCCTTTTACAAATAATAAACCGAAAATTAATATTAAATTAAATGCTTATAAACCCAAAAAAAGTGCCCTTTCGCCTGATCTTGGAGATGACGATGACTGTATCTTGTATGATGTTGATGATTCATGGCTAATGGATGCCATGGACGAGATCGAAAATACTAAATTCGTGAAACAGAAGAAAACTAGGAATCGGTCCTAGTCTTTGTTTGTGTTACACTTTAATTTCCTTACTTTTTTGTATTATTGATTTTAATCAAATGTTTTAACATTTTTTTAAATTTGACAAAAATACTTAACAGATTAAAACTTTTAAGATTTTAACTTGGCCCACTTTTAACTTAATGTAACTGTGACTAAACTTCTATTCTGTTTTTTAAATAACTCACTTAAGGTTTGGCGCAGCATAGCCCTATCTGGCTCTTGCGCCATAAAAATTTCAATCTCACTCACTCCCTTTCCGATGGGGTTTACTGTCTTTGCTATTCACGGATGACCATATCCTTTGGTGACCACAGAATATCGTATCAATCCTTCTCTATTTTCAACCTTCCTCCTTATCAAGCTTTATTGTAATATTTTTTTTCTTCTATTTTTTTCAAACGTCTAGATCACAATTGCACCTCGTTTGGCGCACCATAGTCATATCTGGCTCTTGCGCCATTGAACTTTTATCATCACTTACTTGTGACACGTTCCAATTAAAGTATTTTCCTCATTACTTGAGTTCAAAATTTTGGGATGGGTGTAGTTTCAGTGGGGTGTGGAAGTAAGGAGAATGGAGTACTAGCTCAGGTGTCATCCACGTTATTTGACCTTGGTTCATAACGATGAGATTCGCCGCTATTGAACCCGTGTTGCTTAAATTGCGACGTTAATACTCAATGAAAATTATGTTGTACCTTTATTGTAGCTGTTGAAGAATCGCATGTGGTACGTTAATTCTAACCAATATAATTGAATGTTAGTATTTAAGATAGCAATGAACGTATTATTCGCAGGGCATTTCACAGTGTTATCCATGATATGCATCTATTAATCTGATTAAGAAACATGTAATTACGTTTACACTATGAAAAACAAGATTGAAACAAAACAGTGTTCTTCAAACAGAATAAAGGGAAAATGTATGAAACAAAAGAAGGAATTTTTCTTACTCTATGAATTTCGCATTATCCTATTAGCAGATTTGAGAACAATTGCTGTGAGTAGTACTTGTGGGACTCAATCGCTGAGGGCTTCTAAACAATAAATTTAGCTAAGTTTCAAAGTGAAGTATTGCATCTCTTTGTTTTTTTCTGATAACGGTTCAAAATTACGAGATTTGTTAATTATCTAATGATGGTTAGTAAAGTGTCAATTTAATTAAGTTTCATAAACCAAATATGACATAACACGGGAGGCCAAGAAAGGGAGATATATCTGACGAGTTTCGCAGTAGTCTAGGGGCCACAGTCGCGAACTCGAGGCCGGCGTTGTTTCGTCGAGTCACGGGTTCTGATGCTATTACACACACACACTTCTGATGCTAAATATCCGCTGTGTTGCGGGGCTGATGCACGTTGCATTTGTCGAGGACCCAAGTCCTCCTGTTTGCTTATTGGGAAGTTCGGAGAAGGAAGTACTAGCTCAGGTGTTGTTCTCGTCACTTGGTCGTAGTTTAAAATTTTGTGGTTCATCGCCCAAAGCCCTCGTGTTGCTTCTACGTGCGTCGTTAATAATCAATCGGATAAGTTTTAATTATCTGGTTCTAGTTTTAAGATACGAGAACCTTCATTAGTTAATACGAAGCTGAAGAGAAATGCTAATGACGCAAAATGAAAATGAGGCTTGAAAAAAATTATCAAATTGTAAAAGAATAAACATACATTTCTAGTTTTTCTTAAATGTATAACTGGTGATAAAATAAAAATGAATATAATGAAAAAAGTTCAATGTAAAGAACAGATTTAGCCACCCAAGGTGCGCTTTTTTTTTTTTATTAAAACGTTTTTCTGAATTTCACTTGGTGTGAGTGTGTGTCATCAAATTTTCGATCGTTAATTTAACCAACTTCCCATCAAGCTAGAGCTTTGAAATTTTGGGAATCGTTCGTACTCGCCTAACAATGCAATATTTAGACGTTTGCGACAAGTTTTAACTAATATTTCAATAATTTTAATAAGTCAAAATATCCTTTCCACTCGGCGCTTTTACGATTGAGGAAAAAAATTTCTTTCCCCCTCTGGGAACACTGGGCACTCCCCATGCCGCATGAGGTGTCGTAAAACTTTTGTACTCACAAAGGGGAGATACTATCTCCCCTTTACTATCTCCGAGATAGTAAGGGTTGCTGACTTCTAGTCAGTAATCATTCGCAAGAAAGAAAATTTCCAATATTTGGCGCCATGTCTTATCACAATAATTTTTTCTGAATTCTGGTTCCCATTTTTTTTTTTAATAAAATGACTTACAAACTTTCAAATGCATGTTTTGATTTTATGAGTATTATGAATTTTTTAATACGCTCACAAATGTCTCTTTTTAAGTAAATTTTAAAGTTAAAAATAACTAACAGTTTTAACTAATATTTCAATAATTTTCTTTAATAAACTTTGCCACCATATAAAAACGTTGGTTTTTATATCGAATTATTTTATATAATTATTAATTTCTGAATTAAATATAAGAATGAAAGTAAACGATGAAATATCGAAAAATGGACAATAGTAAACTTCTCCGATATTACAATGAAAGGAAACGATAAAGAATTAAAATGAATATAATTAAGCTAATTGTAATAAAAAAAAGTAAAGCAAACGATAAATTATTGAATTGAATATGTTGAAGGTAAATGTAATTAAAATTGAAGCAACCGAAAAAAAAAATTGAAAAGTGATCTGGTAAGCCAAAATGCCCCACTTAAAACAATTGCCCCTTGGGTTGCTAATAGTTGTGTGCTTTAAAATATGCTTTTCTTTCTTTTTTTTTTTTTTAAATTTTGATGAATTGGCCTTGTTGCTAATTTGTGATTGTGGCAGTCAAGTGCTCATGGTCATGGACTCGCGGTCGGCGTTGTTTTCGTCGATTCGGGGGTTTGAGCCCTTATGCAATCAAAGATCCGGTGTGCAACGGGATTGATTCTCATTAAATCTGTGTATATTCTAAGTCTGGTTGGCGTGGCGTGGAAATTTAGAGAGGGAGATTTCAGCTTAGATATCGTCCTCGTTACTTGAACGAGGGTCAAAACTGCGAAGTCCGTCGCCAATAGCCCTGAAGTTGCTTCATAGTGCGACGTTAATAAACATATACAAATCGCTCTATTGTTTCAAAGCGTAAGTCATTTTTCGAATGGAAAAAAATCACGTGAATCCTCATTTAAAAAAGAAAAATGAAGAGAAACTGAAGAATCATGACCTATTAATGCCAGAGCAACCAAATCCACTTTTAACGATAAGTTTTCTTTCAGATTCCTTTCCCGTGGCAACCGCTTTCTAATTTCGAATCCGCGAAGCACCGTTACAGTTCCGCAATCAAGCGGAATGATTACACATGCAGTCTTGACTCTGATGTTATCAAGAAGCCTTGTTAGTACCTTCTTTCTTTTTCTTTTTCTTTTTTTTTTTTAATGCTGCTTTATGAATGAAGATACTGGAAGACTGGATGACTTTTTCTATACATCTTGAATTTCTCTCAATTTCATACTTTCCTTCTTAATTAACACATGGAATTAAGAGATTTAAAATAACATTCTGAGAGTTATGCAAATTATTTATTTATTGACAAGTACAGGAGAAGTTTGGGTTAGATTTTCATAGAACGTATTTTAAAGTGAATGAACTAAACTGATCGAACAGTTAATAAATGCTAAAATGTTAGAGTTTTAATTGAAAAAACTATCGTGATGTATGAAAAATGGAAATGATTGATGTGTGAGCCACGAATTCTCGAATCCTGCCGTCAAAGACTAAAGTAAAGAAAATTATGACTATTTGAAGTTTTTGTTCCCGTGACCATTTATTTGGATGACTGTTCGAACGTTTAACGTATTCATCTAATTTTCTGGCTAATTCGTTTCATTTTATTATTCATTTTAAACTTTGACCAACAATCATCAAAATGTTCTTTCATAAAATTTGAACCCGTTTTAAATTGATCCGTGACAGTTAATTTGTTTTTAAAGAACCGAAATAATTTATCCCAAACTAAGTTAACCATTCGTTAAATTAGTTGCGTATTTCAAAAAACGAAATCTTGCCAAGTATCCCTTGAATTTCTAACATGGTTAATAAGTTTTTGTCTTTACGTTGCAGCGTTAAGTTTAAAATTTCTTTAAGAGTAAATTTTTTTTAACAAATCCATATATTCGTTCGCTTTTTCTTCCGATTCCAAGGCGATCAGTTGAGTGATTTCAACGGGTAAGAATTCTAACAGGTGACTAACATAGCCTTCTTCCATAAGCTCAACTTCTTTGGCTTATATTTTAAGTATAATTAAAAATGGAAGATACTTCTCCGTCTTTTAAACCGAGGTTTGCACGAGATTTCTCAATTCATAAGAAATCTTGTTTACTTCTGGAACGATGATATCGCTTTCAGCTTCCTTTTGGGACTACACTTTGCTATCGATTTCCCAACTTATTTTCTCTAGTTCAAATTGTCTCTCCTTAGTTAGCTCTTTCCCTAATTCTCGGGCCTTTGCTTCTCGGCGGGGGCGGCGAGGGGTGTAGCCTTTGCTTGTAGCATTCGCTTATGCCAATCCTAGTAGTCTTGCCTTTACTTTAAATCTTGTCTTGGATTATTCTAACTAAAATTTCTTTTGCGAAATCTTCTGTATTCACTATTTATTATAATAGCTCTTCTTTTTGGAATAATAGCGTCCGAAGGGACATTTTCACCTAATTCATATGCTGGTTTGATCAAATCGTTTTTAACTCCATTTGCGAGGAACTAAATATTTAAAATTATTTCAATATATTTCAGTTACTTAAAAAAAATATTTTCGAACACATGCGTTAAGGGAAAAGAAAATTCGTTTTCTTTTTTTCCCCCCTTTCTTTCTCAATCCATATTCCAATATAATGCTTTTTACATAGTTCTTGCTTGGGGAGGATTGCGCCATCCCGTTTCTGATCTATTGATTTCTTACTTTTATACCACTTCTGAAATATTATTTACACTTTTCTGAGCTTTCTTTTTATTTTTAGCTTTTCTTTAGTTACGGGTGCCAGCTCAGGTGTCGTTCTCGTCACTTGACCGAGTTTCAAAATTACGAGATCCGTCGCCAATAGCCCTCGTGTTGCTTCTAGTGCGACGTTAATAAAAACAAAACTAAACTTTCTGTAGTTACTTAAGGGGACTTAGTACCTTTGCACCTTCAAAAATTCGATTTTTCAAATTTGTTTTTAAAAAATGGTGTTGAATGTTAGGAGTATTTTAAAACAAATGTAAACAAACCTCTTTTTCTCAGTTTGTTATTTTCACACTTTCCCACAGGATTAAAAAAAAAAATGTTTTGCATGTAGAGCTTTAAAATTTTACATGAGTGTTGTACTTGTAAACCTTTATTCTGTGAACCTCAATTTTGTTAATTGGATGGTTAGATTTTATTTTATAGCATGATACATGAAAAAAAGTTACTAAATACAAATTTGATAACATTTTTTAAATTTTTAAATTTTTTTTAATGTAAGATAAATTTAAAATTTGAGATTTACAGAATAAGGTCATTATTTAGCTTTAATTTGGTATAAGAATTATGGTTCTGCTGTACATCTTTCAAATGTTATCTTGTGGGTAACGTAAGGTAAGCTAATTTATTTTTTTAAATTTTTGTACGCATATTTCATGCTGTTTAAGAAAATATATTAATTTAATGGCAAAACTTGACCCAAGACTTTAAATTATACACTTTATTACACAAACTGGCAAAGTTTCATATTGAAATGAGAAAAAATTGTTGATTTATGATGAATCGAAAAAAGTTTGTCAAAATGTCCTTTTGATTTCGAAAGGTACTAAGTCCCCTTAAAATTTTTAATAACCTTTTTGTCGAAAAACTTCAGATGAAGAATATACTTGGCTGCAGACAATAACAGCTTTATTCATTTATATCTTTTATCGCTTTTTATTATTGAGCAGCGCAGTTTATACACCATATAGTTAGAGTGCGTCACCTGTGATCCATACACTCTCATCTCTGGAATCTTTTGTAAACAAACATCTCACATTTTTGACACTTACTAAGCGCCCAAAACAAGCGGGCGATAAAAAGTGTTAATGATTCAAATGAAACTAAATTATGATGTTAGTGAGTTAAATATAATAAGTAACATAATTAATTAACTTCTGAAAGGATTTTACTCTGCATGTATATTTTTTCGCAAAATTTATTTCTCATCACGAAAACTTCAAATTTCGTAAAATTCTGTTTAAAAGTTTGAGTTATGGGGTAGTGGGTTAAAAACGGATTAAAAAAAGTTGGTGAATGAATACCTCAGATACCTTACAAAATAAAATTTTCAGCTGAAAAAACTTTTCAAAGATATTTACTCCAGTCGATGAATATTTTCCAATTCTAAAAATATCAAAAAAATCGAGGAAAAAAAGTAATATAATTATGAAAATGTGAATTATTAAAAACAAATTTGTGAAGTATTGAAAATTTCAGATGTGTGTAGAATTCTTAGGACTTTTCTGAAATTCCTAAATCCAAAATGTAATTCAGTTATCTCCAATAGTTTAAGAAAAATCATTTCAGACGTTAATAGCAGTACAAATGCGCATTTTATGGTGTTAAAGACTTGTATGAGTTTATAATTTTTAATTATGGGTACCAAATTCAATAATTTTTAACTATTCAGCAATATTCGAAAACGAAGAATAATATTAAGAACAATTTCTTTCATTTTTGAATTAACAACTTAAATTCGAAAAGTGTTATTCGTTGTACTAAAATTAAATGCTAAAAATTTCAAAATAAAAAATAATCAAGAAAAACTATTGAAATATTATATAACTGAATAAAAATGTAATTTCACAGATTGATCATATGCCCAAAATAAATCAGTATATGACCTCCTAACAATTTTTATGAATATTTCTGGGACTAATGATGGGATTCGAATGAAAACTTTGGAATACGCACGCACACATATCATTTTCTACTTTACAAGGAAGAAAAATCCACAGAGAAATTTTTTGAAGTTAGTTAACCATTTTAATTAAATTAATCCATTAACATAATTTAATTTCTTTTGAGATTTTGTCCGTCCTACCAATTTTACCAGGTGTGATAAAAATTGCGAAAGTTATTGAGATTTTGCCAATTTTTTCCCCGCCAGCATATGTTCATTATTATTATATTTAATTTAATATTGAATAAAGGTTTTGTTTTAAAATGTTTTCATAAGTCTGAATTATATTCTTTTTGGAATTTCAAACCCGCGTCTTTTAAATTTGTGCTAAAGAAAGTAAAAAAATTCACTTTTGAAATTGATTTATAAATTTTTATTTCCTTGTATTGTATGAGTAAGTTGATATCAGTAACGAAGAGTTTAGATTTCGATACATTGACCCGAATTATTTTTACTTTTGAAATATAAATTTATGCAATTAATTTACTAAGTATAACTGTTTGGTAATTTTGAATCAATAGTAAAAACATTAATTTTGGGGAAGTATTTTGATAAAAGTAATTAAATTTAGATGACGCACATAAATTAAAATTTAATATCACTGAAATTATTTATCATACGACTTTATTTTTTTCTTAATATGCAATTATTTCATAGAATTTGAAGCTGATTTGCATGTTTTAATTTTCTAAGTTTGTTTTTAAAACGTATTATCCAAGGGAATTCCCATTCATTTTTTAAAAGTACAATTCAAAAAAATTTCATGTACATAGATCAAAATATTTATAAGTATTCAAAATACGACTTGAATAAAAGTAAACGGTTTCCAAGAATTGAGCATCTGGAATTATTTTCTGATTGGAGAGAAATTTTCTGAATAAGTTAGGATAACCGGTTTCATTATTTTTGTATATTTCAAAGAAATGAAATTTAAAAATAATGCCTGAGAAATTCTGCAATGTTTTTCTATATTTTTTTTTGTACTGACTGTAGGTCCTAAGAGTATGTTTAAAAAAATTGAATAGTTCGATAAGCAAAGCATGAAGATAATCAGATAGGATAAGGACATTGTAACATACTTAATTTTCAATAACAAAGTTTGAAGAAGTTTCTTCCGCATTGAAGTAATTTAGATATGCATGATTTAACAATTCCAGGATTTGGGGGAATTTGACTGTTACATAAAATCTTTAGTGTGAGAAGGAATTGTCATACTTAAAAGCACTTGAATCATCTTGTCAGCTGGAACTAAGAAAAATATATTACGTCAGTGATTGAAATTTAACTCTATGGAGCGAGTCAACATTGTTTTGTTCTCGTGGTTCAATAATTATTTTCATATAATTTTTTACAGTAATGAAACTCCTTTTTGTTCCAAGTCTTTTAAAATGCATTTTTCCCTAAGCCATGGTTTAAATGATTTGACATAGAATTTTCGATGAAAAGTGCCATTTGTAATAATTAAATTTTATCAAGTATTAAGCGACTAAGCTTGGTGATGGACCTCTTTAGAAGTAAGATGAGGGCTATTCGTGATGGACCTCATAAATTTGTACCTAAACGAGAGAAATGAGATGCCTTAAATTTAGTTCTATATATTTTGCGGATCATAATTTTTGAGATTTTTCCGTTTATGTGAAAATGTTTCAACTATTATTTAAAAAAGGATTCAGTTTTCAATTAATTTAAGTGGTCTTTTCAATCAAAGAACAATTGGTTAGTATCAAAAATATCTAAAAATGAATTATATATAGTTTTATTAAGGCATTATAATTAAAATGAATTTGCAATTCATATTTTAAGATTAATTTTTGATTCGTTTATTTTCAATTACTAATTAATTGTTAATTTGTAATAACGATTAATTATTTGTTTTAATTTGTCCCAATAAAAATAAGCTTCATTAAACTGAACACGGTTTTTTTACAAAATATTATTCATTTTAAACAAGAAGGAAATTATAAATTCGATTTTGCATTGCAAGGAGCCCAGATTTAATTGAATACAAAAGTAACTTATGTAGCAACCGTTTCGTAACTCTCAATGATCGTAATCTCACTAAATTCTCAGTAAAATTTTCATCACCTCCCCCTTCTTCTCATATTATAACAATGTACACAATTATATATTTTTACGCTAAACCTACATTACGACCTTAATTATAAACCTTACGAATTACAAATAATATGTAAATTTATTGATATTTGGTAACACTACTGCATTTGGAATCGCTGCTTCTCTATTGCTCTCTCTGTTACGTCCAACCATATCATATATTCTCGTGACTTTTCGCGAATTTCCGATTTGTCTCGAAAATTCCAAAACGTTTGCGCGACCTTGACGCAAACATGTATAAATGTTGTATCTATTTCAATTCCAGCCATTGCCTATGTTCCATTTTTGTGATGATATGTCAGCAGTAGAATTACTTTTTTGCAAATCAATTGGAGCTCAAAGTAACAGCACTCACCTTATTTATTATCTTATATAACTTTATAAAAGGCGCAAACATAGAGTAGAGAAAATGCGTTGGAATTTCGACCGATGGGGTGTTCGTTCAATGTGTGGAAGATTCCAAAAACAAATCTCCACTGTGTGTCTGGACACATTGTATGATCCACTGAGAAGCTCTGGCTTTCGAAGAAATGAATCCCAAACTGAATATCAGTCGATTGTAATCGTAATAAATTATATAAAAATGTGAGACACCTAATATCGAGAATCTTTTCTGCACTTTGTAAAGATATGGGTGAAGTACATTCAGCGTTGCTATTTTATTGCGAGGCAAGTTCAATCGGAGCCTCTAGATACGTCAAAAAAAAAAATCATTGTTCTTGTAGATTAAGAATGAATCGAACCGGAAGCCGAGAAATTTCGAAAGTTGAGTTACTAGGTCGACATATTCAAGAAATTAAATACCATGAATCTTCAGCTCCAAGTAGTAAATACTCATTTGCTGTACACGAGTGATAAAACTAATTTTTTTTAGAAATTTAAAGGAAAAAAACATAGAAATGTTTGCAAATATAGATACAATACTTACAAGGCTGAAGAACAACATGTGAAAATTGTATTTGTAACCATTGAAAATAATTTAGCTATGCTAGCAGAGAATTTTTTTAAAAAAAGTATTTTCTTGTTGACAACTGGGTAGGGTTTCATATCAAAATCCTCCTGAAGGTCTCTCAACTGCCGAAGGAGTAATCTTCATAGACTCATGGCACGCGATGAAATAAAAAAATCAATTTGGAAATAAATCAATATTTCAATTTTGGGCAGGGATGGGTGATGAGTTTTCTGCACTGAAAACAAGAGCATTTCGTACACTGTTACCATTTTCAACATCCTACGAATTTGGTAATGATAAGTTAATGATTAAATACATTGATCAGTGTTGACACAATTCTATTTATAAGTGTATTATATCAGTGTAAATGTATTTTTTTATCATGTCAGGATGTATTTTGTTATGCTTTCCTTTGAATAAATTAATAATTTTCTTAAAAATATTTTATTTTAGATATGTGTGCTTACACCCTCTATTTAATGTTATCAAGTCCTCTTTGGTGGGTGCGCCCTACAGGTTGAGAATTGCTGATTTTACATAGAGATTATATAAGTAAAGAAAAATAATGAAATTTAATTTAAAATAGCATGTAATAAATATAACAACGAGCAGAAATATTTTTTTCACATTAAAAATAGAAATATATTATAATATGTGAACAATTCTGCAGAGATTTAATATATTAAACAAAAACATCAGCAGAATTAAAAGAATTTCAGTCTTGTAAGGTTTCATTGCCACTGAAATCCATGACTGTAGTTTTAATAACAGAAAATATAATATTAGATGAATCGGATAAAGATCTGGAATCAGTTTGACACATCTTAAATTATTCTTCAATTGTGATTATTTTTGTCTTGAATTCAATAAGTGAGCACCAATCTCTGCACTGTAACGCAATCAACAGAAATGATATTTTTAAGATCCTTTGATAGCATTTTTTTTTGAATTATATATATATATATAAGCATTTTATCTCATTGAAACTCATTGTTTTCACTGTATTGATCATCACTATCTCGGCGTGCATTTTAGTTTATGACTTTGGATCACCTCATACATTTTGCCATTTACAAGTTGTTAATATATTAATAGTTTATACATCATTATACCTCAACTTTTCTAAAAATCTAAATTATATTGAATTGTTCAAATTAAAAATAGAATTTATATATCTCCATTTTTATTCGTCAGCATTAATTTTAGGCTACAAAATTCTTCAAATTTTAAATCGCAAGTGTCATTAAAACAAAAATAAAAAAAACGGTTTCATATTATATATATATATATATATATATATAATATGTAAAAAGTTGAATTTTATTGAAATTATACTTGCATCTAAATGTTTAATATAATCTTCCTTTTTGATATCATTCTCAAAGTGTATTATTTTGCTTTGGAAATAACTGTTGGAATAACATTTAATTTTAATGCAGCCTCATCTTATTAACTGTAAATGAAAAATTAATTTTGCTGAATTAGTGTAATAATTACGAAGCTCTTTCACTATTTTTCTTCTTACAAAAGGTTGTACGATAATGAGAGCCAAGATGCTATGGAATATGAATATTTAATGGTTAAATTTCGGTGGGAAAAATATCTATAAACTGTTTCGATATTGGCTTTCGATATTCATGTGATTTGATAAAAAATAGAAATTTGTGTAAATATTTAAAATTTAAAAATTAGATCTGAAGATTCAAGTTACAATCAAATATTCAAAAAACTATGAAAGTTTAAAACAAAGACGCAAACACACATGTAGGAAAAATACATTAGAATTACGGAAATGGAATGCAGTGTATCAAATATCCGCGAATCAGAAACAAAACAAACGAAAAAAAAGTTACTCAAGCAACTGATTCATCGCACACATCAAAGAATTTCTAAAATGGAGAATTTCTTACATAATTATTTTTGGTAAATGTGGCATTGATACTAACGTATAATTAAAATAAAGTAATGAAATTTTATTATTGTGATATTTCATTTTGAAATTTAACCTCTTAAATGCCTACTCATTTGTTTTTATTACTTTCCTTCTGTTTTCCAGATTATGCTATTTTTGTGAAATGTTTCGGTATTGCATTTATTAAATTAAAAAAAAAATCCTTATATAAATATATATCGTTATGAATTTATTTATTTTAATCATTTATGAATTGGTGTATTTCTCTAGTTGATGTTCTGAAGCATAATCTTTTTTAAAAATCTTTTGTATGTAGTATCATTTTAATATATATTTTTGCAATAAATGAAATTTTTTATATTGATTACCTGAAACTAATTAAATTATTTTTTTTAAAAAAAAAACAATTCATTCTTAATTTCTTAGCTAAAAATTTTAAATTTTCTGCTTCTGAGTTGGAATTTCAAATTGAAAGTTAATGTATTGTAAATGTTTTTGGTGTACATTTTAATTGAAAGTGTTATTAATTTTTAAAAATAATTCAAAAATATTTTTACATACAAGCAGTGGAGTAGCAATGAGGGTATATGGGTGTTGCAACCTCCCCTCCATGAGGATTGCTGAAATTTTTAAACTAAATTTTTTTTAAAAAATCTAAATGTTTTTTATTTTTATTTTTTTGGGAAAAAAAAAAGATTATTATTCGAAATCTCGTACATTCTTTTTACTTGAACATAAGCAATGACATTTGAAATTAATTTTAGATACAAGCTGAAGGAGAGACCTTACCCCCTATGAAAAATTTCTTTCTATGTCCCTGCTTATAAAATTATTTTCCTTTTTTCCTCAAGACTGAATTTCAAGATATATATATATTTAAAATTTCTAGATACAATTGTAAATTTCAAGATGCGTAGGATCATCACTGGAAAGCGGCGCTTTTGCTTTGCTTTGTTTTAGATACGTTTGTAGAATTGCTCGTACATACGAGGTCTTTTAACAAATGAACAAATTACTTATATGAACGGAAAAATCCGAAAAAAATATTGTAGTTTCTCAAAACTGAGTAAAATGATATCTTTTTCGATTTTAAATAAGTATATTTCGTTTTAATTTCAGATGTTGTAGAATTCAGAAATATTATATGAAGTTCTGTTGAATTATTATATTTTCAATTTAACCTGCACAAGTAAATCTCACACTCTGAATATATTGATATTCAATGAATCCAAGCTGTTAAAATCTTAGTAAGTTATTCGTATGAACGATCTGTTAAAATATTCATACTTATCAAATAGACAAAATTAAAAAAAAAGGGCACTTTCTTTTAAAGTTTAGTTTTTATTTTATTGAATTATCTTTTTCTTCTGAATTTTATAAAATTATTAATCCTTTGTTTGTTTGTTTTTTTTTATCAAGAAATTGAATATTAGTTTTTACAGTTGTATTAAAAAATGCTTAAAAGAACAATCTTTCACCAGCAAACATTTTTACATGTGAAATACTCTATTAATATATATTTGTATATTCAAAACGTACCTAATAGTCGGGCCGATTATTTAAAAGTTAGGAAAAATTCAATAAGTATATAGCTTTGCAATGCATTTTAATAAGTAAAAAAATTAATTAGTACATGTTTTAATAAGAATGAAATTTGATGATATAGTTTAGTAAGTATAAAATTTCATTTTATATTTTATTGAGAATGTAATTTCAACACATTACATATAATAAAGGGTTTTCAAAATAAGCAGTCACTATTTTGCTCTAAATTTATCACTTTAGTATAAAGTTTATTTTAAACTTGATAAGTTTAAGTAAAGAAGAGATTAAATGTGCGATACATACGAGTATTTTTAAGGAAAAATTATTCAAATGAAAATGAGTAGAATATATTTTGCTTTCTGTAAGTGAACGGATATATGTATTTAAAGTATTTTTCGATTCGAAAAGAACTTTTTTAATAGTTACAATACTATCGTCTTACAATATATTTCCTTTAAGGTTATTTCAATGATGAAAAACATTAACATGTAAGCAAAAATGGAAAAAAAAAAATGCTCACCAGGTTGTCGATGAAATATTCCTTATATGTTTATATTTTTAACAGCTATAAACACAAAGTTGATTTCCCAAGAGATTTTGTGGGATGACGATGCACATTTTTTCAGAATTTACCAAGTCTTGTCTGAATGGACTCCTCATCTGTCTCAAATTGATTATACTGAATGTTCTTTGTCTGACAATTTGTGATGAAGGTCAAGAAAACGAAACAGCTGTGGAGCCGCTACTGTTAATGGATTCATCTGAAATGATAAACCTATTTTTGGCATTTAGATTTGGGGGTATTCGTGTAAATAAATGCTCTTATCGACCTACTTTACTCGATACACTTGACAGGCTAAGAAGTGCATCAATCCGTCTCTAAATGAAAACCCAAACCACTATAACGTCGAAGGAAAGTGGTGTTATTCGGATTTCTCATCCGAGTATGGGACATTTTAGAAGAAATTACTGTCCCTGAAATCATTCAACCAGGATATGGAAGGGTCTGTTTTCAAAATCCATGGAGGGTTATTGTTTAGGATGGGCTTAATTGCTGTGTGTTGATAGATTTCCGTACATTGTTTTTTTCTCAAGAGTAAGAGGATACGTTGGAAGGCCATGAGGTTTGGATTACATGAATTTTAAAATGTGATGCTACGCTTCATCATTCACAGAATTACAAACCATTATGTTGCCTGATTATTTGGATATACTTATATGGAATCTTCATACTTTACGTTTTATTAAATCCTTACCTTACGACAAAACAAACCCTTTTTGTTATATGAGAGATTTTAAAAAAAAAAACATGCTTTGTATTTTATCAGATTGTTTGAAAATGTCGCCCTAGAAGCAATTATTGGTGTAGGATCTGATTATTTTGATTCATGGTCAAGTTAGAATGACAACGCTTCTTTTAACTTCCACAAAACGCCGTAGAAGTTAGAAGTTTCTTCTAACTTCCACATAACGCCATAATAAAATAGCTGCAGTTATCTTAAGCCTTCTGTATTTAATTTTGATATCTATAGGACTCCTTATTTTAATTATAAATTACGATCAGATTCCGTTTTTAGGAAAATTGCGATGTCCATCGCAATTAGGCCCCCGTGTTATTTCCAATAGTGATGTTAATAAACATTGGATCAATCACCTTTTAGAAAGTATATCCTTTTAATAAATCAGCCAAAATTAAATTCTTTAATTATTTTTTTTTTCGTTCATAGAAAAAAAAACACAAAATAAAATAAATGGCCCAATTGTATTTTTTATGACCCTAATACTTGAAATCAATTTACAAAACCAAAAATCTTAAACATTTTTTTTGTAACAAAATCAGGCATTTCATTTGGTAAACACTTTTGGTTAATACAAGAATAACAGATTAATTTCCTTTATCCAGCTTTCAGTTAATCTCATACGAAAATAAAAATGTGACTCCATTTTATTATAAAATTTCGAACATGTAATAGTTGGAAAAGCAATTTAAAATTCTCTTTCCTTTAGTTAAAACGAAAATTAAATTTTGTTGTTGAATTCAAATACGCTATTGGCGCATTATTGAAGACAATAATTTCTGAATTTAAAAATGTTTTTAGAGCTATTTATTAGTTTTACGACTGTATGACATTATCTTGTTTTGAAAAATCAGCACTAGATAATTATTTTAAGAAGTAAATTCACATTTCTGACATAACTTTATGAACAAAATCGGACTTGTTACCAAAATAACTGAAAGTAATATAATATGAAACTTTCAGTTCAGCATAATTTATATTACTTTCAACATATATAAATACTAATTCCTTAATTTAAAATTTAATTCATATCAATCAGCTTTCATACCAAAACTAAATGGTGTTGCAATTTATCGTCTATATTTGTTAGAATAACTTTATTTTTTGTTATTTTATTTTTAACTTATATTCTATGATGTATTTTTCTTTAATCATATTCTAAAACAATAAACAGTATTAAATTTTTAAGAAAACAAAGTATCATATGACCATGCAAACATTTAAAGACATTAAAACAGATCAATAGTAAAGAAAATTAAAAAAAAAAAAATGACCAGTGAAATTATTCTTTTTGAACAAAGTACTGAAGAAACACATGATAAAATAAATAATAACCGATAAGTTGAATAAATAAGTAAAATGTGCAAAAGTAGCTGTTAAAAATATTCATATCCTTAACTTCAACATTTTCCCATTGTTACTGCTTCATACAGCATTTATTAAAATCATGCAAACTTATTTACTTTAAAAGCTCCTAGATTAATTTTTATTTCTAATTCTGAGTACATCTTTTGAAAAATAATATTTTATCAACATGTGCTAACATGTTGTTTTGAGAAATTAGTGCCACACACACATGAAAAGGGCGTGGGCATAAAATAAAGGATACATGGTGTTAGGTTCAGATTGACATTATAATACATTATGATTATAATAATTGCATTTATTTTGCTTAAGGTATATTTACATTGCTAAGAATATATTTAATTTCATATTTTATCGTCTGCTTTTATTTTGATATCTGAACAAAATATTATCATATACTTTAATGATTTATCAATTTCTCTTATTTTAATATTTAATTTAACCGACTTTTATAGAAGAATTATCCGTTTTTATAGGGATTTTTAAGAGGATATTAAATTTAACCGACTTTTATTGAAGAATTATCCGTTTTTATAAGGATTTTTAAGGGGATATTAAATTTAACCGACTTTTATAGAAAAATTATCTGTTTTTATTATTAACATAGGCAACGTTTTTGTGCTTTAAAATGTTTAGCTAGCGCAAATGAAAATGCATTAAGAATTTGAATAAGGTATATTTTCTTCTTGATAGTAATTGCGTCTGGGAATCCTGGGGCGCGGAAGTAAGCTTACGTTAAGTTAATTAATATTCAATTTTAATAATTTTACTTTTTTGGGAACTCAACAGAAAGAAAAAAAAAAAAAAACTCTGAACATGTTAAAAGGAAACTAACAAAGCCAATTTCAATTATTATTTTTTGCTTACTGCCTTGAACATGATTTATTTAATAACGAATTTGAAGAAAATATTTTGTTTTTACAGAATTATTCGTACTTTCTTTCATCTTGTATTCTCTTTCTTACTCTCTTCTTTTTAAATATGTATATAATTTTATTTTACATTTGATGATATAAATTTTCTTAAACATAAGTGTAATGATTTTTAGGATTATATTTTAGCGTATTTGAGTGGAAAAAAAATTCAATAACAGAACTGAAAAAAAAGAAAAGAAAGAAATCGCCCAAGAATGATATTGTAACAATACTTTTTCTG
Source organism: Nephila pilipes (assembly GCA_019974015.1). Lineage (NCBI taxonomy): Eukaryota > Metazoa > Arthropoda > Arachnida > Araneae > Nephilidae > Nephila > Nephila pilipes. The sequence goes on from BMAW01132855.1 coordinate 379,267, forward strand.
ACAATGGCTCCGGATTCGGCTCTTGCGGCGGAAATCTACATTCATTCACTCGATGCATCCTATAAAACTTCGATCCACTGGTTGCATATGACCATAGTTGACAGATAAAATCCTCTTGCATGTCCGCATTTGTTCTACATTTATTGATAAATATTAATATTACTTCTATTCGTATATTGATAGTTCTGAGATTTATTTTAATTAATAGAAGTCTCGAGTTGAGATTCACTTCCCTACTCTTTATTTGAATTGCTCGTATATTCTACGTGTGACAATATATTCAATTTATACTTTGATATAAATTTACGGCACTCTTATTTTAGCACGTGTTTATGCTGTTAAAATTCACATTTAATATAAATTTTAAAAGTTTTTTCGGCTGTAAATAAATTAACCATTTTTATGTAATCTCTGTACAAATTATTTCAGCTTTTACAACGAAAAAAAAAATTGAGGAATTTGAATAAACTTATTGTTATTTTAAAAATGCTACATATGTATGCTTTATGGATGATAAAATCTAAATAATTAAAAATAGTTTTAAAAAACAATTTGAGAAATATTTTATAAAATTATTAAAATAAAAAATAAAATTATTTTTACAATAATTACTCTGTTTAATAAATAATAAATGTAGTAAAATTTAATTGATATTAATATACATATTTATAAATTTCAAGCCTACTTTATGTATAAAAACTTATATATGCTGAAAAATACTTGACTGAGGCTCAAAATTACGAGACTCGTCACCAATAGTCCTCATGTTGTTTCTAATGCAACGTTAATAAAACCAACCAAACCAAATCAGCCATGCTGGAAAATACAACAATAATATTTTTTTAAGAAAATTCTCATCAGTAATGTTTCATATTTTCTTAAAACACTTAAAATAAAACTTCAGGGATTAATCGATTATATCACGATGAAATATTTTTCTTTGGATTCTTATTTTAGAAAATTACTTGAGCGCAACTCTTAAGTTGCTAATGTACATTCGTTTCGGTTTGTTGCAATTGAATTCAAGAGATTAATAGACCAGAATTTCAGTTATTTTTTTGGTTTTGTACCTGTATCCAGTTAGCACTAGATTCACGTTAGTAATGAAATAACATTTTCAATTACACATATTTCGCTTCGCAATATAGGTTAAAGAAAGAAGAATGATCACAATATTTATTTATATAAATAAATATAGAAATTAATATTTATGACTCAAAAAACAAAAAAATCTCGTCAAAATTTATTTTTGAAATAAAATCATTTAAAATTATTATATAATTTCATGAATGAATTCATATTTTAAGAGTGTACCTCAAAGATTTTGAAGATAAATTAAATTTAATTGATATAATTTATAAGAGATTTACAGATTATGGTGATTTAATATGTTATATTAATAAACAGCATTTTATCGTGTATTAAATGAATATGTCCAAAAGTATAGTTCTGTCATATAAGGTGATCAATTTTAGAGTAGCCGTTTGTTTTTTGTATTACCCATATCTATAATAAATGTAGCAAGACTTTCAACATCATTACTTATTTAATATGTCTATATTTTATAAGCGGGTATCGGTTTTTTCACTTTCGAAATGTGAAAACTCGATTTTTTTTACATAAATTCGCGTGAACATCAAAAGTAATTTTTAACCCGATTCTGCGCAAATGATTTGAGTAAATTGTCGGCTAACTGAAGAAATCTCGTCAATAACACCAACAATGTTGCGAAGTGTATCAAAAAACTTGGTTCGACGTGTTCATGTTTGCATTCAAAATGGTGGCGAACGTTTTCAACATTTGCTAATAGGAATAATTATGTAAAAAAAAATTGAATTAAATTACGTTTTTCAAAAATAAAATTATCACAATATTAAGTAACATTGTGCGTCTCCGCTTTTCTCTGTTTTACCTCACAAATAAAGTTCTAACAGTCCAACATTGTTGGAAATTGTCTCCCACACTTAAAAAAGGTCCAAACAATTATACTTCAGTGTTAGAATAACTATCACATCCGTCAGATTTAAGGGTAATAAGAAAAACCAACCGATACTTTTTAAAGGGATTATCCTGTATTAAGAAAATCAAGGACACTTGGATGTGTTGACTTGATCGTATTTTTTACTACTTTAAAAGCTTTCAAGTATAAAATGTATAATTGACATCCTATACTCATTTATATGAAAGCATAATGCTCAAAAGTGGTTTTTTTGTCATAACTTCCGAACTAAATATATTTGACGAACTGAAAGCGGAAAAAACTCTTTTCATGTTTACTCATTATTTCAACAAATTGTGAGCTTTAAGCAATATTTATGCTTACAACGTTTTTAAAACGTTTTTATGTATTTCACTTGGTGTGTGTGTCATCAAATTTTAGATCGTTAATTTAACCAACTTCCCATCAAGCTAGAGCTCTGAAACTTTGGGAATCATTCTTACTCGCCTAGCAATGCAATATTTAGATATTTGTGACAAGTTTTAATTAATATTTTCTTAAATAATGCAGTTTAGCCCAACCACTTGGCGCGATTTCAAAAATTGCCACCAAACTTGGCGATTTTTTTTTTGTTTTTTTGGCTGAACGTTAAATCCGTAAAACGGACCAGGGTAGCCACATTTGGCAAAATACCGCCAAATAATTCTTGTCGCCAAGGGTGGGTGGTTAAACTGCATTCCAACCATTTAATTTACCGGATGAATTAATTGATTTTAGTTAGTTTTAACGTTTTTATGTATTTAACTTGGTGTGTGTCTGTCTATGTGTGTATCAGTGTGTCATCAAATTTTCTATCATTAATGTAACAAACTTCCCATCAAGCTACAGCTCTAAAATTTTGGGAACCGTTCTTACTTGCCTAACAATGCAATATTTTGATATTTTCGACCAGTTTTGATTAATATTTCAATAATCTTCTTTAACAAACTTTGCCACCACGTAAAAACGTTGGTTTTTATCTCGAATTATTTTATAGTATCGATTTTCAAATTTCGCTAACAGTTTGATACTATAAATTTCTCTTTTTTCAAGATATTTCAAGAAATACGAAATGGCTAGGGTATGAGACCTGAACGAGAACTATATTCCGGTTACTATTTCTGAATATTCTTTTTATTGTTATTGATTATTATTAGTTTGCTCTATTTTATGATGCTAACTAACGATTGTATAAATTATATGAAAAAGGAGTGAGTGTTTTAGATAATTCTATGCATGTTTCTTATAATCTTATAAATAATAAGAGAGCTTTAAATCATATTTCAATTTATTATAAAAATTTAAAAATGTCGTTTTTTGAGTAAGCTGTACTAAATCTTAATTTTCTTTAGTTCGTAGCTTTAAGCAAATAAGGCATTTGCCATCAATTGCTTTGTATTTTCATTCTTTTTTGCTATATTGATAATCCATTGTAGTAGCCAAAAATTTCTATTATTTCTTAATCACGCCTAAAATTTTAAATTGTTTTGGTTCTCAAAAACACGGAGAGTCAGCTTTTTCAGAAAACAGAACTTTATTCTGCGTAAAAATAAATAATTGAACAGGATTTTTCGGAACAGGAAACTGAATAGTTTTCATAAGCAAACAGCAGCAAATAACGAGATCAAATCATTTATCTATCACAAAAACAGTAATTTTATATTAATAAAATATTGTAATTCTGAAAAAAAAGGAGAAAAATTTATCGGCTTAAATTGGTTAAATTAAAAGGCTTGATTGCCTTAGTAACGAAATATCAAGAAGCAGCCTTTGGGTTATTGGCGACGGATATCGTAATTTTGAACCACAGTAAAGTGACGAGGACGACATCTGAGTTGGCACCACACTCACCGAACTTGCACATCCTTCATTTTTGAGAATTTTGAACTAGAGCATATGCTTCATTACACGATGGTTCTTTCATTGAATTAGGATTCGAATCTATGATAAATAACGTAATCTTTAATAAATTAGTAAAGATCTATGCAGAGGAGTTGAATAACAATTCAACTCTACGCGAGTTGGAGAAGAATTAGAATAGTGTAGGGCCGCCATGTTAGCTGGTGTAAAGACCATTGTATGATAGTTTTGAGAGAGATTTGTTATTATTGGATGTATTTGTATATTGCGTTTCACTAATGCACAATTAAAGTTGGGCAGTTAAAAGAAAATATTGAAGGACTGGTTATTTGTTGCATGGCTACTCTCACCGCCTTCCAACTACTCTTTCAAGGATTGGAATATGTTTGTACTAAATTAATGAAAAATTACGTTAGGCAAAGTTCAACAAATGAATTAATTTGTTTCCGCTTCTTCAGTTTAAATCTGTCGAGATTCCAAGTCCTCCTTTGGTGTGGTGTGGATGTTTGGAGAGGAAGGTGCCAGCTTAGGTGTCATCATTTGACTGAGATTCAAACTTACGAGGTCCTTCGCCAATAGCACTCGTGTTGCTTCTAAGGGTAACGTTAATGAATAGTCAATTAATAAATCAATTTTCAGATTATGTTACAACAATTTTTTTTTATCTTTATGAAGTTGCAGTGGAATATAATGGGATGTGAGGAAAAGACATAATTTTTTTTAAAAAAAAGATGCCAGTAAAAGTGTGTCAAAAAAGGATTTAATTTGTTTATCATTCATAAAATCACAGATTTCAATAAAATAATCTTAAATTGATCCTGTCTACACAATGAAAATAAGAAAATCAATGTATGAAATGAGGTGAATTCAAAAGAAAACATTCTCGAAGGAACTGAAGCTTTCAAAAAATTCGAAAAACTGATTATTTTTTAAAAAAATTTGAATATATTGACAAATATTAGAAAGGTTATTGTTATTTTTTAGTATTAATCTATTAAAACTGTTTAAAATCTGTTTGAGTTTTTCATGTTACAAAAATGCTTATGTAATTACACATTGTAATAAATGGTACAAGCATTTTTTTTCTTTTTAAAAGTCTTACACAACTGACTTATAAAAATTATTCGGCACTATGCAAAAGAAATTTTTAAAAATTGCGTCATTTATCTCATAATCAGTAACATCTTTTTTTCTTAAGTTACATAACGTCTTTTTGACGTAAGTAATTCAAATATTCCCGATATAAGGAATATTCTAACATTATATGTTAGGAAGCAATATTGAAAGCATGTGGAAAAGGGAAGTCATATTCCTAAATACCGGTGTATTCGGAATCAATAGTTCTTAATTCAAGATAAGAACATGGCATTTCACAAGTTCATTTGATTGCATTTAAGTCATTATATCATGAGACCTAATTATAGACTCGCACATTATTTTTTACAAATCCCGAAATCAAACAAATCACGCTCTTTTTTTTTCTGCAATTGGGAATGATTGAAAATTAGTTGGAAGTTTATAATATAGTTTAAAAGCAAATTAATTTATTATTTGAAAAAAAACTATTCCTGCAATATTTTGATTACATGCTTAGTTAATAAGAATGTGACCGCGGTAGCCTAGTGGTCATGGTTACGGACTCATAGCCAACGCTTTTCTTCGAGTATGGTTTTGAGCCTTGATGTCACTCAAGATCCGCCGTATAGTTGGGGCTGATGCACGTTAAATCTGTCGAGGTCCCAATTACCTACCATTAGCATGGTGTGGAAGTTTGGATAGGGAGGGACCATTTCAAGTGTCGTCCTTAACAAACGAGGTTCAAAATTAAGAGGTCCGTCGCTATTTACCCTCGTGTTGTCGCGACTTAAGAGCGACATTAATAAACAATCACATCACAGCTAATAAGAATTAGTAAATTTTATATCATAAGCAATGATGTAAAATTTACATCATTGCTTATAATGTAAAATTACAAAAAAGAAAGAAATAGCGCATTTTTAGGACAGGAAGGGAAAATGAAATCAAAACTTATCACTTATTTCCAAAAAAATAGAAGGCATGTCATGGAATTATATCTAATAGATATATATGAAAAATCAAAGGATAGTAGCTGCATTAATAATTTTTCAATTACGTTACTTTATTAGGTGCGCAAAGCTATCGACTATTTTAAGAACAACATCAATCCGATTGATAACCACGTCGTAATAAAAACTTGGCATGTTCGCAAGGTTTGCTTTACTGATTTCAAATTCTTCTCTCAATGCGTCAAATGTTAGTGTTTTCTAATATTACTCTACAATCCTTAATTATTCACACACTTTCTAATAGAAAGGTGATACACCTGGTGAATTCAGGGTGATCTAGTTTTATTAGCAAGCCACAGGAGCATACAATACGTAAAAATTTGTTTTCTCTTTTGACTATCGCATGATGATATCGATAATTGTATGACTACTTGTTAAGACAAAAAAGTGACATAGCATTACGGTCGTAATTGAATGCAAATTAAAAAGGAAAAATAATATACTGTAATATTATTAATATCCAATATTAAGCTTCTTTTCACTCTGTGTGTTTAAAAATTAAAATTTTTTTCAGCATATTATCCATTTCGCTTAACTCTAAGTCTTAAATCTTCGTAAAATATTTAAGAAAAATTGTTATTTCAATATTAAAGGAATTGACCAATTTTTAAGAATGATCTTTTATCATTCATTAAACCAATGATTCCATTCCATACATAAAACCAATGAAACCATTCATAAATACGACACTTAAATAATTCGACTTTTCACAATACGTAGTCGAACATTTAAATAATTCGACTTTTCACAATGCGTAGTCGAACATTTAAATAATTCGACTTTTATATAAAAGTATATACATTTCATAATGGATCGTTGAAAATTATAAAGATATGTTGACACACAAAGTAAGAAAACGAACACAAATCTTGAAAGCTTCGAATTAAGTTCGTGTATCAAGGACTGTATTCTTCCAACGTAAAATAATTTGAGTTGCTTGCGTGCAAATAATAAAAAGTTTATGTTAAAACCAGTCAACTTTTTCCTCCTTGGTTTCCCAGTGATGTTCTTCCGTGAACAGACGTTAACAACCATTTTGGATTGAAATATTTTTTGCTTGGGTAGATATGAATACGGACACGATTTTAATTTATGGTACACTTATAGAATATTTTGAGGTATAGCAATAAACTGTCAAATCATAGATTATTTTCTACAAAATCTTGCAGTTATTACCATTAAATATGATTTATTGTTAAATGAATAAATAGATTCAGAATGAAACAAAAGGGATGATCACCTTTTGAAGAAATATTAATTTTTTGAATAAAAGCGTGTTTATAAGTGTTGTTTATTATAAGCGCTTTTAAAATAAATACCTTGTTCTAATCAACTTCAAAGTGCCGAATCCGAAAATATACTTGAAAAGCACTATTTTAAATACTTGAGATCGTTATGTTCACGTAAAATATATGAAATGATTCGAGCGTATTTTTTGAAATGATAATTTCTTATAACCAGGAAAATTTGTATGATGCATTTGAAACAAGACCGCGAAGATAGTCTCGGAAATCCTTCAATTTACAATAATGAAAGTTTTCATTCCCCATTTTTTTTTTTACTCTTTTGAAACGAAATTTGTATCTGAATTTAAAAAAATCTAAATTAAGGGATTGAATTAAGTAATGATTGCAAAATCTGCTTTCAATTTATGAATGTGTATAATTTTTTTCATACATACAAGCCTTGATTTAACTATTCCAGTATTGAATGAGATTGAAAATAAAAGATAAATAAAAAATGAAATTAATCGTTATGCATTTTTAAATGTGATTCGAAAAAATGTGAATGTGAGTTAAGCAGTAATGCGTTCTTTATGTATTTCAGTTTTATTGCAGATGTATTTCTTCAGAATCGTTCATTAATATAACAATATTTGGGCAAATAGTTTTAGCTGAAATAAGACACTATTAATGTTTTCATAAATTAAAATCTACATGCCTGCCACACACACACACACACACACACACACACACAATACTCATCAATACTCACACACACACACACACACACACACACACACACTTGTGTATATCGAAAATATTGTGTATATTTGCCCCTTTTTTGCGCTAGGCTTTCTCTAAAAATATCACATAACTTAATTGCAGAAAAAGAACTATTTTTCGTGCTAATCGGCTTAGCATTAATAATCAAATTGATTTTTGAAGATGGTCATAAACGAGATAAATTTATTTCATTCTGAATACAAAATAAATTAAGCAATAAAAGTTTGAAGAAAGAGATTATCGTGAAATGGCATTGTAAAAGGAATGAATTTTGAGCTTAAAAATGAATAATGAAAGTGATAGAAAAATCCACTTTTTTATATGAATTATTTTTAGATGGGTAATGAAGCAAGTATACTAAAAATAATTTGAAAAATGATCAATATTTCTGCATGACTGTCATTTTATCATTAAAAATTTTTTATATCTCTGCTCAGTCCGTAAAGCTCCAATGAAAGCCAATGCTTCTTTATCTCGATTATATAGTTTAAAAATTTATAATGAATTAGATAAATTTCTTATTCATAGTAATCTATTGTGTTTCTTACGTTACTCTTCACTGATCAAGCAACTAAGCGATTACAAACATTTCAAGTAATGCAAAAAGTATGATGCTCTTTTTTTCAAACTCATTATTTTTTATGTCGAGGATGACAAAACAATAACTTTCCGCTCTGTTGAGCTTTTATAACAAACTCAGCGGCCATCTCATTAACTCGTCTGGGTCTTGGACAAATAAATATGCATAAATGGACAAAATGAAATTATATCTTATGTGTTTTATAGAACAAATTGTTGAGAGAATTATTTCAACATTTCTAAGTAAATTTGAAATATTATTCATATTATTGTGTAATTATTATATTATTACAAAGCTTACAATTTTTTGACCCTTGAAATATTATTTATTATTACTTAATTTAGTTATCTTAATATTATTGTATCTTTTTTAGATGTTTTTATTTCCATAATATTTTTAAAAAAATTATACGTTTATTAAAATAAGACAAAATATATAAGATGAAAGTTCAAACATTTACAGTAAGAGAAAAGAAGTTTTGTCGTTTTCAGTATATGTTATTCCCTGTTTATATTATATATATATATATACATATATATAATATAATATATATCAAGAGAGTATAATTGGTAAAATAATTGTAGGAAAAAATGCGTACAGACTAAATCATTAAAATGAACTGAATACAGGAAAAAATAATAATTCGAAATAAAAACTAACGTTTTTAAAAACAACGTTTTTATATGGTGGCAAAGTTTATATTATTTAAAATATTACGTCAAACTGGTCGCAAATATCTAAAAATTGATTGTTAGGCAAATAAGACGGTTCCCAAACTTCGAGCTCTAGTTTGATGGAAGTTGGTTAAATTAACAATAGACAATGATGACACTGATACTACATAAGACAGACACAGCAAGTGAAATACATACAACGTTAAATAAAAACTATAATTAATTTATCAAATTAAAAATTGGAACAGTCTGATAAACCACTTTGAGACAGAATATTTATGGTATTTTGCCAAATGTTGTTAAAACTGTCGCCAACGGACTTACTATTCAGCCAAAAAAAAAAAAAAAAAAAAAAATGCCAAGCTTGGCAATTATTCAAATTGCGCAGCATTGGGCTAACGCATATTTAAAAAATATGAATTAAAACTTGTCGCAAACGTCTAAATATTGCATTGTTAGGGAGTAGAACGATTCCAAAATTTCAAAGCTCAGCTGAGGGAAGTTTAAATTAACGATCGAAAATTTGATGAACACACACACACACCAGTGAAATTCAGAAAAACGTTGTAAAAAATACAACATTTTTCTGTGAATTTAATATTTTTAACTATACCAGGAGTATTGTATTAACCTGATACCAAAAGCATCATATTGAATTAATTTTGATATTTTTTTCAGCAAATTTTAGAATTTATATGAAACATTTTGATTTAGGGCTTATTCTGCCATCTGATTAAATGAATCTTTAGGAAAGAAAAAATTTTTGTTGAAAGAAAATAGCGAGAAATTAAGAGTAAAAAATGTGTAGATTGCGAAAAGTAGTTTATATTGAGATTTAAAATGATTTTTTTTTTGGAAAAGATTTACATTTTTTTCTGTTCAGCTACAATTTTAATATTGTCAAAATATAAACTGTGTGATAAAATAAAATTGTTTACTTTAAATTTTGTTGTTGTTTTCCAGTTTTGTTTTCTTTTTTAACTGCATTAGTTTGTTACTATAGTTGAACTTATTTTAAGTATTCTATTGTCTTTTATTCCTTTCAATTTGTTTCCTAGATGTTGTTACGCTCAGTTATTAGCTTGATTTGAATGCTTCAGGTATTTTGTGAAAGCTTGAATATCTAAAATTTTTCAAAAGTATTTATGCTTTTATATATATATCCTGGCAGATACAGGCTAGCTTCCTAAAATTCACTTGTAACGCTCAATACTAATCTTTGTCGATCCACTAAACAATGCCATTCATTTAAACGATTTTCGGTTGATCCCCTCGACTTCGCATTTCTTTCTGTTTATTGGCGCCTCTATCAAGCGTGACGTCACCAGGAAAATTCAAGTCAAGTCCGTAACTTTCGACCTATTCAAATTCTCGTCTAGATTCGCACTTTGGAAAATTCGTTTTATGCCAAAGTCGCTTAATCCTCGCTAGTCAGCAAAACAGTTAACATATCGCTCGGCAATGTAATGTTTAAATTCCTTGGCTGACGAGAAATAACTGTTTTCTTTTTGCTTGTTGAGGAACGCTTCAGGGGAGCGTCATCTTGTGTCTGTACATATTAATTTAACAACCGCAAAATTCTTTTTAATCCACTGTAAGTTTGTCTCGAAACTTTGATTTTCTTTTTTGCCTTATATGAAGTAGAAATGCATAGTTACACTATAAATGAGAATAGTATAAATACATATTACGAAACATACATATTATAATATTATAAATAAAAAATTATCTAGGGAATTGCTTTTTTCTAAGGTGACTTCCATTGGCTGATTTATTCTGGCAGATTTTGCCTAAACCTAAAACCAAAATGAGGTCAAATTTAGATAAACGTAAAATAATTTGGTAAGTAGATTAAAAGAATTTATTTATTTAATTATTATAGTTTATAGATTTAAAGAAGTTTATTTTAATGTCACAAAAGAAGGAAAAAAAAAAAGAAAATGAAAATAATGAAAGAACAATATATTTGCTGTAGCAAAAACAAAATTATGTACTTATAAATTACAAAAATTCACCTTTTATAGTAATTTTTCTTAAATGATTTTTTATCTCTCGTGCATTGATTACTTCTTGATAGATAGATTGTTATTAACGTTGATTTTAGAATGCTATAGCATGCACCTCGTAATTTTGAGTCTTAGCAAGTATCGGAGAACGACATCTGAGTCTGCATCCATCTTCAAATTTCTATAATACGTTATCAGAAGGATTCAAAGCCTTGAAGATTTAACGTGTTCAGCCTCGCAACACGATGGTCCTTTTGTTGTATAGACTCAAACCCACGACTCCAGTGAATAACCGGTCGCGAACATTATCACCAGTATGCCGGGGGCATCTAGTTTCTTTTATAATATCTTTTTCATAAGAGTTTATGAAAAATAAGAATACATAAATCTCGCTGATAATCACTGATCAGGAATTATTGGATTTAAAATCTTATCTACCAAAAAAATAAACGTACGTTTATTTTATTTATATTCATCCCATATTATTTTAAAGGCAATAATAAAATTACAAAGAACGTAACTTGATATGTGGCATGTTGTATTAATTTAATGATCATTGAGTATTTTCCAACTTTTGTAAGTATAATTTAAAATTTTTTAAACTAAATATTTCATTTATTGTTTTAATATTCAGGACCGAAAAGAGTCTCTTTGGTGCATTTTCCCAAGAAGTTCCATATTTTAGACACTAATTTCAACATGTCTTAATTTAGACAGAATTCATTTGTAGATTTTAGTCGTTTTGTACTTGAATACATTTAGGTTTAAATTCTTTTTCAGTCAAAATTAGACTTGAGTAAGGTTTTCTTTGAGAACTACTAGACGACTTATAATGCAGATATAAAAATAACAAAACTTTCGAAACGAGATATAAAAACAAATCAATTTTATACAGTCATTAAAACTCGGTATGAATTTTCATGATATTTTTTTCTATTGAAAGAGATATTAGTCTTTTGTTACAGTTGAAAAGAGGAGCGCCAATAAACTCGAGATGTTCATATATGCCTCAGAGCAACGGTGTGCTCTCTGTTATGAATTACTATAGTGAACATTTACGACAATTGAAATAAAATTGCCCTCCCATCTGTATTATTTGATAAACAATCAATTTTTATGTCCATAATACGTGTCAAAGAATTTCCAGAAAATAAGATTATTCTTCCAATTTCCAACATTCGTCAAATAATTGTTTTATTGATATTTTATATCTTATATTGCAGTTAGTAGATTTATTCTTAGCAACTTGGCAATCTTTGAAACTATTTCCTGCATTGGAAATCAAAACAAAAAAAATTGAAGTATTTGTAAAAACTGATATCATTCGCAATGAGATGAGGCTGCACTGAAGAGAACTAAAATCCAGAAATATTTTTAGAAAAAAAATTAAAACATTTAACTTCAAACAAATATGTGCTCTATTTCATTTATTTCTGTTACCACTTTTATTTTAAAGGGATCAGTTAATTAATAAATCGAATTTATAATCAGCAGCACATTACTATAGAGAAGCTCATAGTTTATATTTTATAATTCCATAATTATTCCAGTATTTGCATTAAGATTCTCGTTTTTTATTGCAGAAATATCACTTAGCTTCTGAACCTGTCTAACAAAAATATTAGGAATATAAACTTTTGAAGTAGAATATGTATATTTAAAAAAGAAAAAAATCTTTTAAATTAACCTATAGAAATTATTCCGACTAATTAATTCTTACTTTTACATATATTCTCAAAAGGAAGTGAAAACTATGTTTGATTCTGCTTACATACATAATAATATGTTAGCTAGTGTAATCAAATTTTTAAATTTAAGTGTATATCTAAACATTGAAGGTTTAGAATAATATAAATGAAATCCCTTTATAAAGCGTGTCCAATATATGCATTGGTGTTTCTTTTTAGGGTAGCAATATGAGTTAAGGTACTAGAGCTTTTAAAAATAATAAATGATGTACATAATATGAGTATAAAAGTAAAATAATTGAAAAATTATTTGCATTATTAATTAAGAATAAACACTATTTTAATAAAATTTCACCGTCCTAAAAAATATATGGACAATTATAGCATCGAACATAGTCTTAGAGTTCCTAAAATTTGACATTCAAACACTCTTCTACAGGATGTAATTTTTGTATATATGAAAGTCAAATCTGAGTTTTCCGATTTAAAATTTATTGCATCGAATCGAATTTATTGGCATCAATATACCATTTAAGTATGCAAAAGGAAATGTAAGTTTCGAATCTTTTCAAACACTTACAAGGCTCAGACATTATAATAACTATCTTGTCGCAAGTGGCATCAACACATGTCCAGGAGACAGAAGGTACTTACGGCAAGAAGATGACTTTTGCAAGCTACTTCCTACTCTGAACAGTCTGTCCGTCAAGTTTCAATAACTACAATTGTCTTGTTGATAAGATAACAGAACATCCCTGAGAAATCTGCTTCTACATAGTTCTGAGAGGTGCAGATAATTGATATTTACAGTGGCCTTGATTCTGACCCATGCATGCACATAAATTCTTAACATAATTTATACTAACACTTAAATTACGTCAACTCTGAACTGAATTTGTATAAACAAATGCTGTTAGCCTGATCTTAACTGAGAAAATTTTTTTTTGGAGGGGGGGGGGAGTGTAGTAGAGATGCATGATTAGATATACAACATCCTTCCCCAGTTTCTAGTCGAGTTACAAAAGACCAGAGTTGGTTTCATTAAAATCTGATTTGTCAAACTTTGCAAAGCATGCCTCTAGATATTCAAATTTTTAAAGAACATTCCTTCTGTAATATAAGGATAAAATTCTATGTCTATATACTTTGGAGACAATAAGTCGTTTATTTAATTTTCAAAATTCAGGAACTTTTATATGATAGTCAACAATGTAATAAATTGATATTGTGTGTTTCGTTGTTAATTGTTTTTCTCTGTTCATGAAATTTTATCTGAAAAAAAAATCTCATTCATGCATTGAGATGTTGTGAACAGCTTTTGTTAAAATAAAAGTCTTGATAAATACTGAACAGAATATTCTAAGAAAACGTCTGATGAAATACGATAGTAAATAAAGTTTACTGTAAATTAGTTAATTATATTAAATCTGAAAGAAATAAATCAGATTAATTTATTAGCTAAAGAGATAAAGATAGAAGATAAGAGAGAGAGAGAGAATTTTTCTATTGTTAAAATATCACAGAATGAATCAAACCTAAAGTGATCGCATTTTACAAAAAGCACCAAGTGTAATATTCGATAGATATTTATATAATTAATAATCAATTACCGTAACAATAACCAAAATTCACATTTTTTGCATTTTCAAGAATTCTTCATTCTTTTTGTCTTTTCGTACCTAAATAAAAAAAAAAAGGAAGATAGAGGGAAAAAATGTTTTTGCTTTTGTTATCTAACAGTTAGATGAGATAATTTGTATTGGTTCTTATCTATTCTGTTTCCTTTAAAGAAAAAGAAAGAAAGAAAGATATCGCTTGATGAGCATCCCACTCGAATAATAAAAGAAATAAAATCGCATTTCGGCATACGTGCAAGTTTGCACATATCCTTCAGAACTACACAGTGAATGCAAGCTCATGCATGAGAAAATAGGACATTTTACTTTGAGAGATTTTGGGCAACGTTTAAGATTAGCTGTATCTGAAACACATTTTAACATGTGTCTTCCTGCCGATGAACATCCGTTAACAAAATGAAGTTAATCAGTATAAGGTGTGGTGATATGTTCTTGAGGAAGCGATGGCTCTTGCCTACTCTGATACACACTGGTGATTCAAAAGATAGAAACATGGGGAAGGGATTATTTATGGAGCTAGGAGGTCACCTCAAGACGACCATGCATCCAACGCATCCGGAAACTGCAGACCCAAATAAAACTTCATCTTGCTGGAAGTAAACGGTTGTTATCCTCTCCATGAGGGAATGGCGAATTTTTTTCGCTAATCTTTATATGTCTTCGAAATTAAGATTTTCACTGACAAAACCTAATAATTCTGTCATCCTGCCTACCCGGCTCACACCATCGATTTATTGACACCTACAACTTCAACAGAAGCGAGGTATTATGAAAATGTTTGCCGGTCTGATTAACTCCTCCACTGACATAAAGATTGTCATTAGTAACTCCTCGGAGCTCTCTTCTTTAGGGCAGCATAACCCAAGGCCCATTAGTGATCTTTTTTTTCCTATGGGCTAATTTGTCTTCAAAATGATGCGCCAAGAATACTTAGATCCTTCTTTCGTCTACTTAACTTATCTCCTCCCATTTTTTCAAACATTTAGATTACAATAATGTAAATTGGGCAGTACATAGCACATCTGGTTCTTCATTCTTTAAACCCCTACAACCACATCACAAGCTTCATCAGTAATAAAATCTTGTCTAAAAGTTTATCCTTGTTCACTTCTAATGCCTTCCCAAAAAATTCATTCCTGTTAATCAGTACTCCTCACTCAAATGCTTGCGTTGTATTCAATTTGTCAGTGGATGATAATATTTTGTTTAAAATCAATTTGATTCTCTTCGATCTGGTTGCAACTTTTCTCCGTATGCAAACAATCGTAATTCTTTTCTGACTCTCATATAGAGTATTTTAATGAATTATCGTGAATGTGTAAACTGAGTGAATTCAGTCCACAGGAGAGAAGAATACACATAATAACACACAACACACACACATACCAATACACACACACACACATACACATTCAATTTACTATATTCACACATACTACATAGTATACTAGCAACACACACACACAATGCCATTAATATACACACTACGGTATTTATATCAATAATAATAAACGTCTTTTGGTCATATATATGATCTTCTGCGGCGTGTGTGTATGTGTGATCTAAACTCCTCCAAAAACGGCTGGACCAGTGCAAAATTTTTTAATGTACAACGTAAATCTGAATATATGATATTATCTCGCAAACTGGCCCGAGTACATAAATTATTAAAAAGATATTATTAAAAACCTAAACGGTAATTTTTTACCAGAGATATATATACAGTATATGTTATATATATATAGAGAAGAATATATATAGTATATATATATATATAGAGTATATATAAACTGGATTTCTAATATAAATCCGAGGAGCCACTTATGCTAATATGGAAAGCTACGTTGGTGTTGCCCACCCACCGACATTTTATTTCCGTAAGCCGTTATATATAATGGCAAGGATACTTTAATCCATATATTCGGACAAGATGAAACTACAAGTAGCAAAATTGGGCAAAATTCAACAGCTAATAAGGAAAACACAACTATTAGGCAAGGTTAGCGATGATAAAGAAGATATCAAAGCACTTAAAGAACATACCACCGTAATCAGTCATGAGAGTCGAGTATAGTCTTTAATAAAGTTCAGCCTACGCTCATTAGTTTGCAGCATGGTAAATCTCCATAGCACTAATGTCTTACTTGTACGGATCCTGACAGCCTACAGATACACCTCGATCACATCATAGACACCTTACACTAAAGGAATGCTCGAACGTCCTCAAGACAGACTCTGGTCAGATATGTTCCGCGCTATGTATCTTCCTCCTATTATAGCGTCACTCTGGGCAGATGACGCTCACAACGAAACTGTAGAAAGTCCATAACTTTATCCAGTCGATTTCGCCTGACTTCCAGCACTTTCGGAGTTTATGTTTGCACTTAAGTTCTTCAAGTTTAAATGATCGTGAATCCTGTCAAGGTTAAAAGATCGATTACCGCTGACGCAATCAACGTAATCTGCTTTCTTTCCTATTAGAGAAGAGAAGCGTCATCTTGGTTGTGTAATAGTAGGCATCAGATATCACTTTCATCAATTAGCCGCAAGCTTGGACCCTTTAGTGGTAGATCTTAACATTTCCAATTTTCGTCTAAATTTTTGTTAATTAGATTTGTAATAGGCCGTTTGTGATATTAATCTATGTTTTTTTGTTTGTTTAAGTCTAGTTGAACAGCTTACCCAACTCAGTTATCAGCAATTTTAATTCGTTTCGTCAAACGCTTTCTTAGGCACCTAAAAAAAAAAAAATGCATTAAATATTTTCCATGATGGTGAAAATTATGGTGGTCCATTTTGTAATTTAAATTTCTGACATTGTTTCATCAATTTTAATATGTTCATTTTTCAACATGATCCGTGTTTTGTCGGGTAGGCAATTTACAAATTTATTCCAATGTTATCTGATCTCTAAGACGAGTTTGCCAAAATATAGCTTTCTTATTCTTTTGAACGATTGAAATAAGTTCGTACTATGAAACGAATAATGTTTTTTTATAAGTACAATTCATAAGTTAAAAGCAATATGATTTCTGAAACTGCTATCATGAATACAGTTTTCAAGAAAAGAAAGAATTTCAGATAGAAATAGATAACAAATACATTTTTTTATTCCCAAATTTATGATTAACAGTCTGAAGAAAGATATATATAAAATAAAAAATAAATTTCAAAATGTCAAAAATAAGAAAAAAAGAATAAAAAAAAACACATTTGTGGTGCAAACGAAATGATTCAAGATATAAGTATTTTTTCAGATTTCTAGAGAACTAGCAGATATCGACCAGAGACTGCTAGAATCGAAAACGCTTGTGGATTTCTGAAAATCACTAATAATAATGCAATTACAAAGAATTTTTTTATTATTGCAGAAAATCAAATATTACAAATAAAGTGTCAAACATTTGAAATATAAACTAAAAAACACAAAAAATAATGAAATAATACAAAATAAACTAAAGTTTATTTGTATTGGATTCTGCATATATTGTTGAAGTAAAGGAAAATAATTTTCCAAGACTTTTCAACCGTAAAACGCCGATTGAAGAAAGCCGAATTATAGAGGGAATGCTATGCTATAATAAGTTAAACATGAGCCAATTATGGTGGTACAACTGAATGAAGGCAGCTTAGCGCAACTCCAACTGAGCAGCATAGTATGATGAGCTATAAGGAGCGCCAAGAGCAAAAATTATATTTTTTTCCTTATCGTATACAAATATTTCATGTATTGAAATATATCTATTTGTCAGTTAACAAGAAATTATTAATATTTAATAATTTAAATATGAAGTTGAAAGTCTGTTTGTTTGTTTTTAAACAAATTTACACATTGATCATATCTCTAAAAGTTTTTAAAGATGCTTTTGTTCATAGAAAGAAGTCGTAAGATAATCCCCCCAAAAATTATCAAATTTATTTTGATATTTTTTGACCCCCCCATTTTTTTTTTTTTTTTATTCATCAGTTTTCCTGATACAAATATTCTTTAATTTTTTTCATTCAAATGATAACGTATTTTAATGAGTTTCTAAATTCAATGATTTTTGAAATAAGTTGAAAAACAACGAAGTAAATGTTTTTACAGACTAACGAACTATATTAAAAAAAATAAATCTGAACATGTGTATGTGTGGACGGTAAGCAAAGATGCCTGATGCATATTTCTTATTCTGAAACTAGATCAAGATAGCTAACCTCTAAAATATTTTTAATGAAATTCTCTTTAGATTTTTTAAAATCTAATCGAGAGACAATTTGTCTTACTGCCTGTAAATGGGTGAAAATTAGTCATGAGTATGTCAATATGGATGCGTTGGACTGCTTATACTATCGCTTCGAGTATTCTGCGTGCATGATTCAGATATGTGCAAATCTTAAAGTTTTTATTGTACTGGCCGTCACTCAGACTGATCGTTGGTTGTTAAATGCATGACTTGAAGTAAAATAAATTACACCGAGACAGTTTCCTAAAGCTCTCGTCATTTCAGAGTCAAGTATGCGAAATAGCATCTTGGATGCGCCAGTTCGCACGGAAGATGCAGTTAATTAGGTTTGTATCAAGAATGCTCTTCGAATGCAATTTATAGCTCATGTTACCGTAAATAGTAAGTATTTGCCAAGCGAGTAGATTTTACGATACTTGTATTCGCGCAGGAACATTTTGTCATGATAGCTTTGCTAAAACGTTGGCATCATACGCTGGATGCTTGCTTACATCCTGTACCAATTTCTGCATATGTTAGTGTGCTGTGTATTCGAGGTGGTGACTTTTGCTTAAAAATTATTTTAGACAGTTTTGCGGTGTATTGTTGAGTTTTTAAGTCATCTACGGAATGATGGGTACCCAGGTAAGACATATAAACAAAGTTGGAGAAATTCAAATAAATCATTCAAATTCTTTCCTTATATACAAGTGAACTATATTAGTAAGAAAGCTTAACTAGTCTAAACAATTTCAATGAATATTAACCATAAAGAAAAAATTTAATTAAAACATAAATGTTTTTAGTGTATCATATTAAAGAAAATTCTAGTACAGGTTCAATGACACGTAGAAAAGATTCTATGTTGATAGAGAAAAAATAGAGATTTATTGATTTCCAAATAAACAAACAACGCATTTTTTGTTTGTTTATTACCTTACGTTAAATCTTACTAAATTATATAATACGATTTAATGTAGGATAATGTTACAATTTATTTTCTTTCGGACGTTAAAGAAATATTTTTAAATAATCAAATATCATACTTGAGTTGTAATTTTATGTATAGGTTAAAAACACCATTAAAATATCGTGCAAGATTTATACTGCTATATTTGAAACATAAAACGAATATAAAAATTAGTTCTGCTTGAATATAAATTTTATTAAAAATACATTTTTCAACGATAGCTACGATACACTATTTTGAAAAATAATTTTGAAATGTAGATATAAAGTTAATAACACCGAGGAAAATCATCATATCACGTTATACATTTTGAAACAGAAATTTATACAAAAAATACGATTTTTAGAGGAAATTGCAGTTAAAAAAAAAGCCAAAGTATGAATTTTTTTTTTAAGTTTCTTGAATGTTTTGTAATGCTTTTCCATTCACTTTGCAAAGCCTTGTCTGTTTATCTTATCATCTAATTCTATCATTTTGTTAATTTTAAATACATTATAAAATCTTACACCATTTCTGCATTAAAGTAGTCTCCATGTTACATCTGGAGACTAGTTTCCAACAAGTGCGCGCCGAGTCACTCTTATTATGTATTTTAATCAGTATGCATTAGTAAATTGAACATGCAGCATCTTGTTAAAATGTAAATAGATTTTTTTCAATTTTCATATGTTATGTGTTTGTCCGTAGTATGAACGTGTAAATAAACCTTGATAAGCCAACGTTTTGTAATAAGACTTTTTAGAGGCTGACAATGTTTACAGACAGCCATCTTTCCCAAAACGAGAATTCTCTATGTATAAGATAAGAACCTTTTTATTTACCTTTGAATACGAATTTATAGAGTTGTATGATTTCGATTTGATATATAAGAAATACAGCTTCATTTTTGTTTATCACGTCATTTATGGAACTCAGTAATTCGCGAAGTTGTAAGCTTGACACTGAATAACAGTAAATCTAGGTACTCTTAATAAACACATATATTATGTTTTTGCATTTTTTGCTTCTTCCATTAAGGCTCCCGTCTGTCCGCCATTTTGATTTCGTGGACGTACTGTTAATTTTATGGAATTTTGACTTTAATTCTCACATCTTTACTATTCGATCTATTTGAATACAATTAAGTGCACCTGAAAGAGCAAAAAAAAAAAAAAAAAAAAGAAAAAAGAAACCGAATGCTTCTGCGAAATTAATTTTTTTCTTCCGATTCTTAAAAACATTTTTACCCTTATTTTAATGATTCCTTTACAAGTTTTCTAGTTTTTAAAATATTTTTAAATACTTTTAAAAATAGGAGGAAAAAAGTAATTCCACAGAAGCATTCATTATTTTTTGCTCTTTCAAATGCACTTTATTGCATTCAAGTAGATCAAATAGTAAAGATGTGAGAATTAAAGTCAAAATTCCATAGAATTAACAGCACGTCCACGAAATCAAAATGGCGGGTAGACGGGAGCCTTAAGAATGAATATTTATCGCATAACTAAAGTTTAGTGAAATATAAAGCGAAAAAAAAAACCCCTTTTGGTTTATTCAATGTTGAATAACTAAAAAATGTTAAATTTTTCGTATCATGAATATAAATAAATTAAAACAAATTTAAGAACTTATAATAAAATTTGAATAATTAAGGAAAAATATAGCCTTATAAATATGAAATTTTTTTAATATTTCTTGAAGCACATGCATCTTTTTCTACGTTACACGAATGCTTTTGTTCACTTAAAAAGTTAACCATCTGATGTAATGTTCAAAGAGCAAACTAAAATGTTCATTTATATGAGCCGACAACTAAATCATCCGGCTTCAACTGTTTTCAAAGTAAAAGGCGAGAAAGTTTGATTTAAAAATGTTGTAAGTTATAATGCTTGGTACGAAATTTTAAAATGATTTTAAAAAATTCGTAGAAGAGTAAATTTTTTTTATGGCAGTTTTCGATTTTTTTTTTATCTTTCAACAGAAATCAATAGGATTTTCTTTTCAAGCACAGAAAATAGAACATTTGACGTACGTGTTTAAGTAACTGAAATACATAATCTGTCAATATTTTACAACATATGCAACTTTTTATTCTATGTTATTAAAGTTTATTTGGCAGCTTCCATGAGAAAAATATAATCGCCTTCAAAATCTTATAGATAAACTTTCGCGAGAGTTATAAAGAAATAATTATAAATCTCTCGAGATTTTCATTCTTATGCAACTTTATAACATGCCAATCTAATTCTGGCAATTGTCATAAGTTACGAGGTTCCTATTTTACAAATTTGGTACTTTACCATTTCGCCGGCGCAAGCGATAAAGTTGCCAATAATGATACAATCAACTTCGAACAGAATATGTCTATACTGTGTGTTGTCGCCAATAAAGTCTTCTTGGTGAGTTTGCGCCGGTGAAATGGAAAAGTACCAAAAATTTAAGATTTGCTCTCTCTCTGAATAAGTCGATATAGATCAAATTGAAAATGCTAGGTTGTGGTGAAGTCAGTCATCTTATGTTCAATTACTTCAAGAGAAATCAAAGACACGTGTTAAGTGAGAACACCTTGGAATGTTGCAAATACCCCAGAATCAAAACAATGACACAATTAGGGCTACAGAAGTTATTTCAATCGGTTATGATAAAAAAAGATTGGAATGATCTCTATTGAAAGATTGAAATGAGCAACCGTTTACTTTGGGTAATAACAGCAAATGGATAGATGTTAAGACCTTACAAAGACTGTATCCCTTAGAAATCCATTCTAAATCAGAAGCCTTTTTGGAAAAAAAAAAACCTGCAGTACATACTTTTGAATATCTTAAAGGAAAGATGAAAGCTGGTCCTGTTCCAAAATTTGATATTGAAAACCTCTGAAAATTCGCCGTGGAAAAAATATCCACCCGAAATAAAAGCTGAACCTTGAAAGGATGATTAACATATATGCATATATTTAACTTTTGTTTTGTATTTGTATTAATGTGATTCATTGTAATAGATAACTATGTACTTTATAGCTTAAATTTGAAAGCGAATTTTTGATGAGGTAAATGCTTATGGGGCTATCACTTTACAAAGGTAGGAGAATGCTATTTTTTGGAATTTATGTTGTATGTTGAATTAATGTTTTGGCTGCTAATTTTCTTTGAGATACTTTTGTTCGCAACCTGATAAACAACAATTATGATTTCCAAAAAATGTTTGGAATACTTTTCGCACTGAATGTAGGAAAAATTAGAAGACATTCGCGGTGTGTTTATTACAGCAGAAATTCCCAAAATATAAAAAAAGCAATAGAAATTATTACTTATGAATTTTGTACAACAATAAAAATAATAAAGTAGTAAAATTTAGAAAAATAATAACAATACCATTTGGTAGCTTTAGCTTTAAAATTGATTAAATTTTTATTAGGTTTAATTAAACTCCTTTTCATAAAATCTAAGATACAAATAATTTAACAGACCAATATCACTAAAAAATCTAATAAGTTAATGTTATGACTTTCATTCTTAGAAATAAATGCAAGTATCGAAAGTTCTACTTTAATACACCTTTTACAAATTAACCAAGAGGTGAGACATATAAATATATATTTTATCTATCTTTTAAAAAATTTTAAATTTAATTCTTCTCAAAGAAGTTACAATTAAAATAATCTTTTTATTTTACTCTTTAATTTTATGAATTGATTGTGCATTTTATTTATTGAGGGAAAAATAAAGAGAGAATATATATTGCTGAAAAATCAATACCGAACTGAAAAAGTGTCTTGAATTTTACGGATTAAAAAAGAAATTAGAATGACTTGCGAAGTTTATCATTACGTGCTGCCATCTGTGGTCAGAACATATAATTTACTAATTGTGCTTTCGAGGAAAAATTATGATTTTATCATGCGCAAATAAATTTACTTTTCCTCTATATTCTTTAAGAATAATTCATTCCATGAAAAAAAAATTATACTTATACATAAAATTAGTAAGGAATATTACTTGAAATAATAATGCTATTTTTCGCATACTTTTTTCAGAATATTTGATTAGTAAAACGTTTAATGAAATTCAAATCAAACCAGCTTTTAAAATACTTCATTTATCAAATGTGGTATAATGAATAAATGTCATTTAAGATTGTGTATAGTTTTTATTTTTACTATAATATGTATAAGTCTATAGCAGGCCCTTAGCTAGAAAAGGCCGGATCGGGCAGTGTCCGTCCTTGAAAAATGTTTGAACATACTTAGAGATACCTTCATTTATCCTTTTTAAAATTTCATTTTTAAGAAAGTTTCTTGACAGTAAATATGAGAGGAACCATTTAAAAGGAGATAGTGATTGAGATTGTTTGTTAACATCTCACTGAAAAGTAACGCGAGAACTATTGACTACGGACCTCGTAATTTTGAGCCTCGGTCAAATGATGAGGACGACTCCTGAGTTGGCACCTCCCTCTCCAAATTTTCACGCCTGTAAGAGGACTTGAGAAACCGACAGACCCACTACACGGTGAGTCCTTAGTAGCATCAGGGATCGAGCCCACGACTCGACGAAAACTACCCGCCGCGCGTCCGCGACCATGACCACTAGGCTTCCTCTGCCAGGGCCGGCCGCAAGCTCACGACCATGGCGACTCATCTGAGACTACTGAGGCCAAAAGAGACAACTATAATATATTTCATGAACTCTTTTCTCTTTTGCTTAAAAATCCTCTGGTGTATATATATATATATATATATATATATATATATATAATATTTCAATAATAACGGTAACAGTATTTAACGTTATTACAGTAATATTATTGCTTAAAATCTAATTATATCACATATCATTATTATATAATTTATTAATAGAAGTATAAATATAAAATAACTTAATATAATAAAAGATCAATAATAAGATGAAGATGAATGCATTAAATGGATTTTCAAGAAAATGAGATCGTTAATTCCAGTTATTCTAGTTTAAATGAGTAACTATGAGTGAATAATTCCTTTAGAATAGAAATTTCAACTTTGGTATATGCAGAACCTTCTAATAATGGAAGTGATTCACATTATTTTCAACTAAAATTCTTTCTGAAAACAAAGTCAAATAATCTAATTCAATAATTTATTATTCTGCACTGATCTCACCCTGATTTTAATAACAAAAATAACAAATTGTAATATTTTAAATTTTACACATAAGTTATTTTAACATGTATAATATACATGTAAATGAATTAACCGTATAATAATATTCATAAAT
Source organism: Nephila pilipes (assembly GCA_019974015.1). Lineage (NCBI taxonomy): Eukaryota > Metazoa > Arthropoda > Arachnida > Araneae > Nephilidae > Nephila > Nephila pilipes. The sequence continues at coordinate 404,189 of BMAW01132855.1, forward strand.
ACGAGTAAAATTTAATTCCAGATTATTATAGATGTTAAAGAAGTAATAGGTTTCACATTTTATTTCATCTTCTCCTCCCCCATTTTCACCATAATATCCACTTCTCATTCAAATGTTCAGTCCTGGCTACGGCCCTGGTCTGAAGTATCTTTGTCTATATACCAGATGTGGCTATTAAGTAACGAGACTGACGCTATCAAACATTTTATTATCATTTTATAGATATTAACTTGTTATTACCTTCAATATACTCCCCTCCTCTATGCTTACAACGCTCCATGCGAATCTTCCATTGTTCGAAACAGTGCTAGAAGTCTTCTTCTGTCAGCTCCTTCAAGATGTAAGCAGCCTTTCTCTTGCGCAGCTTCAATAACTCAAATCTTGTTTCTTTTAATGTAGATATTATCTTAGGAAACAGATAGCAGTCGCATGGTGCAAGATCTATCGAATACGGCGGATGGTCTAATATTAAGATGCTGTACTTGGCTAGAAACTTTTTCACGCGCCTTACGGAATGACTTGTCTTGCAACAATTTGTGTCATTTTTTTCTTATTCTTTCACGGAGTTCGACAAGAATGTGAAGACTGTAATGTTGATTAATAATTTGACTTTCAGGAACAAAGTGAAGGTACACAATCTTATGAATATCGAAAATAACATCATCATTGCTTTGAATTTTGATTTGCTCAATCCAGCTTATTTGGCTCTCGGTGAAAATGGCCTCTTCCAGTGCGTGGATTGGAGCTTCGTTTCAGGATCATAAGTAAAAATCCACGATTCGTCACTCGTTATTATTCATTCCAATAAGTTTGGATCATTTTCATTGTTTTTCAAAGTGTCAGTACAAACAGTTTTACGAGATGAAATTTTAGGTACCTTTTTGGCACACACTTTTTGCATGTTGAAATTGGTATGTAATACTTGCAGTGCGAATTCTTGATAAATTCTAGTCTTAGCAATCGCACGAATACTTAACCGACGGTAAGATCAAACTAGATTACCGATTTTTTCGATATTGTCATCCATTTTGAAGTTGAAGAACTACCCGGGCGTGAATAACCTTTAACGTCTTCTCGGTCATCTTGAAAACGCCTCAACGCTTCAAAAACTCGTGCACGCGATAAACTTTCATTACTATTCACTTCTTTTAATGAATTATAAGTTTCAGTAGCGGGTTTTCCAGATTTCATGTGAAATTTCACATGAATGCGTTGCTCTATTGTTACAGTTGTAATTTTTCCGGCGAAGCAAAAACAAAATAAAAAAAATTCTAATGCAAACAAAGCCTAAGGCTGTACGAATTGGTTTACAAGTGCGAGAGGCACTGCAATCGAAAGAGATTTCATGTTAAACAGCTGTCGGTCGCTGACGTTTGGTACATGCGTATTTCTTCTGTAGCAGCGTCAGTCTCGTTGTTTAATTTCAACACCTCGTAGTATCTACATCTATCAGTTGATTAACAGTTTCAAAATGAAAATTAAATCAATACATTTTGAAAGATTGTTGAAACCAACGGGGAACAATTTGAGAGATAATTTGAATGTCTTTCTGGTCACCTATTCTCACCGATTCAAGAAGTTGCTTAAGGTAACAATACATATTAGAAGAAATGTTTTGAATTCACCTAAATTTTGCCTGCCTGTGCTTATTTTATAACCTCACAGGGCTTCGAAATTAAAAAAAAAAAAGCACCCTAGAAAATTTTTGTTACTGCACATTTTTGGTGTCAAAAGGACATCTTCTCCAAATATAAGCAAAAATTAAGACTTTCCGCAAGACATGGTAATTCAAAAGAAAATAATTATATTTCATTTATTATTTGTAAATTAAATAGTACTGAATATAACCTTATATAGAGAATAGATACTGTTTAGATAACTTAGTCCTTACGTAGGAAACTATGTCAGTTCAACTTCTGAACACTGAAATTTTCCTTAAAAGTTATTATAATTTTCTCTCAATTGTAATATAAAAACTTCTATTCAATATAAAACCTCAAAACTAATCTATTATATGTAAAAATATTTAAAAAACATGTATTTATATATTTTCAGGTTGATTGATACTTAAAATTTTGAGATATTGTGTTTTGCAGTAACGATTTGGTTTAGTTTTATTAAAGTCGCACTAGAAGCAACACGAAGACTATTGGCGAAGGACCTCGAAATTTTGAACCTCAATCAAGTGACGAACTTTGCAGTAGTGAAAAATGTAATTTTGAGAGCTTTTTCGGACAGAGATACTTGATAGACAGATTACTTGATCTTGAAGTAATAAAAAAAACAGCTGTAACTCAGCTTCTAAATAAGATAGAAACGCATTTGAAACAGATTTTCAAAGATAAGAGATTGAACTTCAATATGAGATAAAAAAATCGATATCTTGACCAAAAATCGTGTTTTGATGGTGTACTGTGCACTTTAATATAAACCATTCGTCTCGAAATTCTGAAACGCGGTCAAATAACGTGATCGATCCTTAAACTATTACATGCTCATCACGTCTCTGTTAGAGACGAGTCTTTGTTAAAAATCTATAAGCCATGATTACTTATAATGCTTTTATTTTCTTTAGCTACGAGTTATGGCAATAAATAATGATACCCTTTTTATTAAGCTGAAATCCCTTTCTATACAGCCATACATGTTTTATTGCTATAACAGAAAGTTGTGAAATGGAATTCTATTACAGTTTTTTTAAAGGTAAGTAAGTGTTGCATGGGTTATTCCAAATAATTGGATTTTCGCAATCAATTACAGGTAAAAAAAATTACAATCTTTTTCGCAGACATGTTTGGGATAAGAAAAGTTAAACACAAAATGTTGAAGTATGTAATTAATTTCGAATGTTGGCAATAATATACTGTTTCCTGATTTCGTTCGATAAATTTAAAATATAAATATAATAAACATTCACAACAGTTTAACTCCCAAATAAATCCGATTTTTCAAAAGAAACCTAAAAAATATTCACTTATAATAGGAATTTGTATTAAACGTAATTACTTAAATAAGGAATCATTTTCATAAATTTTCACATACACATAAAATATTTTTGCCCTCATAATTACTTCGTAAACAGTAAATAATATATAATTTATTTTTCAAAGTGTAAAATCCATGTTTTTGAGAGAAAACGTTAAATAGGTCTTAAAAATATGTTCGAATAATTATTAAGATGAGATAAAATAAGTTTAAGAGACAAATAAAGGACAGAGAAAGCGGTGTATAGGTATTCAGTTGTACTGTGTTCTACGCAGCGTTCATTTTATTTTACCGACTGTGACATCATCAGGAATAATAACAATTTTAAGAATTCATTATTTTTGAATGTCAATAGCTTTTGACTGAAGAAATATATAGGAATGGTGTTTAGTGAGTAAGAATTTAATCTTTTTTCCCATGATTCATAACATTTATTGATAATTTAACAGAACACTCATGTTTTCCCGTCAGAATGTAAGACAATTTTTCGGAATATAATTTTTAAACTTAAACCTTTCTAATTTGAATCTCTGATACAACATTTATGTTTTTTTTGTCCCTTTTAAATTGTTAAGACATTTAAATAATATCAATTTTATTTTTGTGATATCAATTATTTAAAAGTTATAGCCAGTACAAATACTTTGAGTTTCAATACAGCTAGCTGATTTACTGCCATCCAGTACAGATGTAAGAGAAAAATGAATTTTTCTTGCAGAATTTAGCTACAAAAAAATTAATTCATTTGATCATTCAAGTTAACTTTCATTAAATTCTATTCCTTCCAATGTACACAAATATTCAAGATCTTCGAAGTTTATGCAAAGAAGGAAAGGGCATTCGAGGATACAGAGTTGAACATTCCACTCTAAAAATTATTTAAATTTTTTTTGGTTAATCTATTATTTTTAAATAGCAGATCAGCCCTTTATAATATTTAAATCTAAAAATTTTCGTTAAAAAGCAATTATTTTACCACGGAAATATCTTGTTTTGTATTGTAATAGTAATTGGTAAAGAAAGTAAATGCTTAAAGTATCTAAGTAAGCTGTAATTCAAAATTTTAATGACCCACGGGAAAAGATTCGTGTGTGTGAGAAAGGAAATTTTTTTTTCTAAACTTAGCTGTTCACAATGGATCAAATTCTCTACTAAACAATTTAGCAGACAATGTCAACACATTATTTACCAAGTCAGAAATGTCAATTAATTGCAGGCCGCGGTAGCCTAGTGGTCATGGTCGCGGACTCGCGGCCGGTGGTTTTTGACGAGTCATGGTTGAAGCCACAAAGGACGCGCCATGGAGCCAGGGATGATGCACGTTAAATCTGCCGAGGCACAAAGTTCTTCCGTTGGCGTGGTGTGGAAGTTAGGAGAGGGGGTGCCAGCTTAGGTATCTCCCTCGTCACTTGACCGAGGTTTAAAATTACGAGGACCGACTCCAATAGCCCTCGCATTGCTTCTAGTGCGACGCTAATAAAACCATCCAATCAATCCAATTGATTGCATTATATCACGGATGTTGATTTAGTTTTACGGACTTCTGCTTCGTTGATCAAACGTTAATTGGTCTTATTCCTCATAGTCTTGAATGTAATTAACATTTTCATAAAGAGCACGTAAGCTGAAGACTAATACCTTAATCCGAAAAATTACATCTTTTGAATTGAATTTTGAGTTCACCCAGGAGGAATTTACAATGATAGCTGAGAGTTATTTTATTGGTTTATTAACGTCGCACTGAGGAGCAACACGATGACTGTTGGCGACTGACCTCTGAATTTTGAGCCTCAGTCAAGTGATGAGAACGATACTTGAGCGGGAACTTCCCTTTCCAAACTTACACACTACTTCAAAGGAATGACTTAGAACTAAGACAGATTTAACGTGCATCAGCCTCGTTATTTGGTGGGTGTTTATTGGCATCAGGGCTCGAACCCACGACACAACGAAAATCGTCGATAGCGAGTCCGGGGCAATGACCATTCGGCTACCTACAATAATTGTTGAAGCAAGTTTATTTAAAAATGTAGCACTTAACCACTAATTGAAATTTGTTATTTTAATTCCCTGATTAGTCAATGGAAATTTCGATAATTATTTGATATTTTATTCGATGCTATTTCACTTCATTTGATAGAAATTAAAAAAAAAATGTTGCTAATAAATAACCATTTGCCAAAAGAAGTGGTTTCTGTCAATTTACGAGAGCCTGGAGCCCGAATTGAGATTTAGTGATCGAAGCGGGAGAACATAGGTTTGATTCCATCAAAGACCATCATGTGGAATAGTTCATACAGAATATGATTAACATTTAGAGAATGAAACCATAAACTAGACCATTTTTGCTGTCGCCAACTGAAAATTATTCAAAATTTTGAAATGAATCATTATTAGATCGTTGCATTATTTTGTTGTAGCATATATTTCGCTAAGTTATGTGAATCGAATCAATAAAAGATGCGTGCTACCAAATTTGAATATAAATATTTTTTTCATTATAAATTCTATTAGAATATATGTTTTGGAAATTAAGTACAAGATTTTAAATCGATTGTATCATATTTTGCCAAAATTATTAAATATTGTTTGAGAATGGTCAATGGCTTAAAATGATCTTTAAGAGGATTGTATATAGAATAAAGTGAAAGGAATCTCAATGAATTGTATTTAGTGAAGATCTCTTTCTCTCTCTCTCTCTCTCTCCCTCTCTCTCTCTCTCCCCCCTCTCTCTATATATAACTATTAATATATTAACAACTTGTAAATGGCAAAATCTATCAGGTGATTCTAAGTCAAGATAAACTAAAATGCACGCTGCTGAGATAATGATGATGAATAGTGTGAAAACAATGAAAGTTTGAATGAGATAAAGTGTTTATATATATATATATATATATGTAGTTAATTTTATCATATATATATATATATCATAGTTGAAAACATTGAAAATCATGCGCAAAAAAAAAAGAAATTTAACAGTCTACATTGCTGCCGAGTGACAAAATCTCAAAACCATAAATATTAATAGTTAAATGGTAAATTGTTTAAATAAAATCAATTCTCAATTAAATATTTTCATATTCAGTGAAGGAATGGTGAGCGAGATTTTCTTTACCTCAGAAAAAAAAATTTAATTGGATGATTTTGAAAGAAAGTAATCAAACAAGCAATTTCTTGCATCAGATTGTAAATATCTTAGCTGCTATTGACAAGACTTTTTTGAAATTGTGTATTGGAATGATGAAACACTTAAAATACTTTCAAGGTAAAAATAGCTTATCTACGATTAGTCTATCTAAATGTTTGACTCATAACGACGACTAAGTTTAAGATTACCAAAAAGGAAAAGTCAGTTGTCTATCATTTAGCGAAATGAGGAATTACGCTTTTAAAAACAGATCAATGGTAAATGAGCAATAGCAAGAAAGAAATTTCTGAAAGCACTTGAAGCACTGAATTTATCCATTTTTAAAGTGTTTTGAATAATAATTATAAATATATAATTTGCAAGAATTTAAATTACAAATTTACTTGGAAGTTATTTCAAAAATTAAAATTAAAACAGCATGTAAAAAAGTTATATATGGAATCAATAAGAAGAAGGCTTAAACCAAAGCTTTTAGTTCGATATTAATAAAACCAATCAATCAACCAAACACGTTTTTCTTTTTGGGTTCAATTTCTATTTTTTGAGAGAAACTCAGAGACATTTTTACCGACTGTGATTTAGATGTTTGAAAAAAATGGAATGAAGATAAAACTGTTTGACAAGAAGGATGGTTGATAATAGAGATGAAACGATATTGTACCCCATGGACGCAACACCCGCGTTTACCAGAGACAGTAAAACTCATAAGAAAGGAAAAAGATCACTAGAGTGCATTGGGTGAGTGATGCCCTACTTATCAGAAGAAGGTAAGTCCATGAGGGTGATAAAGCTTTAGAAAATGCTCGAACTAATATAAAATAAAAATAAAGAATAATCATTAATGCTGTTTCTAGTATTACAAAACTCATGGATTTTAAACGGTTGAAGTGGATTAACTATGTAGGTCTCACTGGGTGAACATACGCATTCAAAGAGCTAGTTACACTTGAACAATGTAGGTCAAAAAACACTTTATTGAGAAATGTCTTACAATGTAATATGACACACATACAATACATTATTTATGTACAAAATCCCCCAGTCGCTGCATACATTTTTCGGAATGTTGCACTAATCGTTCGAGACCCTGACGACAGAAAATCGCTCTTTGGTCTTGAAGACATCTTAGAACAGCTCTTTGAACCTGGAAATCGTTGGTAATTTGTCTTCCACTCGAATGTTCTTTGAGTTTGCTGAACATGTGAAAGTCGCATGATGCTAAATAGGGACTGGACAGTGGATGCTGTCAGACATCTCATCCAAAACTGCGAAGAAAATCTTGTAGTGTGTGTGCCTTGTGAGGTCTTACTTTGTCGCTCGAGAAGACAACACATTTGCTTAACTTTTTATGCCTCTTGTTTTCCAAAGCTTTGCGCAAACTTCTTAGTGTTAGCATTAACGATTACGATTAGTACGATTGAGCATCAATGATTTTGTCCTTCTTCCTAAGCTCGTTGCAGACAACTCCTTTGTAATCGGAACCCTCTCCCCCCGCAGCCATGACTTTAACCGCTGATGAGGAACTCTGGATGTCTTACGTCTGACGTGCTCTCCGATTTTTGCCTTCCTTGTCTTTCCGAATCGGTTAAGTCTGTGCGACCATCTTCGGATTCCTGGCACCACTTTTACAATGGTTGGATGGGATAATGCATATGGCCCAGACACTGCCGAGATTTCTCGATGAATCTTAGTACTTGTAAAACGGTTTGCCAGCAAAAAACATACAAATCCGTGTACTTCAATGTTAGAGTAAGTTACCAGTTGACACAACCGCTTTTTTCTCATACTATATTTTCAGCAGTTGCCTTAATCCAAATCAAATTACTATTTGTGGAAGCTGTGGAACTCAATTATTGTCTGCTCAAACTTTGTTCTTGTTTTGCAATGCTGTCATCTATGATGGAACAAGTGTAACTTATTTTTGGAACCGTTGAAGTGTAACTTATTTTTTGAACAACCGTTGTATAACCGTATTTAATGTAAGCGCTTTCAACTATGAAGTTCGCCCGCTTCATATATATATATATATCTTTTTTAATTATATTTAAACCAAATGGGTTGATTTATCTAGATCTGTGTGGCCGCGGTATCCTAATGGTCATAGTCACGGACTCGAGGTTGGCAGTTTTTGTCGAGTAGGGGGTTTGAGCCCTGATACATCTAAAGACCCGTCGTGAAGTCGAGCTGATGCGTAGAAGTTTGGAGATTGGGATTCCAGTTGAAGCCTCGTCCTCGTCACATGACCGAGGTTCACAATTACGAGGTCTATCACCAATAGCTGTCATGTTGCTTCTCATTGCGGTGTTAATAAACAATCACCAACTTAAATCTATGCATAATATTAGATCTATATAGTCTATCTAGGCAATGTTTATAGACCCTCATGGATTGACTTATAAATACATCTGTGTATAAACATTTCAAAAACATCATTCAAATTCATTACATTTAACATTTTTCTAATGACCTAGGCATTCTTTATGGGAAAAAAAACCTAATTTAAATCCCTTTCTTATTTTCATTACGAAGAAAAATGTCGTCTATCTTAAATTTACCGTACTTTTTAAGGTAAATGGAAATTTTCTCTAAGTCAATGGCAGCAATTGTATAATGAAATGCACGCAGTCTAATCCAAGTTGCTTTTAAAATCCAGTTTAATACGATTTTATGTTGTTCAATGTTTATTTCTAATTTTCTCTCTAATCTTATGTTTCAATAAATGGAGGACATTCATCAACAACACAGTCCTTCAAGTTGAAGAGTATCTTCAAAATGAGAAATGCAATCGGATATTAATCTTAATGTTACAAACGTTAATACTTAAACTTTAGTAAAGTGTTTATATAACACTCATACTCATAAAAATGAAATAATACAGTCCTGAAATGAAACCCACGTACTCTATCTGCTTCTTAATATGCTCATGTGTTCAACGTTTACAAACGTCACTATTCTGGCAGTCAACTTACGTGAGTGATGGTGAAGTTCAATGTCATAAGAGAAAGATACGGCTGTGCTGCACCAAACATGGTGTATCTAGAGAAAAAAAAGTGGAAAGAAGAAAAACTGGCTTACAAGAAGAAGGTTTGAAAAAAGAGAAGGATTTCTAGGGTATCCCGAGGGTGCTTCACCCGTGTTTGCCAAATACAGTAAAACCCATGAGTGAGGAAAATATCACGAAGGTGCCTCTGATTAATGATAACCATTCTTATCTGAAGAAAGTAAGCCTCCGAGGGAAAAGGCCAGCATAAAAAGGCTGGTTTCCTACGGAATATATGAATGAATAAGTCGTCAAAATGTGAAATATGAGAACTTTGCAAGCATGATTCCCTTTAATGTTTACTATATATTTCTAATCACACACCCACACCCACCCACCCACACACACACCTACCTTTTTATATAAATCTTCTGTGCGTGGAGTGTGTATGTGACTAAACTCCTCCTAAACGGCAGGACTGATTTTGATGAAATTTTTTGTATGTGTTCAAGTAGATTCGAAAATAGTTTAGATTCGCAAATTGGTCCGATATTGCAATTAGTTAAAAAGATATTAATTAAAAACCTTAA
>BMAW01132855.1:413904-484352 GCA_019974015.1 Nephila pilipes
ATATATATATATATAAACGATTCTCGGAATATGTCGAGGGAGCTAATATGCCAATAATGAAAAGTAATGCTAAGGCTCCCGTCTACCGCCCATTTTGATTTCGTAAGCGTAATGTTAATTTTATAGAATTTCTACTACTGGCCTCAAATCTTCACTATTTAAAAGCGAAAAGTGCACTGCAAACAGCAAAGAATAATGAAAATTTCTACGGAATTACATTTAACTCTCTGACTATAAAAGTTATTTTTAACCTATTTTAATGAATCGTGATTAATTGTGAGTTTTCCTGCCATTAAAAATATTCTAATATATTTTTGAAATTTGGAGAAAAAATGTAATTCCGTAGAACCCTTCATTATTTTTGCTTTTTCTAATACACTTTCTTGCATTCAGATATATGAAATAATAAACATATGAGGACGATAGTGGGAATTCTATTGGATTAACATTACGCTCACGAATACTTAATCATTGTTTTTATCTTAATTGGATTGGATCAAATGATATAACATGGAAAATTTGTAGATAATTTTGAACTATTTACAATTTTATCTGCTAAAAGTGAGCCCACATGTGGAGGAAACGAAATCTTTGTTACTAAGAATTTTCGTTATTAAAATTTCAACAGTTCAGAACCGGACATAACAAATTTTATAAACAGATTTCAACACAGATGAATGGAAAAAGTATTTGTTAAATAACGCGACGTGGTATTCTTTGTTTTGGGAAAACCTACGCGTACAAATAGTTGCCTGCGATAAGCTTCATGTGATAAGCTATTCTAGTTTTGGTTGTTTTTCCAAAACTGATGCATTAGCGCTCTTATCTGTGATGTGGTTACTTGTGATAAAAGCTCGAGGTGTCGGCAACAGCTGTCAAATATAAATTTGTTTCTAGTGGTTTCCTTCCTGTTGAATTAAAATATTTGTGAAACTCTTTTATTTTTAGGTATTCCCACAATGAAGAATCTCGTCTTATTCTCCTCTTTCTTGACACTTTTCATCGTTCTGTGAGTATAGTTTTGTGTTCTTCTAATTCTTGTTAAAGTAATTTAATTAGGATATTTGTATTCGAGTACAAACACTTAAAAGTCATTAATATGTAATTGTCTACATTTGGAAGAATTTTGGAATTGGCTATTTTTAGTTCCGGAATTCCGAAGGTACTTTTGGAATTAGAAGTTTTAAGTAGCAATCGTAATCTTTATACGCAATATATATTGTTTAGATTTAACATGTTGTGTGGGTATTAAAGCTTCCAGTTACGAAATAAAGATATCAAAGACTATATATATTGAACATCAAATTTGTAGTGAGATCTAATGTGCAATGTTAATAAAACCAAACCAATTCAATTTTCATGAAACTTTGTAATGTTGTAACACGTACAGTTCATCCGTTTATGACGCAGTACTTTTAAGGCACAGGAACTTCCAAAAATGAGCCAATTTTTAATTTAAACTCAAGTTTCAAAACCCATTTAGCATTGATGTACAGTAGATGAAACATGGAATACATTTTAGACTATAAAAAAGGGATTCATTCAGATATTTGGAGTGGGACTATTAAATAACGAGACTGATATTGTTACAGAAGTACACATGCGCCAAACGCCAGAGGCCGACAGCTATTTAGCGTGAAGCCTTCTGTATCGTATGCAGTGCTTCTCGTTTCTGTAAGCAAATCCGTATACCAGTAGCCTTTGTTTACATTAGAGTTATTTTGCTTGTTTCGCCGGAGAAATGATAAATGTAACAATCGGATAACGAATTGTTGTGAATTTTTTTTTGGAAAAAACGCTACTGATACTTATTATTTATTGAAAGAAATGTATGTGCGTGTGTGTATGTGACAATGAATGTTTATCACGCGAACATGTTTTTGAATGGCTTAAGCGTTTTCGAGATGGCCGAGATGTTGAAGATGATTCATACCCATGTCGTCTTCCCACATCAAAAACGGATGACAGCATCGAAAAAAATCAGTAATCTGGTTCGATTTGATCGTCGGTTAAGTTTTTGAACGATTGCTGAGACTGCAGGAATAGACAAAGAATCCGTAAGGCAAATATTTCTACAAAGACAATGCACCGACTCATTCCATGTCGTCTGTCAAGAATTTTCTAGCCAAGTACAGCATCCTTGTTTTAGACCATCCGCTTTATTTGTCAGATCTTGCCTCATGCAACTATCTGTTACCTAAGGTGAAATCTGTTTTAAAAGAAAAAATATTTGAGTTGTTGAAGTTCAGAAAGAGAAAGAAACACGCGTCCTGAAGGAGCTGACAGGAGACTTCCAGCACTGTTTCGAACAATGAAAGATTCAAATGGAATGTTGTGGGGGTGGAGGAGGGTTGTATATTAAAAGTGATACTAAGTAAACATGTATGACGTCAAAATAAATTATTTTACTGCGCCAGTCTCGTTATTTAATAGCTACTCCTCGAAAATGAGTAATATTATAAAATACTATCGCTCTATAAAAGTTTGCGAAGTCAAACGTTATAATTAATATTCTAGCGTTTTGTTATTTGAGAAAGAGTTCAAATTTCGGGTCCTATTATTTAACATTATACGCGCACGCGAAAATAGCCTTAATAATTGCTCGTGTTTATAATAATGATATAACTGTTTTGGAATATCTAAGCTAGAAGTATTTGATAAAATATTAATATTTTGCCTTGCTTAAATTGCTGTTGTTTCAGTTAGATGGTAATCGCAGCAATTTAATTAAATTATGAAGTTTGGGAAAGCTATAAAAAGTTAATAACAAATGTGTATATTTTCTAGATAATGGGCATTCACTTAATTTATAACCTAGTGATAAGAGAAATACAGGAACACTTTTGGATATGTATCTCTCAGTTTTCTAAGTATAAAAATATAAGGTAAAAAGCTTGCAGGTAATGAAAATTCTATATGGATTAATAAGCAATTTTTTTAATAATTAATAAAATTGCTTTAAAAATTCTGCTGTATTGAAACCGACTTATATCTGAAGATAATTTCAAGAAAAAGAGCAAATTAGAAATCTTAAATGAAATTCAAAATTTAATTAAATCAATTTTACTAAGAGACTCGTACTTTTTAAATTGTTCTCGAATATTTCGAAAATAAAATACATCACTTATACAGCAAGTTATTTCTTTGTCTGGCAATTGCGCCTAAGCCTTAGAAGTTGCAAGTTTAAGAGTTTGAAATAATTTCTTACGGAGGCTTGATATTTCTTTACTTGAAATATAAATTGACTTTCAAAATAGTGAATCAGAAAAATTAGATTCAACTGTCAATTTGAGTGGCATCCTTGTTACCAGACTATGGTTTTCATTTAAAAGTGGTCAACAATAACACGTTATATAAATTGAATGCAATGTTAATTAAATTAAATTTTAGCCGACTTGGTTTGATGAAAACGAAGTATATTTCAAAAACATTTAATAAACATTTGAATCAATATTTGCTGTAATTCCTGCAATGTTGTGAACTCAAATAACGATGATGTTGCTAAATTATCTGAATTTATATTATTATTTAAATGTGAGCTCATTTAAATTCGTAAGGAAAAGAAAAATAATTTAATTAGCAATTTTATTTTGCATTTATATAGGGGATGATATGTGAAATATGTGTGCTATTTTAAAAATATAAACTTCATTCTAAGAATCTTAATATAAATGTCTCAAGAAATGATTAAAAAGATCTAATTAGCGTTGTGTCCGAGAGATATTCTACTTTATCATAATTTTAAAAGAATTCCCTTATTTTACAGAAGTATTTGATTTATGAGAGTTTTAATACAAGCTAAAATAATTTTCAAATGTGGTAAGTCACCATTGTAAAGGTGAAACTAAAGAACCTCTAATCAGAAGCTTAATTATTATTATTAATATTACACAAGAAGATTGGACCCTGGATATAAGAATTAAATATTACACAAGAAGATTGAACACTGTACATTCCAACAGCAACAGTTAATTAAAAACTTTTAAAATATGTTTAAATAGGGAACAAAAACATAGGCTGACGACCTGATGACTAATAAAATAACAAAGAAAGTACAAAAGAGAAAAGAGGCAACTTCCGTGACGATTTCTTTCTCTCGCTTGCTTTCCACCTCAAACTTAAATAACGGAGCAAGATTAATTGAGTTCACTTCGGCTTCAAACCACTTCAGGTGGCTTGCTTTGCCAGAATGGCCGGCTCGTTCTCGAAGTGGTAGAGTGACGGCAAACTTGAACATTGAACACAAGTCGGCATACAAATTAGAATTTGCTTCAAATTGCACCTTAAAATGTTAAAATTGAACATCCATTAATAACTGAAATCTCATATTTAATATATAGAATAACTTTACTATAATTTATTTAGTTAATATTGCACATTCTTAATATGAGAAATTTTTTTCAAAAACAACCGAATATTTTACAATATGTAGTTCAATAAAAAAAAAGTTATATTAACTCATTAAGATGGCCTTTAGAAACAAAAAAAAAAGTTAGGGATATGCATCTGCTGTTAAGATATCAGGAAGGGGAACTCTCTATCAATAATCTTTTGCTCTTCAATACGTACATAATACGCATATGTATCTAATACGTATTTAATACAAAATAGATCGGAACTACACTATATATATTATTAAAATGAGTAATCAAACATTAACAATTTACGATTTCAAATTTGTATCCTATTTTTTAATGTAATATTTTCGTTTTTCTCAGAATTGTAAATGTAGAATCGACTTCACCAGTGATGTGCCCAGAAAAGTGTTATCCATGTGAACCGGTTAACTGTGACTGTGGAACATATAAGGATCAATGCAACTGTTGTGACATTTGCATGAAGGTAAAAAGATTTTATGTTCGAAAATACATAAAAACTGAAATAAAGCAAAAAAAAAAAAAAAAAACAGGAGCCGAAATAAGGCAAAACAAAAATACATAGGAACCGAAATAAGGCAAAACAAAAATACATAGGAACCGAAATAAGGCTTAAATTTTTTTTTTAAAACAAAATAAAGCTGTCGTCATATTGCCTAGACTAGTACAAATTGTAATAGTGGACAATGGGATTATTATGAAAGTAAATTGAATTATTATATGTTGGAAAATGGTTTATTATCATTAATACAAAATTAATATTTAAATATAATGGTTAATTACTAATTGGTAATTAATCCCTTAAATTGAAACATGACTTTCAATCACTAATATAATAGTTTATTATAGTGAAAAAGGTAATTTATTTCGTACGTTTCATGCTATTTAATTTCGAAAAAGCTTAGCTGCCGATGGTTCACAGGTTGATACTCGATTTTATCAAATACAAACATATGGGCTTAAGGAAGGTATTTGTACTCCAAATTCAGATGAATCACTAGTATCAATAAAGTGAGATCAACGAAGACGTCGCCTTTCGTCCCATAACATGTATCAAAAATTGCAAGAATTGCCCTCAGTTACCTGCTTCAAGACTTTATTTCGATAGCCATCAAAATCAAATATTGAAATGTAATTTAATCTTAAAATGAGAGTCGTATATGTAGGAGACTAAAATTTATGCATACATTTGATGTATAATATTGCAAATACCAGCATATAACTGATAAGAGTCTCTCTGTTTTAGTTTATTCGATTTCAAGGTCGAATCATGATTGAATTACGATGGTATATGGAATTAGGTATGGATAATTGCATTTTGAAATCCATTTGTTTGGGGACATAAGAGCTTGTAGTAAAATCTCGAGGATTTTGCCCTTTTGATCTCTTAGTCGAATCGCGTGCTTGAGCTCTAACTTTTATCAAATACTTCCACATTTAATAAGTGATAATTACAAGTTTATTTTTGCAATTAGAATTTGGGAATCCCCTGTGGCTTAATGAGGAATTTGGTGAGATACAAGTTCAAGTGTCTTTCTGTCTTGGGACCATGGCACAAAAAGCACGAGATCTGCCTCCAACAGTTTTCATGCAAATTTTAAGTGATAATTTCAACCCACAATCATGCAGAATCAGGTCTGCTGCTCATTTAATCGATCTAGGTCTATACGTCCTTATGTGGCATGATACGGAACTTTAATGAGTAAGATATTCCTTGGATATTGTCATTGGTGATTAGTTCAGAATTTCGAGATCGGTCTCCAGCATTCTACTGTCTAACTAAAATAGCTAATTGCATTTTAAACTTTCGCTGTATTTTATTGTGTTAATCTCAATGTGTTTGTAAAATGAAATAGTTACTAGTTATATTTCCATCATAGGGTATTTAAGCTGTATAATTTTTTTTTGTAACAGCATGATTTTCAATTTTTCAGTGCAGGAATGCTCCTTGTAGTGTTCTAGAAGGAAATGTGTGTGAAGAAGGATACACATGTGGTGATCCAACCAGAGATTATATGGTACAGATGAACAGTCCAGCAACATGTATTCCAGTTCGCCCAAAAGCTTAAATATTTCTTTTTCCTTTTTCAGCATAATATGAAAGTTTATTTGAATAAATATTATTAAAAAACCGAATTCTTTGATAAAAATCTTCCAATTTGTGTGTGTAACTCATGACATACTATCTTTGTTAAGTAACTCTTTTTTGATAAGGAGTAGTAATTTCCTTTCTTTAAGAGATTATGTTGCGGTTTTGAATGCTTCTTTGTTACAAGAGACTTAGACAAGAGCTTTAATTTAAATCTTAATTTAATTTAAGTTTTTTATTTAAATTTTGTTTGATGGGCATAAATAACTACGCATAAGTAGGACGTTAGAAGGACTGAACAATGTAATTCAATATACATTTAGTTTAACTCTCGTTTTAGTATAGTTTTATAAGAGCTGCGAATCGAATTTTGAACCAAGAATAATGAATTTTCGAAGTTACTTCGCAATTTTTTAAGAACATCTTTATGAAGAGTTGAAAGAGAAAGGCTAAAAACGAGCTAAAATTGAAAGCAGAGAGAAAAATGTAAGAAATATGCTGAGCCATGGGTAGATGCATTTCTTGGCCCCTTATCCAAAATATTTAAACTAAAAAGATTGTTTGATAACTCGGTTGTTTAATATTTTCTCAGAAATTACCATTAAACTTTCTCTGAAAGAAATTTCAAACATTTGCTATAAATATTATTTAATTCTAGTTTTAACTAGCTTGTTACTCCCTTCCTTCATTATTTGAATCTACTGCCATTTTTTTTAAATAATCAGTTCTTAAACACTAGACTCCAATTGAAGGCGAGGAAGGACTAGATAAAATTTTCTTTATTTATCACTGATGGATAGATAAGGTCACTCTCTCTCACTAATCTTACTTAACTCATCAATTCTAAATTAATCTCAACTAATAAGGTTTCAGCTTACCAATTCACTCGTTTGATTCAATCACTTTGCACAAACAACTGATTCTTATCTTAATACTTCAATTAAGATGCGCTTCAATACTAAAGATTAACTGCAATAATACAATTTAATACAACTTTCAATTATATATCACAGCCTGAAGTTATGTTCTATTTCACTTCATTTTCCTTTCCTTTATTTATCACTATTTATAATTCAGTTCTCTTTATGTTCCTATTCAACTGATTTACCTGTCATCACATATCATTTAGGTTTGGAAGAAATTGTAATTTTATGTAATTCAAATTACTATAAAGCCCCGAGGTTAATGAGGAAAAAATCACGAATAGCCCAACGTCACAACTTGATCAGTTTTTGGCTTCTGTAACTCAATTCTAATACCGTGTTGTCGAAAGTATTATGAATTAAATAGAACAATTATAGTTAATTTAAAAATATCAACATCAAGTAAAAGACAAGTAGGGAAACTAAACTACTGAAAAAGTCAATTTTTTTTCTACCAAGAATCAATAAGGTACATAATTTTCAATGAAAGTTTCGAAGTCATTATTAAAAGTAATTAAATCGTAAGAAAAAGAAAAAAAAAATTAACATATGTAGATAACAAAAGCTGTTTTTTATGGTAAAAATTATCCACATTTATTACGAACAACAAATGATTACCTTTATGATCTGTAAAATATGATCTTTACCCAATGATCTATAAAAAAAGTTTGAAACAACAACAGAACAATCGCGAATTAAAGCAGTTATGGTGCATTTCACTTTGCGTTCAAGTTGTAGATATTCAAAAGTACAAGCATCTATTGACTAGAATTTTCTTTTTTTTACTCCTAGATTTCATTTTATTTATAATTTACATCAAATATTATTGATCTTTCAAATGTTCTCAACACAAAATCATAAGAGAAACTTTTAAATAAGCAATTGCGACTTTTTAGTGAACTGAAATAAAGTGACTATGCAAAGCGTGAAGCTAATTTCATTATATTTTTGCATTATTTTTATATGTATTACGTAAAATTTTAATTAAAATACATTAGGTTTACTATCAATAATTTAAATTTACACCTCAAATATTTACTTGAATTTAAATATAAAAATTACTTTCAACATTCATTTGAAATTTATTTCTATACTTAATTAAATTTTCTTAATTTACTTAAATTGTTGAAATGGAAGTTGCAGAATTCAGGACTGTATTGCATTGTGAAGCTTTAAATAAATTATAAAAGGTAGATATTTTGGAAGGAACTATGGAAACACAAGCACGCGCACACACACTATTAACGAACATTTTGACCAAACTAAATTAATTTTTAAAATACTCACTTACAATCAATTATTGATTATTACAATTAAACTTCAAAAACTTCTGCAATCATGAAATTTTAAAATGAGTCAGGGAGAGAAAATATGGTGATAATCTGATTTTTTTATTAAGAATTCTTATTTCAAATATGTATTTAGTATTTTTTTTTTCAATTTATATCTTAATTTTTTTGCTTTTAAATCACTTTAAATTTTTTACTCAAATATGTATAATGCTACTTAATTTGTTATTTTATGTTTCTTCTTCCTCTTTTGTTTTTGTGCGAATGTTTGAATTCAAATATTATTATTCCAGATGATGGTTTTTGAAGTTTCTGATTTGATTAAGAACTACAAATTTTATAAGTAAACTATATAATTGCAATCATATTCAAATAACTTAATGTCTAAATATTTAATTTTATGCTTCAAAATCATATTCATACGTAGAAAAGTACTAGGATAAAACACCATTTTAAATTCTCAATTGTTTCTTTGAAATTTCCTGTTTTGCACTTGACAGCTTAATAGGTAATGTTCGTTAAGCATATATCCGTCAGTTCCGGATTGTAAAATTAATTGTAAGATCATGTACTTAGCTTTACCTTTCTATCCGACTCTGTTCCATTGATCAACTGCTTAGGGAATTTATTGTGACTGTTTCTCACAACAAGAAATATCACCATTTGTAATCAGTTTAGGACCAAGACTATGTTAATTAAAGAGTAATGTTTTAATCGAATAATTCTGTCTTTGAAATTGAATTTTGAGTTTATATAGGAGTTGTTAATGTATGTGAATCTACATAGAACACAATAGAATGCGTTATGTGGGATTAAAATAAATTCCATGCAGAATATCAATATTTTATGCAAACTAATGTGCGTTAAGTAGTTAATATAGTTCTATATCAAATTCAATACTGCCCTTATATGAGAAATATACTTAAATATTAACTAATGTATTCTTATTTCAAGCATAAAGGCCCTTTTGAACATAACTATTATCTTGTATACATGCCCTACAGAATACAAGTATCTTTTATCTAGTTTATTGATCATGTCGTATTTCTATTATTCAGGTCCATTTGGGCAGGAAGTATATACCTCCTGAAATCCATGGTAGATATTATAATGAGTAAGAAAACTCGCGCTTTATGGTTTCCATACAGCGCCATCTTGCGGTTCCCCTCTTGCTCTCCGCCAATGCATTGCGTGGTGAAAATTGCTTGTTAAGATGTTTTCTATCATCCCTTACATTTTTGTCCACGAGTTTCGAAACACCCTATATAGCATCACGTACATAGATTATCTGATCTTCTCCTGCAGAATCCTTACAGTTCTTTTTTCTCTTTCCTGTTTCTCAAAAGATCTGTCATCCATTCGTACTAATGGTTAGATTTTCGTGGTCAATGAATTGTAAACCTTTGTTCATAACGCTTGTTTCTGTTATGCAATTATCATCTTACGAAACGAACTGTAATTATGAGGTAATATAATTTTTCTCATCGCCACCGTTACAATTTTGTGGAGATACTACTGTACAAAATACATCAGAAAGATCTCTAGTGGAAAAAAATCATAACATTCATTTCATCATGGTCTCTCGTGAATTAAGAGGTGAGGGACTGAAAAGAATGTCTTATGAATTTAAGCAAATCTGGTTGCACCATGAAATTTCGTAAATACTAATGAAATGAGTTTGATTGTCTTGTCTCAAGAAGGACTGTTTCGCATAGCGCGGGCGTTTTACTACTAATAAAAGCGCTCGGATGAACTTGAAAGCTTAAGAGTCAAATGAAGGAATTTAAATAGAACTTCGAATAGTTGAGATGTAGGAAGCAGCTTGGTCCTATTGTTTAGAAACACAGAAATTGGCTGCGTGTTTTTTTTTTAAAATTATTTATATTTCTTTGATGATATTAGTTTGCTTCTGGCAACATATTTACTAGCCATGATTTTTGAGAGAAGAATACAACAGAGCACACAGCCGCCTGTTTCTTTGAAGGAAAAAAATGGTTCTAAAGTGATGAGAGAAGCAAATATACTACTTTTAGTATTGCTCACAGTTTAAATAACGCGGATGAATAATTAATCTCAAACATCTTCCCCCCCTTAAAAGGTAATAAATTCTTTACATTCTATTACAATAAACATCAGTAAATTCGCTTTTTACATTATAAGTAACCGATTGTTGAATAAAGTAAAGTATTCAGATGGGGTAAATAATAATAAGTAAATTGTAGCATCCTTGAACAACTTTTAACGATTTAAATGACTACTTCAAACTAGAAGATTTAGAAAAATAGAACGGCAGATTATAACCAAAGGTTACGTGCGATTTCGGATGTAGCATGCAAATGCTTATTTATGAATCCACATGGATTATCATTAGTCATATTAAAATTCTTCATATCTTTTTCTAAAATTCCAGAAAATACACAAGTCTTGTGAAAATAGTCTTTAATTCATTGATAAAGCAATAAAATAAGTTTTAAGATAATATTTTTATTTTCTGTGCTCATATTGGTTAAAGATTTTTGTTTAGAATATACATAGTTGTGCAAATGATATTCAACAACAACATATTATTTTCCATCGCACTATTGCACGAATGGTACCTTTTAACGTAAGAACCAATCCAATATCCAAGGAGCAATATTTTACGACGTTTTGAAACCTAAAGAAAAGATCAATTTTGAGAGATGTTATCAGGATATGTAGGGTTTAAGCAAAACACTGAAAGGAAAGAGGCTGATGATGTTGAACAGGCATCATACTGCATCATGATTATGCTAGGCCACATGGTTTCTTTAGCACCTTCTCAGAATATTGTAGAACTAGGAAGGGATATTCTTCAGCAACCACCATACTCCCAAGGCCCGATTATCCCCCTCTCTCTAATTAAAATTTTTTGAAGGTAAAAAAAAATATAATAAAAATCTGAAGCAAATATCAACCAAGCACTACCTGAATTTTTCGCCTCTAAGGAAAATTTAACTTTCAAAAATAGTATGTACAAATTACTGTCACAATATATATATATATATATATATATATATGACAAGAGGTCGTAAGTACCGACGTAAATTATATTGTACAATAAATATAATTAAATAATGAAAAATATATTATTTTTTTTCATTCTCCAAATATGGACAAGTTTTTCCCACAGACCTAATATAATATTATTATATGTGAATAGTACGTCCTTAAGAAAATCTTTTTTTAAATATATTTCAGTAATATAATTTCTTTGCAAAAAGATAGAAGAGAGGATAGAAAAGAGAGAGGAGAGAGAGAGAGAAGACTTCTTCTAATTTAATAATCTATATTTATTTTTTTGTTTGAAAATTTCATTTTGAAATTTATTTTCCGTTTTATTAAAAAATAACAAAAAATATTGCAATAATATTCCTTTATTTTTATTAAATAAATGTAATAATAAAAATAATTATTAGAAGCAAATTTAATTAATGCATTTCTCCTATCACATGCAGCTTACATAAAGTTCAGTGCAAATATTATTTTTTATTTTTAAGAAAACACATTAGACGAGTATGAAAAACATTATGAATGAGAAAATTTAATATATTTTTAAATTTTTTTCAAAGTAGAAGAAGATTCTTTAAAAACATACATATAGCTACAACTTATAAGCACATATTGATAAATTTTGAAATATAATGAATTTAGTTAAACATTTATGCATTAATAATATTTTTTTTGAGTTTACGATAAGAATAGTATATTATCATATTGATTTCAACATCAGTAAATGGGAAAATAAAACATCTTTTCTTCATCACTCTGATTTTAATTAGTTATGTTTGTAAGGAACTTTCAATGGATGCTTCTCCTATAATGTCTATTTATTTAATAATTTAATTGCGAAGCTACAAATATATATAATAATCACGCTTTTCCAATCATGTCCATTATACAATATTTTTATTTTTTCACACGTGTTTAAAAGCAAACACTTTGAGTATTTACCTTTAAAAATAGAGCTTTGATTCGCACAATGTTCTGAGAATACATGTTTAACTCATTTTCAATTGAAAAGGAATCATGCAGAGGAAATTTTCATATGAGGAAAATTTTTCCCTCTTATATATATTAGTCACTTTTACATGATTATGGTTGAAGGAAAATTATCCTTTTTTAATCTTGATAATTATATAACCTTTTGTGTGTGTAAGAAATTGTATAATGATATCTGTAATCTCTCAGCTAAAACATTGGGGAGAAGAAACAGTAGTATTCTCGTGATTCACATAGTTATTGACTGAATTGGAGATTATATAACATTTATGATACAAAACTGTCTCAACCTGATTAATTATAACCTTTAAACTATGAATTGTGAGATTAGAAATTGTAAATTATTATTGTAAATTATTGTGATTAGAATCGAATTAAGAAAATAACTCATACAATACGAAGAAGGGGAGGCTCCGATCAAGAACAGAGTAAAATGAATTATGTCAGTATTTCTTACAAAAAACAAAATTTCTCAGTTTGTATGAGTATCCGGGAATGGAGAAAGGTCTCTCAGATGGGAGATAAAGTATACTTTTTTTCACGTGTGAAATGACGACTTATCCAGGAATTAAGTGAAATTATAGATAGAATACTGGGATAATTCTGAATTAACTTTTGATGTTCCATGATTTTGGAGGCCGCGTATCATTAATACTTGTTATTTAATGACAAAACTATTTGGGAGAAGACTATGTGGTGAAAAAATAATCTCAAACTTCTCATGAGATTTGTTTATCAGGTACTTATTTTCCCATTTGATAACAGTTTCAATTTAAAGTATTGAAATATTATCGATGAACTGTATTTTGTATATTAATAGAGTTATAATAAAAATTAAATATTCTTTACAGTTTCTGAAAGAACATAATCAACTCAGATTTAGTTTTAAGTGCTTCATTAATTTATAGGTGGTGCAAGTGTAAATCTAGGACTAAGTGGCCTTACTAATGACGTTACAAAAATGGCGTTATGATGTTATTTAAAGATGAGTGAGTTTTAATCTAATTTTATTTCTTAACATTAATTAAATATATTTTTTGTATTAGATCTTGTTATTTTTTTACGCTGTAGTCATCTGTAAGTTTTTGTGGCCGCGGTAGCCTAGTGGTCATGGTTTCGGATTCGTGGCCTGCGGTTTTTGTTCAGTCGCGGGTTCGATGCTTCGTCACCAAAGACCCGCCGTGTAGCCGGGGCTGATGCACGTTAAATCTGTTGGGGCCCCAAAGTCCTCCCTGGAGTGGTGTAGAAGTTAGGAGAGGTGGTGACAGTTCAGGTGTCGTCATCGTCACTTGATCGAGGTTCAAAATTACGAGGTCCATCGCCAATAGCCCTCGTGTTGCTTCTAGTGTGCGACGCTAATAAAAACTAAACTAAACTAAATTGTGAGTTTTTTCTTAAATTAGAAGTTTACTGATTTCTTTCTTTTATTCCACATTTTTGATTGCTGTTGATTTTGTTTCCTCATTTTGCTATATTAGGCTAGCTTAATAAAGCTATTACTGATTGCTAAAGTTTGATCATTAAGACATGTTTAAGCAAAGTACCTCTTTAGTAATTGAGAGGCAGTATTACATAGCTTTATTTTCTTTTTACTTCAAAATCAAAGGATTTTCTTTTTCTCTTTTTTCTTCTTCATATTTTCCTGGATAATAAAAAGAGCTACTCCAAACAAGAAGTTTCACCTTACTATTAATTTCGATAACATTTATAAACAAATTATCCTTATCACTCAACATAACACAAAATTGCACTTTGGGTTGACGACTTCTGGTACTCTCTGTCAATGTTGTAACTGAGATACAGTCCTGAATTACAAAGGATTTGACCTATAAACAATAAAGAAGTTATGGCTCATGAGTCAGATATCCGACCATGAAATGCTGATAATATCTTTTTCAACTCTCGATTTTTTTGTTATTCTTCCAACTAATCAATTGCAATCCATATTCTAAAATACAGGTGATAAACAAACTTGTATTGCAAAACCACGCAATATAAATTCAAGTGAAACTTTGATGGAAGCAGTTTTGTTTCAATTTTCTTGCAACTTCGACAACAAACCATCTTCTTCGATTTATCTTTCGAATTATTTTCAGTATGAAGAGTGCAGTACTAAGTTTTGCTTTTATAGCGGTGATTGTATTGATGTAAGTAATTTTATATCATACATTAAAAATTCTTTTCATGTTATTTAAATCTTTAAGCGTGTACATTTATTTAAGCAACTTTTCCAAATTTAACCAGAAAAGAGTATTAAATAATAACGGAAGATGAAACATAGTAATAAAGTGTATACATTATAAATATATATTAAAACGTATTCAAATTAATGAAATTAATGCTTAGGTTTTATATAATTCTTGAATAGGTTTGCTTCTCTACATATGCTTTGCTCTGAATTTTTGATTCAATCGTTCAATCCTTTAAAAATTTAGGTAAATTGTAGAATATAATTTTCTTTAAAGAATTATATGTCATACAGGAATAGAAAAGTTTCATATCATAAGAATATTCGCATAAGACTATAGAAAATGAACAATAAAAAAACTTTTAAAAAATGTACATGGTTTCTAATAATATAGGATTTTATATTAATAAGTATATTAAGTTTTTGAAGCAAATTTTTATGAAACTTATTCACACGTTTTACTTAATACAAAAACATTTTAATGTATTTTACATATACATTACTTTGCAAACAATCTATGAAACTTGTTAATTAGATCTTTAATTAAATGCTAGTTTATGTGATATAGGTAAAGGAGTTATTTAACATAATTTTAAAGAAAATAATAAAATATATGCCATGTTTCCTCAAGAGAAAATTTGTTTAGCAAGTCTCTTTATTATACATAAATTTACTGCTAATTATGCACATTTCTTCTTAAAATACACGAGATTGAAATTAAATTTCCCCCAAAAAATTTATTGAACAAGGTACGAAAATCTGCTTCATATGAATATGCATAACATTTTAAAAAATAATGATACAAAACAAAACTTAAGTATACAGCTTGTCATGAATATTTAATTATTTTACGAACTTGTTGGAAAAGATTTTATCAAAATGATAGATAGGTGAAAAAAATATGCGATCAAAAATATCAACCACGAAAGTGATATTAGGCTTTATTATCATTTTTGGAAGACGTAATTGTGATGTGTGACGGCATGCATGATAATAAGATTAATTCTTTTTTGGAAAACATAGCTATATTTTAATGAAAATTAAGAAAGCTTCTAATATGATTCTTATGTGGGGTTAAAAAAAGTATTTTTTTACGAGTAATATATGACCAAAATTTTCACTTTTTATAAATAGCGATGTTTATTTAAAGCTCATTTCAAGACATTAAATTTGAGTGTGTCTAGTATGCATGATTATTTTTACGGTAAGACAGCTTTACAAATAAAAAAATGTGAGTGATAAATGGAAAATGTCATTTTAAAAATAAGCCTAAACATTTTAAAGGATTAAAAACTATTGATTATTGTTAGGAGGTAGAAATATAACATAAAAATATTTGAAACACTGAAATATGCTTGTAGCACAATACATTGTAGAAAAGTAATAAAAATCTTTATATAAGAAAATGATTAATTAATTTTGATAAGGATTTATTGTTTTTATTTAAAAGCATTGTTCCTATAAATGTCAGAAAATCTTAAGAACTATACGCTTGTCATGCAGCTAAGAGATCATGGCCGGAATTTTGTGGTAAGCAATGTTTATGTCAAAACTTGAACTCAAGTCCCGATTCCACCAGGGATTCGCTTTTTAGAATAATAGGGGCTGCATCACATTAAACAGAACTATACTTAGAGATTATCTCATGGTATGGATGCTTGATGTAAGCTCAGATTGCTTCCTAGCCTCTTGACCAGGGCTACAAATCATGAATTTTGACATCAATAGCAATCTTAATTAAAACGAAATTGAGTGAATGCGTTTTGACTAATTGCATAGTTATAGAAATCTTTATTGAGTTTGACTTCTTTGATTAGTAGTGGTTACTCAGAGCAAATATTAGTTTATCAAATGTATTTAGGAAAAAAATTTGTAAAAGTAAGGAAAACACGTTAAGAAATCCAGCATTATAATTATAATTATCTGGGAAATGTTGTAGTTCAACGATGAAACTTTATGAAATATGCGTATATGTTTACTAAATAAGCATGCTTAAGTATAAATAAAATGAATTTTTTTTTGTTTAAAGAGTTTATTTTCTTTCTTAGGATCGTGAGTGTGGAGAGTCGTTCTATGCCGAATTGCCCATCTACTTGCAACACGAGCTTATGTCCCACGTTCGACTGTGTATGTGGAACTCACAAGGATGACTGTCAATGCTGCGAATTTTGTTCAGTGGTAAATCAATTGCAATATGCTTAAAATCTTTTTCCTTTTCTGAAAATTCAAATGAATGAAACTTTTCAAAAATAATTAATACATTAAAATTCGATTAGTTAATTCATCAAAGCAATTTAAAGTATTGTAATTGTTTAATTTACACATTATGATAATCATTTTGTTTTAGGAAATACGCATATTAATATTTAAAGTGTTATATATATATATATATATATATATATATATATATCTATCTGTGTGTGGTGTGTGTGTATGTATATATTACACTAACATACGCACAAGTTGTCAAATCAGTGGAGACACTCGAAATACAAGGGTGGTCTGATAAGTTTCCAGCCTAATAAAGAAAGCAACATTTTAAAGAATTCTTTTGCCTTCACTTTTTTAAACATAATCTCTACAAAGATTAATGCACTTTTCATATTGGTGGTGCAATTTAGCAATACCATTCTTGAAACTAATTGACAAGCTCCACAAAATAATTATTTACAGCATCAATAACTACTTCTTTGATCGTAAATAGCTCTCCACCCAGCCATTTTTGAGGTAGGAAATAAGTGGTAGTCGATAGGTGCTAAATCTGGTGAATACATCAGATGAGAAGTAGTTCGAACTTAGGTTCATTGATTTTAACCTTTGCTACGATTGACAAAAGTGCTGGAGCATTGCCATGGTCAAACATTAGTTTCTTTTTCGCTAGATGTGGTCGCTCTATCTTAACAGCTACTTTCGAACTCTTCTATAAGTTTGCGTAATATTCATTCCTGATGATTTTCCCTTAATTCAAGGTAACAATTGAATGTAATTCTTTTTGTGCCCCATAAAACTGATATCATAATCATGTTGGGTGACAAAGTTGTTTTTGCCTTCAGGATTGGTTTTTTAAGCCTCCATCCATTTTTTTTGGCTATTGTTTACTTTCAGAAGTGCAGTGGTAGACCGAAGTCTCCTCCATAATAATGAATAGATGTAAAAATTACTTTCTGCAACGGATTTTTGCGTACAGAGCTCCAAATTCTGAGTAGAAATAGTTTTCCATTTGATATTTTGCTCTGGTGTTAATAAACGTAACATAGAACTCTTGTAGAGCTTCTGTATGCCTAAAATGTATTGTAAGATATTACATACACGTTCTTTTGATATTTTATAGTTTCAACCATCTCAATCAATTTTAATGTTCGAGCTTTCAGCAAGACATTATGGATTTTTTTCTATAATATTAAGAGTTATCATCTCAATGGATATTCCGGAAAGAGGCTCGTTTCTAGAGCTTGTGTGACCTTTTTTTTTAAATTAAGAAAACCACTCTTATATCCTTAAATAGGATGGGAAAGAATTTTTTGCTCTTGAGTTCATTCCTTGCTTGATTTGGATTCAAAGTTTTCAAATGGAAGTATTTTATAACATTTCGGTTTTCTAATTTGTTCATTTTAATGGATGTGATTGCTTATTAATGTCAACCTGAAAAGCAACACGAGCGTTATTCACTATGGACCTCCAGGTTTAAAGTGTATCTGAGCAGCTACACAGGGTGGGTCTCTTGTTTTTTCAGGCCTTGAATTTACACATTTTTAAAAAAAGTGGCTCTAAATATTTACGCTGAACGTTGTCAAATGTATGATAGCTAAGAGATCGCCCTGAAATTTTATACATTATCTAATAAAGAGTAACACAATAGAGTGACAATGAGATATTAGATTGTCGGTGTCATCTCTAGGTTAGACAAGAAACTTATTAGCTCATTCATCGTAACACTTAAGAACTTTATTAATAATTAAAATACCGAAACTCTTAGTTCACTAATATGCAAACTAAAAACTTAAGAGTACAGAAAAAAAAAGCAATTACTGAAAACTAACCATGAGTATAAACAATACAGCATTGGTGAAGAATTAGAAAAAAAATGAAAATTTTTATGTTAGAAGTTATAATTGTACAGATGCTTAAAATAATTTAAATTCCAAAATAGACAGATTCAATATTTGTATTTTAGGGTTTCCTTTAAAAAATATGCATATACATTTCAGTGTAGTTTTTTTTATATTTAATGGCATTAATCTAAATTATTAGTTGAAATGTATTCAAGATAAAACAAATAGAAAAATTATGTGTTATTTCAACTTGTTGATTGACGTTGCCAACGTTCAAGAGTGCTCTAAATCATTATAGAATATAATGGCAAAAACACTGTTAATTTCTTATTTAGAATCGGCAAACGGTGATATATTTTCATTTCTGGGTTTCGATACACTTCATCTTGATCTAGATTTCTAAATATCAAAATGTGGAATTTGCCTTCAGTGGAAAGAAAGATAACTCAGACTTTATTCTTCGCATAGATCAAGAAGCAAATGGAAGTTTTGCTTTGAATCTATTCATAAATTTATTATGATAAAATTTCCACCCTAAGAAAAAAAAAACCTACTTGTTAGTAAAAATATTTAATAAATAAATTAATAATAGTATATTAACCTTCAGCTGTGCATATACATGTATATATGCGTATAATAAGTAATATTTTTGCCTTGTATAAATTTTTATTCTTCAGTAAAAAAAAAAAAAAGTCCTCAAACTTTATCATTATGGTTGCAATAATACACAAGTACGAAAAATAATTATATAAAATTTAAATTATTACATTGAATAAAAATTAGAATTAGAAACCTTTTACATCTGGAGGAAATTTGATGCAAGAATTAATGTTTTATGTATTTTACTTTGGTTATTAGAGACCTATAATTAATAAATTTGGTAATAAATGTACTTTTGCTGCATATATTCTTCATTTCTTTATCAAATTTATTTTTCTTTAATTCTGAACAAGTAAGAACTAATAACAAACACTGAGCATCGGTGCCAGCCTTGCCAATTTTTTGCAATAATTCACTTTTTTTTCTTAGTGTCCAGCACAACCCTGCAGCTTAGTACGGAATGAGCAATGTTCTGAAGGTTATACTTGTACTTATCCAGCCCAATCAGATCACGCTTACCAAATGCAAAATGATGGATTATGTTCTCCTCGGGTATAAGTTACGTTCTCTTCCTCAAGCACAGTTGCAAAAGGCCGATATCCATTTCTTTGTGAAAGATCGATGAAAATGATCAGAATGAATGTATCGGAACTCGTAATAAAATTTACATTTTTATATTTATTGATTAATTTTGCCTAAGAAAGAAAAAAAAAATTCAATTTCTTACATGCAGCAAATAAACGTTTTTATTTTCTTTTATTCAAAAAGTGCTTCATCTTTTCCACTCATTTTCAATGAAGGTATAGAATTATATATATAATTAAATAATTAATCACAATTTTTTTTAATGAGGGCAATTTTTAATACGAACTTTCTGTTATAGAGTGTGAGAATTTTACGTTATCGGATGTTTCCTAAAAATGTATTTAATTTATTTTGAAAAACAATGAAAATGTATTCTTTCAGCAAAAAACAAATAGCATATATCATACGATGAATTATTTTAAAAAATATTAAACACATTATAGTAAAAACAAAATTAACTTCGAAATGCATTAATATTTAATAAATAACATATAAAGAAAAATCCTTATTATTTTACAACTTGAATATGCTGTAATTTATTTAAATGTTTTTTACCATTACATACATATAAAAAAAGTATAGGGATACTTTTGTGAAATGAGAAGTTTGAAAACACATGTATCACGCGAAAAGAGGATGGTAGCCACAATGTTTTAATTTGAGTTAAAAACATAAAACATCAGCATAATTTGTGACATTAATCAGATACAAAGGTAAATTTGGTAATAAATGTACAATGGTAAGTATGACTTTTTTGAGTGTTAGTTTCGAATGCCATTTAAACAAAAATATCTGAGTTTACCTAACTCATCATTATTCACTAAAACCCGACAACCAAATATAAAATATAGAGGCAACCAACTAAACGGTTTGAAGTTCTATGGTGAATTTTGATGAGTGAAACTTTGCAATTTGTGAATCTAAATATGGTTTTAAGCTGTATCAGAAAAATGACCCAAACTGCTGACATTCGTAACCTGTTGAAAAGAATGTAAATTATGTGGTCAATCTTTTCTAAAAACTACATAAAGAATTAGTTTGAAAAGAGCCTGGATATGTTGGTGAGATGATCGCCACAAATTTCAATTTTTAAGCCCAAACTTCTTACTAATTCACGATCTATTGTTTTGAATCAAACATATTTGCTATAAAAGTTTTTAATAGAATAGAAATGTACAGAACAGACTTAATTGATTTTCGACTGAAATAGAAAGTAGCTCTAATTTTTACCTTTCATTTACCTTATTTTAATGATAAATTTATAGAATAATATTTATTAATGTTTGTTCCGTGAAATATATAATTATATCTACTCGAAAATTAAGATAAAATTTTTACCAAGTGCATTAATATGAAGATAATTTTTCAAGTTTAAATACCCCAAATATTGCATAAGTTATAACTTCAATATCTCATTGTGAATGGCTAGATTTTAATGGTTAATGTGCTGAATTTTTTTCTTTGAAGCTCTTGTAAGGGATTAAAAGTATAATTTTAAAAGTTTGAAAGAATATATACAATAAAGAAATGATGAACATTTTTAATGACAGATAATAAAATCAATTACAATTTGAATTTCAGGAAACTCAAAACTGACAGCAATGTTATAATTCAATTCAAAATGCAGTTTGGTTTAGCAAACTTCTTTATAAATAAGAGAAAGCTTAATTTTCTCCTAATTTATACATTATTCATATCAATTGGTCATTAAACACATGTTAGGAAATTATTATAAAACTTAAGAGAACATAGATATAGTTTTTATTGCATTACCATTGGAAAAGCAGAATTAATCTAAATATGACGGATAGTAATAATTTTTTTAAGTTAATAATTATTTTTTAATGTTTTGTGTTAAGTGTAATCTATGATAATATCAAAATAATTAAAGTATTGTTGAAGTTAGCATCAGTTTTTAGAAAAAAAATTATACTTTGCTACAAAATTATGTATTATAAGAAATTAATTTGATCTTTAAAATCTGAATGTATGTTATTTACATTATTGAGTGAAAAACAGGTTGCAAGGATCCAAACTTTGATATTGAAAACCCAGTTTATGAGAGACAGAAACAGATTTTTAAATTTCACACTCTGGATAAAGTTGAACGAACCATGCAATGAAAATTGGAAAAGATGTTCCATAATTGGAAAGATTAATCGCAATTTTAGGTTTTCGATAAAATTACATGCTCACTATTTTATCGACCAGCATGGAGTCGGAATTCGTAACCAAAATGAGATAAATGAGTAACGAATTCATTGTTTCCTTCGAACATATTTAATGCCAAAAAAGAAAATTTTATCTGCACTGACAGGTTATTTTACAACTCTCAATGTTAAATAACAATCATTGTATGTATGTTATATACATAAGAAATACATTAATTTTAATGATTGTTACTCTAGTTTTATTTAAACTGTGCTTAGCAACCCCAAACTAGGTGTTAAATAAAATGTTGGTGCCGCGAAAATTTAATTTAGATACATGAATTTAAAGGCATATTAGTCATAATCTATATTTATAACATTTAATTTAATATAATACATTTTCTGTGCAGTATAATTATAAAATCGCAAGATTTTAACTTTTTAATAATATTTCGGAATTAAAATATCACCGCAAACGCATAATAGTTAGCGTCCTGCGCCACTCAAGTGAAAAATTCTCGATGCTACTGTAGCTAGTATGAATACATTTATTAGTGTAGTAGCATTTTATTACTTTATTCGAAAAAGGTTGGTATTTATTTCAATAACTATTAAAAGAGAAATGATTTTAATCATATTTTAAAATGAAACTACTTTTTACACGTTGCAAGAGAGGGTTCTTTTATGGTGTCATTTAGTTACGATCATTCATTTCTTAATCATTTTTATTACAGGACAACACTTTTAAAATATGAAACATGCACAAAACACAGAAATTAAACATGAAATAGACTTTAGTCCTTCAGCGAGCTTAGCGCTCATCTAGGCGTGTTTCGACTTCGGGAGTTATGTCGTTTCTGCCGCAGGCGCTGATGAAACTCTACACAACTAGAGGGCGCCAGTGCCTCACATATATGGAAAATAAAAATTACGAGTATTCCATTTTAACTTAACAAAATAAGTTTTGTTCAAAAATAAAATAAATAGAATTTCAAAATTTACTTATTAATTTTTAAATTAAATTAAAAATTTAGCAACACAATGCATTTTCATACATTCTTATGGTTCGAAGAAGGGAGGGGGGGGGGGGCATACAAAATTTTTAAGCTTGAGAATGGTGTAGCAAGAATCGAAAGTTTGAAAACCATTGTATCATACAGTGATCACTAGTTTATAAAAGACATCTGAAAAAATTCATTTACAAGTGTCTCATAGATTCCAATCATTTCACATCAGTATTACATTTAAAAACATGTAACAAAATCATCAATTACTGCAAAAATTAATCATATAAAACTTGTCTAATGATGAGATTGAACTGTTGGTAACGATGACTTAATATGATTAAGTATATCAAGTTTGAATAAATAAATGGAAAGCGACATTTGAGCATGAAAAATACTTTCGTGCATATTATAAAACTTCAAATTATAAAATTTATATATTATAACTTGAATGCCTTATATTACATGATAAATAAAGTCATTGTTGCCGAATAATGTTCATTGAAATATTTCTCCGTCTGTAGTAAATAGAAGCAGGATACACATACATTGAATCTTCAGTTCCAAAAAACAGATTGTTAATATCACTCACCTAAAAATTAAATTATTCCATTATTATCATCAGATACCATGAGCGCCACAAACATTTGTATTCAAATATTATAAATAGTTACTTTAAAAAAGTCTTCCTTTGCTTAAATTTTATCTTCGACAATTCTAAAACTCTAGCATTATGGAAAAATAATTCAAAAGATATTTTGTATTTACGTTTCTTTTTAAAGATCGTAATCAATCTAATATATATATATATATATATATATATAAAATTACAAAACAGCTTCAGTTAAAAATATAAGCACCGAAGTAT
The DNA here is from genome assembly GCA_019974015.1 of Nephila pilipes. Taxonomy (NCBI): domain Eukaryota; kingdom Metazoa; phylum Arthropoda; class Arachnida; order Araneae; family Nephilidae; genus Nephila; species Nephila pilipes. Next base: position 438,049 of record BMAW01132855.1, read on the forward strand.
TACACGCACGCACGCACGCACACACACAAACACACGTGTGTGTTTGTGTTTGTAAAAGCATCATTTTATCAGTAAAATGATATTCTATATCTGAAGTCTCAATATATTTTAAAAATTATTTAGTGATTATATACCCACTTTATTGATTTTTTATAAATAAAAATTGAATTAAATAGTTAAATTCTCTTAATTTAATTCAAATTGTAATGTAAGTACTTGAATTATTGTAGTGGAATCTCTAATAAGGCTTATTATAGTGCTAGATTATTTCTAAAATGGTAGACATTGTGGAATATATAAAATAATCTTAATATAGTGAATTGTGCGTGTGTTCATATAAATGAAAACTTACCTAAATCCACAGAATAAATATACAAAGAGGCTTATTAGTAGTAACGATACACTTCCAGTAATATTTTTAGCAGCACCTTTTGTATCTAGAAAAAAAGTTACGAGATATTTCAGTAAAATTGTTTTTAGATTACTTCGTGTGACAATAAAGATGATAAATCATTCTTATTTTATTATCGTTTTTTAATTTATAACAATGAGAGTTCATTTTTTGGTCTAAATTTTTAGGTAAATCATTTTCATTAATATTCATTACTGACGAAAATAATAAAAACTACTTTTTAAGTCTGGGTGTAAATAAAAATGGGATTTATAGGTAACAATACCATTTTTACTTGTGGAAATACTAATTGATGCACAACTTACAATTATTTTTTAAATTTTCTATGAAAGTTTAGGTAATTGTGCTCCGTGTTGAATTGATATGTGCTCAGCGCTTATTTATTAAGTTAAAACTTTATTGAGTAAAAACGCTTTAAAATTTTGTTTCAGTTAAATTAGTAAGGCACCGAAATACTTTACGACTACGTTAATGAATAAATTTTTAGAAGGAAGCCTTCAGTTTTTCATTAGAATTTAATGATCGAATAAAGATGATTTCAAGAATCTTAGGTAAATTTAAGAAATCCTTTTTTAAATATATATAAAACTATATACCACATATATTCATTACAAAATTTTGTAAATTATAGTAAATTTTAATTGATGTACAAACTAATAATGAGCATTAACATATGTATTAATACACTCATCGTCAAAAAATTGCACCAGATGAAATAGTCTGATTGAAATGATATTTGAAAGTAAGTTAGTACTTACCTCCAACAAGAATTGATTAAAAACTGAGCATGGGCATGACAAAATGCATTGTTTAAAATACAAAATCATTACAACTCTGGGTAGGATGTTGGGATTATTTTTAGTGCATACTGCTACACGCCGTGGCATAAGACACTTATAACAGTGGTTTAACGCTACTAATTCCTTGCAAATTGAGCTTTGGTATGTAGATATTTCAAATTTTGTGTTAGCAGTGGAGTCTTAACAGAACGTTCTATAATATCCCATAAGTTTCTTATGAGTAGTTCACATATTATTTATGGATGACGAGTCTCACGAGGCTGCTTGCCAAATCATAGTGTATACGGCTGCGGCTTGAGATGAACATGAGCGTTGCATAGTTGAATTAGGGGACTGTGAAGACTGTTCACAAAAGAAGTGGCTACCGGTCAAATGAACTCATAAGCATACCTTTTGGCCTCAAAGTGGCTCTGATGAAGGCGAACAGTGATCGAGCATCGTACATAAATGCACCCCATACCATTACACTCAGCTGTCTGGATGCGTGGCGAGTGACAACAAATCAACATTGTGGTGTTGACTTCGTTGCCTCCACGCAAGGGTACGGTTATCATTTTCACCAAGACGAAAGCAAACCTCATCAATAAAGATGAACCGCTATAATTCCGCTTGGATTCATCCAGTTCTTCCTTGGTACCATTGTAGTCTCTAGCGACGTAACTGTGGTGTCAGGGTCAATCTCCGTTCTAGCAATCCAGAAGCAAGAAGCCGTCTGTTAATGGTACTATCACTTACAGGATGATGCAGAGAAAACGTCACTGTTAGTATAATGTAACACATGGATCAATAAGTTCCGAGACTAACCCAGAGATGGCGCTCGTAGTAAACCAGTAACCAAGTCTTTCTAGAGTACTAACCTTTGCTTGAAATGTGTCAAAATTTTAAGTCGATCGGACCAGAAACAGCTGAGTTATCGAGGTTGGAGTAAAGTCGTTTTGTAGTTTGTTTAAAAAATGGAAAAAACCGAGTTTCTGATAAAAAATTGTTTTTTAATGGGTAAAAACACCGTGCAAGCGAAACAATGGATTGAAAAATGTTACCCGGACTCTTGTCCATCAAAAGCAACGATTTGTCGGTGGTTTGCCGAGTTTAAACGTGGTCGTACCGACACAAATGACGCGGAAAGCTCGGGTAGACCTGTGGAAGCCGTTACACCGGAAAATGTGAGTGAAGTGACAAAAATTATAATGAAAGATCGTAAAGTGAAGCTCCGTGAGATTGCTGAGATGACACAGATATCATATGGAAGTGTATTTACTATCCTTCATGAAAAATTGAGCATGAAAAAGGTTTTTTCCAAGTGGGTGCCGCGATTGCTTTCGATGGAACAAAAACAGCAACGAGTCGATGATTCAGAAAGCTGTTTATCGCTATTTACTCGCAACAAAAAAGATTTCTTGCGTCGTTACGTGACCATGGACGAAACATGGATACATCACTACACTCCAGAGTCGAAGCGGCAGTCATCTGAGTGGCGCACAGCTGGCGAAAGCCGTCCGAAGCGTCCGAAAACGCAGCAGTCAGCTGGCAAAGTCATGGCGTCAGTTTTTTTGGATACGCATGGCGTGATTTTCATTGACTACCTCGAAAAAGGTAAATCGATCAACAGTGATTATTATATTGACTTGCTGGTGCGTTTGAAGGAGGAAATCGCAAAAAAAACGACCGCACATGCAGAGAAAAAAAATCATTTTTCACCAAGACAATGCACCCTGCCACAAGTCGTTGAAAACAATGGCAAAATTGAACGAATTGGGCTTTGATCTGCTTCCCCACCCCCCATACTCGCCAGATTTAGTCCCCAGTGACTACTGGCTCTTTGCTGATCTTAAAAAAATGCTCCAGGAAAAGATTTGGGCTCAAATGGGAGGTCTTATAGCTGAAAACTATTATTTGAAGCCGAAAGATAATTTTTTTATAAACTGTATTGAAAAATTGGAAAAGCGTTGGAACGATTGTATCACCCTAAAAGGTGATTATGTTGATGAATAAATTTTTTTTTTGCAAAAACAAATGTGGTTTTCAATGTTAGTCTCGGGACTTATTGATCCATGTGTTACATAATTGTTGTTGTTGGTATGCTTCAAGCTTGAAGGACAATGACTCTGTATTCCCTACTTGTAGTCCATGTATCTGAACCCGAGCCTAATCGTCGTGAGAGATAATTTCCTTGTACTTAATTGCACCAATAGTGGGAAGATGTAACATGTGTGTAACCGATAAGCTATGCAATTTGACGGAATGACTATTCATCTTCACGAAGTCTTAAAATGCAATGCTTTTCAAAGATGTCCAACAATTTAAATTGCTGTCATTTTCTCCTCAAAGCTATTTTAGGGAGCTCAAGTTACAAATTTCCCCTTTCTTTATAATTCATTTAGAACAATTTTTTTTTATTTTACCTGTTTTACTTCTACCATCTAAATAATGTTGATAACTCGAGGATATCCAAATAAATAAACCAAAAACTGAAATGTTCTGCATTTTCCAGTATTGTGTTTAAAAATGTTCTCGATGAGCTAGAGGGAAGGAGATATCAAAGTTGTTAGGAAGAATTATTCTCTACACTTCCTGATAAGGTGAATATATAACCAACCCTCGTTGACGCAATATAATTTGGAATATGTCAAAGTTAAACTTTGCTATTTATTAACATTGTGTGTTCTTAATCCCGATTTGCCTTTGTTCCCACTCAAGACGGTTATTATTATTCCATTTACCGTGTGAAATTTATTGCTTACTTGTGTTATATTTTTCAGTCTTTGGAGCATGTAAATTAGCTAGTTAAATAAATAAGAGAGGTTTTGGTTATATATTCTAGGAGTCATTTTTTGTGCTGTAAATTTGAAGTTACTTTTTAAATTAGGGAACCAAAAAAAAGGATGTTTTCATATATATATATAAAATATACATCGAAAATTTAATTCTTAAAACAGATAAAGATAAAGAAATGATTCTTAATTACGGGAACTTTAAAATGAGTCCCTTAAATCTAAATATTGAAACAAATATTTTTTAAAGATGTTTTTCAATGAGTGGTTATTTTAACAAATTTTATTGATTTACAAAGGTACAGTCGCTAAAAAAGGGGAGAAGGATTTCTCAGTCATTTTCATAATTCTCATCGCAACTGGACAAAAAAGTATTACAATTAATGGTTTAAAGATAACTAAATTACACTTATATATTAATTAATGAAATTAATGAGCATACATAACTAATTTCTAAAAATAGTTTTGGCCTTATTGATGCTAGTGTTTTTAGCATATCTGTTTTATCAAAAAAAAATTAGATTAAAAATCAAATTTTGTGAAATTCTGCTTTAAAATTTCTCAATTACAGAGGCTTTAAAAATGAATCTCTTAAATGTAAAGCGAGTTCTCGAGTATTAGAAGATAAAAATCTTTCTACTTTCGACACATACAGGCTATAGATGGTGTTTCTAACACACACACACACACACGCACGCACACACACACACACACACACCACACACACACGCACACACACACACACACCACACACACACACACACACACACACACACACACACACACACACACACACACAACAATCTATATAAACTGAAACAATAATGTATTGTAAAAAAATCTAACTTATCTCAGCTTCGAGATAAAAGTGTATTGTAACACTAAAATTTTACATATTGGTATTTTCATGCCATAATTCAAAATGTCGCAAAATTTTTTTTTGAAATATTAAAGGTCAAAAGTACGATAGCAAATCGTGTAGTTTTTAAGAGTGGTTTAGGGATTTACAAAAATTAATTTTCTTTGAACTCACTCTCTTGCCACGTTATGTCTGTAAAGAGAAAAAAATATTATGAATTATTTGAATGAAATAATTTAACAAATGGCCTCCTATCGTGTTTTTTCCACTATCTCTGGAACTATTTATCGGACTCGAATGCAATTTAGAACATAGGTTACTTATATAATCTGTATCTGATTCCGTAAAAAATGTGTTTCGTAATGGTAAGACTTTTATAATTTCATTGATTAATTTATAAGTTAATTAATTAATCAACCAATTTTTAATAAATATCATAATTTGGTACCCTTTCAGCTATTAAGAATGATATAAATTTTATATAACTGTAATAGAAACTTTGAAAGTTATTAAGGGTGGCTGTAACTCATATATCACTGACATTATAATTAAAATCAATCTTAATGACTGTAATGGTAATAAATTATGATTTTAGTGGATTATTTTGAACACGAACACACACTCAAGCACATACATTCCCGAGACACAATTTTCCAATATTATGCCATTATTTTTCCTCGCATCTGACTTTTCATAATAGAATTGCCTTTCTCAGTATGATTTTATAAACTTAAAGAAATAAATTACGATTTTAACAGATTAATTAATTGACAAACATGACTAATTTAACTTCCAAACGTAAACATTTGATTTTTATCTTAATCTTAACCAAAACTTTAAATTTGTAACGTTTAAATTTCTTAACCTACTATACTAAGAATTTTTTTGAAATAAATGGAAAATAAAAAAATAAATATACTTAGAAATTAGGGTTCTGTAGTAACTTCATATTTCTTTAAGTTATTTTTTTCAAATTTTAAAAGGTCTACAATACAATAGAATTTGGAACATGGACTATTATGACCATTTTCTATTTAAACTGACATCCATAATTCGAAAATGAGCTGCTAGGAGTTAATTGTTTATTTTAATTAATTAAATCATTAACATAATGTAATTTTCTTTGTACCATCAAAGCAGATATTAAGTTAGTCCAGCTTCAGTGAGAATTGAGGAACTTATTATTAGTGTCTCCTTTTTAACGAGTGTACGTTGTACAAAAACTTGTATTCAAAAGTATAAATTATAAAAGTTAGATTTATTTCATGTCGAGAAATTAGGTGCGTGAAAAAAGTAGCATTATGATAAAATTCTGTTTCAGAAAGTAATTAACAATCTTATTAAATTATTAATCCCTTAAGACCATAATTTAGTTTCTTTAAGCTATCAAGAGTAATACCAACTTTAGCTTGATGCGAATTTAATTGTTAAAGTTAAACACAGTTCATTAATTTTCAATTTTTTGACAACAATATATAATGCTTAGCTATATCATTATATATTAGCTATAACATTATATATTTGACAACAATATATAATGCTTCAGAATATTGTTATTTTTATAGTTGTTTTTTCGAGATTTATACGAAAGTATCAACGCATGTAACAATAAATATTTTTTAGTTCCATATAAATACTTAAAATACTTGTTCTGTGACTTCTAGTTTTGTTTCGAATTCCTGATTTGAATCGATGTTTACCTAAAATGGTTAGGTCTTTACTATTCAAAGTTAATCTATCGTAAAAAGAAGCTTCACATTTAATGGAGACCTTTCCATTACTTAGAAATGCTTCTGATACAGGAAGGTTTAATGTCTTCGATGTAACTTCCAGATTATCTTTGTAAATGGTCACACCATGATCAATAGTTATGTTGTCATCCACCTGAAAAGGAAAAAATAACAGAAATTTGCACTAAATGACTTGGAAAAAGTTATATAAGATGTAGATAATGGAATAATCGTTAAGAATATTGTTATCAATACTTCGTTGCACATTGATTAGACAGAGTAGTTAGAAAGATGTATAGATATAAAAGTGAAATGAAGAGTTATATTTTTATATATAAGATTGTTTGGGAAGACCACCTAGATAAAATGCGTTACAATTTGCTGTAATGTCCTAATTAAGTACAGAAAACTTTTTTCCTAAAATAATGTTATACTTTTTAGGTTGATAAAAATAAATTTTGGTAAAAACTTAAGTATTTTTTTGAATTGATCAATTGATTTAGTATCTTAGCATATGCATAAGAGGGAATCTAAAGAATGATCAAAAATACGGTCAATTTGTACAGATTTTTCAAAAAAAATTGTGTGACAGTCTCTTTTATCTTTTTATTCTATGTCATCTTTCTCGGTAGAGGCAATAGTAAACGTAAATGTGTAACATTGGCTAAATATTTACAGCATGCATTAAATCTAGTAAAGAAAATAATTCACTACTTCAAGAGAAATAGATTTGTTAAAGCTGCAATCAAATTTAAGTAATTAAATAATGCATATAGTCACATAAATCTGCTTTAATTCCTTTACTGAAAAAAAAACCTGCAAAGGTACCTAACTATCGTATTCAGTTTGTTAAATTATTTTAAAATTTTAGTTGGCGAAGGGAAAATTTAAGCCTCTGGTAATACTTAAATCCTGCAAGTAAGGTATGTATGAAGTTTACGGCGCAAGAGAGCCAGGCGTGGTTTAAATTCGCCAAACACAAAGTGTATGCAATATTTAAAAGAAACATGTTTTGAATCAAATAATAATAATTAAATGAAAAAAAAAGGACAAAAAATGAATGGCAAAAAGTGGTGTTTCTTGTGTGGGACGGCATCATATTGGGCAATCGTTCTTCGTTATATATTTTCATACGTGTTTCATAATTACAAACACGTAGGTAAGGGCTTTTAACTAAATATAATACATTCTGCACGTTACAAAAGTCCTAAATTCATCTTTATGGGAAAAATGGGAAACCACAAAAATCTGAACTTTAGAAGACTTTTTAACCGAAAAGGATATTTACTTGAAAAAACGTCCTCTTGAAGTCGTCTGACTATAAGGCTGTATTTCAGATATTCCAAAAAAAAATCTTTGAAAAATGTTAACGCTCTCTCAGGAACTTTCAAGCTTTGAAATCTACCATTTTGCAAGAATGGGATTTCTTTTATTACAATCCCTTATAAAACACCTTGCAAGGGCTCAGTATATGACTAGTATGGTTATTCGAAGTGAATACACTTTTTACTAAATGAACCACACAAAAAATTTAATAAAACTAACCTCGATTATTTTGAATTGAATTGAATTTATTTAAAAATTTAAATTTTTTTTATACTAAATTTACATGTTATAATTTTTTTATTAGGATGTCTTTATGCTGAAAGCACCCATGAAAAATTCATCAAATGAACCAATAAATTTTAATGAAAGAACAGATTCTTATGCTTGTTGTCTAGAATTCGGACACTATTTTAACATCTCATGGGATTTTAAAGAATGGAATAAACTTAGAAGTATATATAATTTGAATAGAATATTACATACGATGGTTAGATCATGCGTGTCTAGTGTTAAGTTATCGCATTTCGTGACCAACGATGTTCAAAGCAAACAGTAAATTCGAATCCCTATCCGAAATGAGGCAGTTTAATTAAATATTGATAGCTGTGTTTCATGTTTCATTCCAAAAAAACTTCGCAAGGCGTGATGAGGAATTTACAAAAGTGAAAGATTTTATTACAATGGCAAGCAACGGGAAGTACTGAATATCATATTATAGTAACCAGTTGATACGATTTCACCGAAAATCCTGGTTAGTATTCGTGAAAACTTAAATACTTTATTAACAATTATAAAGATAAAATAAAATAAAAAATAAATATTTTAAAGTGCTATACAAATTTTTAGGATTTCTTAGATGTTTTATTGTATGACAGGTCAATTGAAAAGTCCCCTGCCTGACACATAGATGGCGCTACTAGAATTAAATCCATTTGTTTTTTAGTTAGCCCTAACTCTCAAAAGATGCGTGTACAAATTTGACAGCTGTCGGATCATTAGTTTGTGAATTATAGTATTTTGAGTGAAGCAACTTTTGTTATTGTGAAAAAAATGGATAAACAGGAATTTCGCGTGTTGATAAAATATTGCTTTTTGAAGGGGAAAAAAAAGTTGAAGCAAACACTTGGCTTGATGCCGAGTTTCCGGACACTGCCCCAGGAAAATCAACCATCAAGGATTGGTATGCTAAGTTTAGACGTGGTGAAATGAGCACCGAAGACGGTGGACGCAGTGGACGCCCCAAAGAGGTTGTTACCGACGAAAACATTAAAAAAATCCACAAAATGATTTTGAATGACCGTAAATTGAAATGGAATGAAACAGCAGACACTCTAAAGATATCAACTGAACGTGTACATCATATCATTCACTAATATTTGGGTATGAGAAAGCTCTGTGCAAAGTGGGTGCCACGCGAGCACACTTTTGACCAAAAACAACGACGAGTTGATTATTCGGAGCAGTATTTGAAGATGATCAAGCGTAATAAACCCGAGTTTTTGCATCGATATGCGACAAATGGATGAAACATGGCTCCATCATTTCACTTCGAAGTCCAATCGACAGTCCTCCGAGTGGACTGCACACGATGAACCCGCTCCAAAGCGTGGGAAAACGCAACAGTCGGCTGGCCAGGTTATGGCGTCTGTATTTTGGGATGCGCATGGAATAATTTTCATTGACTATCTTGAAAAAGGAAGGACCATCAACAGCGAATATTACATAGCGTTATTGGACCGTTTGAAGGACGAAATCGCCGAAAAACGGCCGCATTTGAAGAAAAAGAAAGTGCTGCTTCACCAAGACAATGCACCGTGTTACAAGTCAGTAAAAACGATGGCCATGAATTGGGCTTCGAATTGCTTCCTCCTCCACCGTATTCTCCAGATCTGGCCCCCAGTGACTATTTCCTGTTCTCAGATCTCAAAAGAATGCTCGCTGGGAAGAAATTTTCGTGGAATGAAGAGGTGATCGCCGAAACTGAGGCCTATTTTGAAGCAAATCGTACTACAAAAATGGTATCGAAAAGTTGGAGGGTCGCTATAATCAGTGTATCACCCTTGAAGGGAATAAGAAAACTAATTTTGCCAAAAAAATGTGTTTTACTATGGTAGGCCGGGGACTTTTTAATTGACCTTTTAGTCATATGAGATTACTCCAATTAGCATTTGACAACATACTCATAAATTTTTTTCTTTTTAAAAACTTTTAAGAAATACTTCGCAGAAAAAAATTATTTTAAATCTCTAAGTTTTCGTATCAAAGGAATAAGAAATATAATTTTGAAAGAGGAAAAGTTTTTAATATAACTTAAGCTTTGCTCATTGGACATGTGTTTATATATTTTACCGGAAGTGTTCCAAGAATGTCAACGAAAGATTTATATAAAGTTTCACGGTGCCCTGCGTAGTTTTCAGGTTATTAAAATATTAGTGTAACGCATCTAAAACTTTTATTTTTATCCTACTTTATAGAAAAGCTTAAGAATTTTTTCAAAGAATCGGAAAATAAATAAAAAAACAGAAATAACTTCAGAAACTGAATAATATCCAATGGAATGAAGTCAAACAGAATTTTTTTTAGAATTTTAACTTCATAATTATTTCCTTTAACACATATTAAAATACAGAAATATTTTTTTATTAAGTAAAAAGTCTATTTTAACTGATTTACAGCTCTTAATATTTGACACATTTTAAAATAAAAGCTCAAGTAGCTACAATTACATTACTTGGAATACTTTTTTCTTCAATGTTATTAATAATGGACTGTTATTAATTATAATAATCATTATATGTACACTAATGTCCAAAAGTTAAGCTTAATTAGTAAAATGTGAAAAATATGTGAATAAATATTGGTGAATTTGTTCAAAATAACATGAGTGGAGAATTACCTATTGAAAGTGAAACTTTGTATGCTTTATCATTCGACGTCTTCATGCGCAAAACACTTGCACGCTTTGGAACTTGAATAAACTGACTCACGCGGCAAAAGCAGTTCAAACAGGTTTCGTGCGGTTCATGTGCAAAACAGAACGAATGGTGGCACAAAGACGATAACTGGGTTTGTTTACAAAATGAAGAATAGCTGGAATGCTTGAATCCGGATGGTAACAAACACGTTTCTTGTATTCTGAATATTTTTCAGTGTATAACCTCAAGACTATTATGACAGAGATTTGAAAGTACGGGAAATATTAACCGACGACCCATATCAGGTCGGTCAAGAATCACGACTTTTCGCCAAGATCGATATGCGGCAATAACTGCGCAACGTCAAAGGGACAGTTATGCCAGAGGATTAGTTCAGCACTCACAGCCACCATAGAAATGCGAGTTTCCAGACAAATTGTTTACAAGAGATTCAGCCATGTTGATCTCTAGGCCCGATGACCAGCAGTTTGCATACCCCTCACAACTACTCATAAATTCGCTCGTTTAAACCGAATTGGGAGTTTAGGCTAATAAGAAGTTTAGTGACTAATCGCGTTTTTGTCTGAACGCTGATTCTCATCTTCTAAAGATATGGTAAGAACGTGGAACTCATATTCCTCTAAGAAAATATCATGGATATACAGTGTTTCCCGTAAAAAGGAGTCATGATACAGACAAGCATCATGCTGGATGACCGAACAGACTTCCATATTTTTTAGACAGGGTTTGTAGTTGTTAAAAGATACAGAAATGAAGTTCTTGAGCCTTATGTTCACCAATTTCGAGGAGCAATAAATGCTGACTTCATATTTATGGATGATAGTGCGCTTTGTCACTGATCAATGACTCATTTGAAACAGAAAATATCTAACGCATGCGTAGCCTACTCACTTACCTGATTCGAAGCCTATCAAGCAAGTGTGGGATATACTCGAGAGATAATTAGCAGCCCTATCCTACCAACCAAGCTATGTTCCAGAATCGAAAAGAAATCTCTATAACGTTTGGAATTCTAGACCCCACAACTCATCCATAATATCATAGAAATTATGAGAAATTGTCGTGCAGAATGTCTTGGTGTCGGAGATGACCGCATACCCTAATAAAATGCAGCATCACCTTTTTCATTTCATTTGCTTTTCACTAAATTTTGAACTCTTCATATACCCAGTTTTTTTGAAACTATTTTTTTTAATAATAAATACTATTATTAGTTTCCTTTCGCACAGGTTCTTGTTTTACAAACCATTTTACACTCGCATATCCCATTTCCAACCATTCCGACTAACATTTCCTTCATTATTTATACAATTATCAATTACGTATAAGTTTTGGATACCAGTGTATATTTCAGTTACTTTCGTTAGACAAATAAACTAATAGTGTCTTAACTTTATAAGCAAAATAAAAGAAACAATGTATTAAAACATTTAAAAAAGTATTCCAAATTAAAAAAAACATTCTACTGAAAGTGGAAAATATTTCTTAGTATTTTATTTGTATAAAAACAATGTATTATGCAAGAACATACTAAAACTATTTAAAATATTTCTATCCAGGAGTCTCAAATAAAGTTTATTTCGTAGATTTAAGTTATATTCAACACTATTTTGATTCGTATTTCTGAGATTTATCTTTTATCGTATGTTTTTATATATTACATAGCAATTTACATTTAACATTTCCTCCTGTTATTTAAAAATATATCTACGTTCCTTGATTGTTCTACATAGTTTCTGTATTTTATAAACCCTTTGTATGAAAAGAAAAAATATTAATGTGATTAAATATAATTTACAGGCAAGGCAATAGTAATCATTGCATAAAGTATTATAGAAGACAATTAAAATATTTTTCTGTTAGCTTAATACCAGGTACTAAATTTTAAAAAATATTTACAAAGAATGAAAATTTAAAATTAACTGAAAGAAAACGCACACTTGTTCAAAGAAAACTTAAGAAACTCTATTTATTAACACATACATTTCTCAATAAATTTAACAATAAAATACATATATATATATATAATTGTTCTTGCATTTAAACCTTAATTATACATCAAAACTAAACATTCCAAAAAGTAAGAATAAAGCAATTTTATCCCTTCAATATTACAAAAAGCAATTTTTAGAAAATAGTTTTTTTTTTATCCATACAGATAGTGTTACACAGAGTACGTAGTGTTATATTATTAAAATACCTTTCAAGTTGAATTTATATTTCGTAACAAAGAAAGCCCTAACACCATTTTTTGAAAATAAACAGTTTTTCCAGCACATAAATTACTTTAAATGCCATAAAATAATGTCCTACATTCTCTATAGATGTCAAGTCTTATAATATTTCATAATTGTAATAATATACGGAAGAGATATTCTTCATTCTAAGGGGAAACTAAAGCCTTATCTTTATTGGAAATGACCCAAGAGTCTATGGAACACGAGTTCGAATAAAATTAAATTTCATTTCTGAATAATTTAATAATTTAAAGATAAAGAAGCTTCAATTTACGTAAGAGATAAAGTTAAAAATCAATACTTATAAGCTAGCTGCCCATTGGAGACCAAGTTTTATTTTAATTTTATAGTTTATACTAAATTTTAAACATCAACAAAAATTGTTGCATTCTATGCTAGGATCCAAGTACATTCATACAACTAGAGCTCTTTAATAGTTATTAAATGGAACTTGAAGATTTGTATTTTATTCAAAGAATAAAGTCTAACTTAAAATTATAGAATAGCAGTAAAAATAGGTTTTCAGAAAGTCATTTTATATTTCGATAAATATTTACTTAAATTTCATCAATAATTGTATTTTTTGTAAGAATAGTAATAAAATAGAGTCACTTTAACAATGGCTTTATGCATTGTTTTTTGCGTTGGTAGGTTAATTAGAACAAAATATCATTAAAGCAAAATAGTATTAATAACTGAACTAATATTTAAAAAATAAATATAGTTTTATCATTTTATCTAATTTTGGTGTAAATAAAAAAAAATTGGTTCTGATGAAATGATTGAAAATATGGCGCGCATTCTACTTCAAACTATTATTTTAAACACAAGATAAGGAATAATAAAACAAATAGTAAAATATAGAGCTACTTAGTTTGAATTTGTATAATTTTAAAACCGTAATTATATCTGTATTTATCTCTGATTATTATTATTCCTTTATTTTCAACTTAGTAATTACATTTCTTAATTGATTATTATTTATCTACATATTGTCGCCAGCGGATTTTTAAAGGTTAAAACAAAAATAATAATGCTTTTCGGAAAAAAATATTTCCAGTCTTTATTACGATTAATATTTTAGTAAACTGACAATTTTTAAATATTTAATTTCCACTTCAGAAAAATAATAAAACGTCTAATATATAATATGATTTAAACGAAGAAAAGAAGAGATTTATAATGTACTGATATACAAATTTGAATGTTAAATAAACTCATATACATTTTTTTATTTTACATTTCTGTTAGGTCGCAACCAATTTAAGACTTTTCAATAATATTCAATCTTGTACAGAATCTTTATTTCTCTAATTCAGTTTATGTTATTCCTAGCCTTAAATAAATATTGTTTTTCTTACTTAAAAGAAGAAAATTTTGTTTTTTAAGTAAAGCAATAGAAAAATCTCAAATTTATAAAATGTCTCAGTTGTGTTTTTTTTTTTTTTGAGTTATTTACTTAAAAGGAGAAAGACAATAAAAATAAATAACATTAGTGAAATAAAAAAGTTACAATGTGATACATTCTTGCCGTTTGCGAAGCGGAAAAAATTCACTTGTTTATAAATATTTTAATTTTATAACTAACACGCTTTTAAAAATCTGCTTTTTTTGTCAGTATCATTATTAATAAAGTTATTTTAAAATTATTAATCTTAAGTTACTTAAAAAATTTCTTTTAAGCCTTTCTTGCAATTTTCAAATTTTCCGTTATATCTTCCGAACGATCTTAAGATAATAATTTAAGTCTTAGAAATAATATTGTCATTATCATTAAACTGATTATTTCCATAGGAGACAATCAGTCTTTAATCCTTCTCCTTCTCTTCTTATTTATATCATTTTCTAATAGTAACTATTGTAATATTTTTAAGAGCCTAATATTTTAAGTCTAAGTTTTTTCCTTTCAAATTACTTATGCGCATGTTTTGAGCATCATGCTTTTGAAACTTTATTAACATTTATTTAATTAAAGCAATAAGTATTAATGAGGAGAATCAAGTTGATGAAAAATAAGATTTTGTTAAAGTTCTTTCCTCACAACTATGCAATGGCGTCATTAAATATTAACCAAATATTGTCAATTTATAATTTTATGTTATATTTCTTATAAAAATTAAAAACTATGTCTTTAAAAATTAAATTTTGTTACCAATTTAGCCAAATGGACATTTTGTTAAGCATTTTATATCTGAAGGAGTATAATAAACTACCTACAGAGTTTAAATTTATTCTTTGTAAAATTGTACTCACAATACATAGAGTTCTATTGAGGAAAACTGTCAGAAATGTTTCAAGTGTTAATAATGCTATATAAATTTTCAATGAGTATTCTTTTGTTCATCTGTATCATATTTAGGAGTGATACATATATGTGCAATTTGACTTTCGTACGCCAAATTATGTAAATCTGTTGCAAAAGAACTTCGATATACAGAAATATTTAATTCTAAAACGTGCGTAAAGTACAGATGATGAATATCGTTAAAAAGCTTTTTAATAATTTAATGCATTACATTTTTGATGAATATCATTTAAATCCAGAAAATTAAAACAGATTCATGTGTGGCATTAAAATATAATCACTTCTTCGATTTCTAAGTATCATTTTTGTATATGGCATACATTGTCTATTAAAAATATATATGGATCATTGTGATGTAAATAACATAACTCAGAAATTCTAATTTAATGTAACATTCGTGTGCCTTTTATGTTTTTGTTAAAATAATATTCGAATGCGATACAGCAGATTTCAACATGGATTTATTATAAAATACATTCACTTAATAAACTGAATAAATATATTTCATCTGAAACATCTTAGAAAAAGTGTATTAAGTCAGGGTCTTATTTGATTTAAAAAAGTTTACGCATAGTTCTTTAAAATTTGTACTAGTTTTCGGCATCAGAAAGGAATTTTAGGAATAGAAATATTTCAATACTGTACTAATGAAACTATTCCCAAATTGTTAGAAATATACATAATTTATTTTATTATAGAAATAGTTTACTTAAGTAGTAGATAAATCAAGTAATAAAAAATCAAGATATAGATACTTTCTAAACAGGAACATTCAATAAAAATAATATTCATTGAGTTTCGAAGAATATTCATTGATCTGATTGCAAAACAGAGCTTTGTAACAGTCACATTCCGTATATTTTTAATGTTACATGTAACTTTAGTTACATATATCAAAAGGAATAAAACAATTGGGAAGTTAAGATCAAAACGTGTGCTGTCTGTTCTCAACGAAATATTACTAATCGTATAAATCCAAAAAGTGAGAAAAGTCTCTATTTTGAAACACCCTTATAATGTTGCCACGTGGGCAGAAAATTTGACCTCGAATCGAAAAACCTTTTTTTTCCTTAACATTACAACATTGAAACTGATTGATAATGTGGAAACAATTATTTTCAAAAAAACAATAACTAATTTTTAATAATTTTCGGAGATCTTTTACTCCCAAAATATAATGATTCATGAAAGAGATAAAAATTTAGAAGGTATTTTTAATTTGTGATGAATGACAAATTAATGTTCTGAACTTATTTTAAAAGAACGATAAGATTGTGCGTTACTTACAAGCTCATTATTCACAAGCCATCTTAACTTAGAAGCTGGTTTCGACTTGGCTGATGTACATTTGAGGGTTACGTTGTCTCCAAAATCATATTTTCCTTCCCCACCAGATATTCTAGGCCCTTCCATAGGTAAAACTGAAAAGGAGCTTTATTAAAAAATAACAGAAAATTTACATACAGTGAATTCTCGCGGAGGAGATGCATTATGCGTTACAGGAAATTACTTTATTGTAGACGTATATATTCGGATGATTTTATTTCTGCTTATGGTCGTCATTTAGTTTTAACTCTAATAGAATACTGATAGCTGAATGAGTGTTAATTTTGAATATTTTTTTTTCTGGGAGCAGATTATCAATTAATTTGCAATAGAGAGTTTAGGATTATTTTAATGGATATGTGTACTTCCCTTCAACTTTCCTTATGAACATTTCTCGGACGCTAATTGATTCAAACAACTCAATTTCCGATTATTCCGATTATCATGTGCAAATTGAAGTGTAAAGAGAAAGTGGAAAAAATGATGGAATGATAGAATAATAATATATATAAGGTTATGGTAATAAGAAGAGTGTAAGTATGATGTTTGCGGAAGTTTTCTGGCATGAATAGTGGATTTGGTGAGATTAGGATTCAACGTTATAGGTGCAATTGAAGGAGGTATTCGCATCGCATTCCGGTAAGCGTATTCTTTCATATACTATAAAAGTTGTTTGTACTCCCGGATAGCATCACTCTTATTTGAGGATAAATATGAAAGATATTTCGGATATAGTTTTGTTTATTCTGATTAATTTGTCTGAGCTTGAACTTATGGCAAAATTTAGATCTTGTGATTAGAGTAAACATTAAAATGACAGACTGCAATTGGAACATTATTATGTAGCATTAATATAAATAAGAACATTATTAGTTACAATAAACAATATGTTTGTATATACTGTCACAATCTTTTTATGACATATTTTTCAAATATTTTTCTTTTTAGGATTGAATTATATAGGCATTCATTGTATTTATTTAATTATTCCCAGGAATTTAATGGTAGCAAGAGATTGGTGGAATAAAAATGTTTCATAGTTGAGTAGTAAATTTTCATAGCATGAATATAAAAAGCAGTTCTCTTGTGAATTCTTTGATAAGTAGATATATGGGAATTATTTTTTGTTAAGATAAAGCGTAAATATGCAATATGCTTGTAGAGTTTCATAAGTGGTTTGATTAACATCATCCTAAAAGCAATAAGAGGACCATTGGCGATGGATTTCGTAATTTTGAACCTCTGTCAAGTGACGAAACATTATCATTAACGGACAAGAAGAATATATTTGTATTAAAATGATTACCAACGTCTAATTATACTTATGGTACAAAACTTATACTAAAACTCTTACGAATACAGGACAGTTATTTTAGAAATAATAGCGATTGTTTACTATAGAAATTCTCTTAAAATCAGTAATATTTCCTACTCTGATAAAAACAATTAGCAGGGAATAAATAATAATATAATGGAATTAAACATACATTAAAATAAGAAACAGCCTTATGGAATTATTAAAAATAATATTAATTCACTATCTTATTGATTTAATATAGTTTTTACACATTGAAATTATATTAATTCTTAAATAATCTTAAAAATATTTTTTTCAAGAAACAATAATAATATTTTACCAAGCAAAGTTATTTTACTTCGTTAATATTATTATTATATATATATTAATAACTTTTACAGAGAATATTGATATTTTGATTCAAAACATACTTTAAATAACCTTGAAAGAAGTTAACATTCTACAATAATGTGAAATGTAATGCCGTGATTTTGCTAGCTATATAAACAAAAGATTTTATACTTGATTATCTGTTTTGCATTCTGCTTAACGATAAAAATTTTACACAAGATACCTCTGAATTTTTTAGTTGCTCATTGAATAAGTGAAAATGGCGATTTAACTTTTCTGAAAACTTACTAATGACGTCCATTTCTTTGACGGCCTGAACGAAACTATAAGTTGGGGCCTCTGTAGATACCTGACATTTGTAAGTTCCTGCTGTATCCAGAACTACATTTTTTAAATATACAGAATTGCTTCCAGATTTGGATAGCTGGAAAAAATAAAATAAATAAGATTATACTATCATAATAAAGGGAAAGAAATATATGTGTTTCAAGTAGTTTCTGGCAGAAGTAATAATACACCTTCAAGAAATTTCTAATAACGTCAATTTTGCATCATTTTATATTTGGACCTTATGGAGACAAAATTAAAAACACCCAAGGTTTGTGATAGTGTATATTTTACTGTCAGGACATTTTACAAAATATAAAAATTAAGACTTCCACTAATAGAGTAACAAATTAAATAATATGACTTTTATATGAACAGAACAGAATATAATTTATCTAGGGAAGAACTATTATTCATTTATAGCCTCTTACTGGGAAGAAGCTATGGAGTTTGAACACTGAAGGTTTCTTCAAAGTCATTGTAATTTGCTGTGCAATACCAAAAACCTTTAGTCAATATAAATTCTCAAGAATAGTCTATATATTCTATACATGTATAAATATTTTAAAAATATATATATGTGGTTTCAGGTTCATTATTGCATAACACTTTGGTATATTGTGTTTTGAAGTAATAAAAAAATGTTTTTACAGCCTTTTCGGTCACAAAATTTCTGATCAAGTAATATTAAAACAGATGTGACTCAGCTTCTAAATAAGATAGAAACAAAATTCAAACTGATTTTGAAGATAAATGGTTAAATTTTAAAATGAGACTAAAAAGAAAAAAAATCGATGTCTTGACCTAAAATTGTGTTTTGAAGATATAATGTCATCTTAAAAATTTTAAAATGTCATACAGGGAGATAAATAGTTCACGAATTTATTATTATTCCATTCTGTAAATTCTATTTACTTAGAATAAATATACTTAAATATAATAAAACATTATATTTCGATATTTTGTCTATTTAATAACATATTAAAAATAGCATTATAATAAAAGCTTTTAAATGTCAAGCACTAATTATTCAATGAAAAGTAATAATTTAAAATTTCCTCGAAATCTCGTATATAAAAATTCACTGTTAATATAAACGAAGAAATTAAATTTTTGAATTTTATTTCTCGAATATTCCCAAGCGCGTTCTTAGAAATACTTATTAAGATTTCACAAAATAAAATAATTCCTTGATTCATATCTTACCATGCATTTACTATAATTTTCTTACTCTCTTCAATATAATTTATTTTTGTACTTCTGAAATTTGATTAACTGCATTTATTAAAATTATTTTTAAATTCTTAAGAATTGCTTTTGTGTCATCCATTTATAAACATAAATTTTTAGCTTTAATTGCTTTCTAAAAACCCCTTTCTTATCATTTAGAAATAAATAAGCACATAAATAATTTAGAAATTATTTTACACTCATTTCTGTAGACTTGTGTAAAGAAATCTAATATGAATGCTATTTATTTGAAAAAACTAAATTTTTAAGTGTCCTTTTTTATACTTCATAATTTTAATAAATCCGATAATTGATCTTAACCATGATTAATTATTATAAAAGTGAAGAAAATAAACTTTTTCGACAAAAAGGAAATGAGTCTGCATAGTTTAGTGTTGTGTAAAATCATAATAGATTTGCATAGGTAGATTTTAGGTGAATGATATATTCGATAATGCAAAATCTAAAGTAAAGCAATAATTATTTAAAATGCAAATTAAGGATAATTTAAATTAAAATGTATTATACAAAACATTTCTAACATAGGTAAGTGTTTTAGCCTTACGTATCCAATTTGAAATCATACTGTTTTAGTTCAGATTAAGAGGTAAAACGTTTGTGATGAAAATGAAAATGCTCTTCGAACTACTGTGAGATGAATATTAAGTACATTTTGTCTTTTAAAGTACCACAAAATATTACGCAAGACTATCGTGAATTGTGAATTATAGCTAAAAAATTACCGAAATATCTAGATTAAATTAATTGATCCTAATATAATAAGGTTACCAATAACAGCAATTAATGTTAATTTCTTTAGTTTCAGGAAGCTGTAGATTGAAGTAACCCGTAGTAAGCAATTATTATCCCAGGTTATAGAAAAGTTTTACTTTTTTTTAAAGGTAATCGAGACAGAAATTTAATCTTTATTTTTTTTCTTCTTAAGAATTCTGTATAGAGTTAACAAAGTTATTCATTTCTCCCAATATTTCTGACCTTTCGAAGGCCGTTATTACACAACTCAGCAGAATAAACTTAACCTTTTCCATACGGTGGCAACTTCAATCTACGGCTTCCTGAAACAAACAAACAACAACAACAACAACAACAAAAAACCAACACTACAATTTACTAAATTTTATGTAAATGAAGATCAATTGTCACGCAGACTAAATTTTATCCAGATATCTCGATTATGTCTGAGAAATAATTAAACTTTTTGCGATACTCTTACACAATTGTTTTTACAAAAGATGTTTAGAGCATCGGCTGAGGTTAACAATAATAATGCATAACTAAAGACAGCATATTTTATGAAAGGGTATCTTTAATTTATAATAGTCGAATATTATGCTGAATATTTTTTCATGCACTATGCAGTTAAGGTTCTTTTATTCCTATCCCTTTAGATAATGGATAAGCTGCAGTCACCCAGAGTGAAATCCGTTGAACACAATTACCATATTAAATGGAAAAAAAAATATTATCCTACCCTTAACATGATTTTTGTCACTAGCAGCCACGATTTGATAAGACGAGTTCTTACACTGAGTAAGAATAAAGTTATTCTCAAACATTGCAAATTGGACTTTTCAGATACAAAATCTTGTATACATTTAATCTTAGCTAAGCTCCTTTTGAATGACTTAAGTGATGATTTTACATATTAAATAGCTTTTAATGTTAAATATCAGCTTTCAAAAGTTTCTTTGCTACCGTAATAACATTATATATATATATATATATATATATATATATATATATATATATATATGTCAGCTGAAAAGATTTAATTACCTCGAAAAATGCTTACCTAAGCCTTTTTTAATTAGTGACTTCATTAAATATCCTTTTCGACAGTTTGATGCAAATCTGTAGGAGAACATCTAATTCTTAAGCTTCGCCTTCTAGATGAACTTTTGCTCAGAAATTAATTTTTAGAATAAACTAGACTACAGTTGTTACATCAATTATTTTTCTATGCATTTCTGTCACGAGGAAACAGCTTGGAATTTAATAACATCTGCTACACACGCTGTACCTGCAAGCTATAACTCCATTTTTATAACTGTACGCTAGCTACACAGCATTCCATCTTAAGAATCATCACAATAATAAGAAACTATATTTAGCTTTCCTCTATTCGCTTGAAATGAAATTGCATGAAGATTTCTTTAATGTTTAGTTTTCTTTATTGCTTCGAATTTCAACTAATCTTAACGGAAATTGATGAGTGTATGAAACTTTATTAATTTCTAAGATTAATCATAGATTGATATGGGGGTATTTCATACATGAGAGTAAAATTAGTAGCTTATGAAATATAATAGGCACCCTATTTAATTATTACGTCCCTTATTTTAAACAGAATATTTTTGAGAAGATTCCATCTGATTTTTTGAAGGTAGACAGAAAGAATTTTTAGATAGGGAATTATTTTAAAATATTTAACTTATCGAAGAATTAACAAATATATACATCCTTTTGTCTTCTTTAGATTGTACGGTTATTGATAGTCGGGAAACCTATTTATTGATATTCCCAAAATTTTTCTAAGGGATATGAGTAGTTACTTGATGCAAAATGTATTGTTTTCTGAATCAACGTATTATGTTTCGAATTATCAAGCAATATAGAAGACTATCTCCTCTTCACTTTCATACAAACAAATAAATACTTTTTAGAATGTAAAAATTCCGAGGTAAATTAAATATATTTTAATTTTATTATCATAGAATTCCGCTAAATATTTTTGCATAAAATAAAGCTAACTCAGAAATATAATTACATACATTTACCAAGAAAGTATTCATTGTAAATCTTTTTTTTCTTCTGTTTATTACAAGAAAAACACTTTTGTCCCTTGTGTATGAAGCAATAGTATATAAAATATATAATTTCAAATAAACTCTTAGGAAAAATTCTAACTGACCTAAAAATGCCTAAAACATTTATTAAAACATAAATAATAGATAATCATTTCTCTTGAATGTCATTTATTTGAATTTGAAATTTTTGGTGTTCACAAAAGGAAAATGAAATTTTCAAAGGTTTCTATAAAAGTGAACTTTATTGGGAGTAAGAGCAATTCATCTGTAATATCCTTCCTACTATTATCCACAAACGAAATGATTTCGTTTTTTGAGATCCCATTTACCTGTTACGTGATCGTAAGAGAAGTATAAAAATGTGTCTCATTTGTCGAAATAGTTCTTAATATTGATTGAAATTTGCGTGAATTGGTGGCAATTTTTCATTTGAAAGAGCAAAATATGATATTTCTTGATCTTAGCATTCGATACGATAATGTGGAAAAACAATGAAGCGTATCCAGTTGCCAGCCTTGATAAATTATTTGCCGTTAAGTGAAAGACAGTTTTTATGTTATACTCGTACAGTTTTTTTCCTTCGATTATGACTGTTTTTTGTGTAATAAATAAAGCAATATATCATCTCGATATTGATTTCACATTTTTATTTTCATTTTTCGCTAAGAATACCTCAACGTTTCTTGATGCTAGGACAATGCTTTTTTGAAGATTATTATATTCATTTATCTCATGAAAGAAGCCTTTATATAACAGAAAATTCTTTTTTTTATTTGAGTACATGTACTTTTTGTACCTTAATTATGAATTAAAACTACAAATAAAATCAGAGGATTAAATGTCAGGACATGACAAATTTTGGGTGGCAGCAAAATCTATCAGTAACGAGTGTTTTGATTCATATATCTATTTCTTAAGTCTCTTTTCTTGATAAAGCATTACATTCCTTAAGAATTGGACTGAAAATGCAATAAACAGAAAATTCTACTGCATAATGTATCGAAATTCAAAAATACTTTAGTTTTCGTAGATGTTAAAAATCAAATATAATTTATTATTTTTTTCATAAATATTTCTAAGGACACCAAGACAAACGGGAGAAAGTAAAATACTGAATTTGAGACTCTTTTTTGTGACATTTATGTTTTAAAATTATTCTCAGAGATTTGTTTTTTTTTTTCTGTTGATATTTTTCACTATAATATTCTATAAATACACAAAATTATTTTACTCCTAATATGTAAAACAATACAGAAAATAGAGTGAACCTATAGTTTTAATAATATTACTGTATATTTTCTTTGAAAAAAGTTTTAGAACTTTGTAATTTTGGAAACATTTGAGTTTTTCTTCTTTTTTTTCATATATAAATTACTTCTTAAAATTTAGGTATTACTTAAAGAAAAAATATATTTAGTTCATTATGCATAAGCACCCTTTATAGAAACTTAAAAAAATTTAGAGCAATATTGTGGAAATAGTTTTATTTGAAATGATACCTAAATGCAAAAATATCTCACAAATCCATATTCATCTAAAATGAAAAAAAAATCCTTTTAAGCAAAAATATTTCTCTTATAGTTCTATAGAATGATTAAAATATCATTATTATACACACAGAAAGTACTTTAGAATCAAAAAGTTTTACTGATAATTTGAAAAGGTATACTCGTATATCACAAAAGCAAGAAGTCTTATGTATGATATTCTACAATTCCTTTACGTCCTGGTAACCTTAATGAAAACTTTCTGTGTCAAATAATAAAATTTTTGATAGAGATAATATTTGAGAATATTGTAATAATGAGATATTACATGGGTGACTAGAAAAGTTTTGTCGATTTAATGAGAAGCTTGAAAAATATCCAAGAGTTTCGAGATAACCAAGTGTAAAAAAAAAGTGATATAATACATTTTTAACAAAATAATTTAAAAATTCAGACGGTGTGCTATAAAATAGATCTTCCTTCAGATGAGTTAATTGGTATTTGGAACTTATCCGTGAGAGGCTGCTTCAACAAACCGAAGTAATTGGCGTTAAGGTAATACTGAGATGTTTCTGTGAAAGCAAATGACAATTGCAAAGGTTGATATTATTTCGAATTGAATTAAATTCTTTAAGTGCCTTTCCTGTAAAGCTTCATATGAATACTTTATTATTTGCCTTTTGCTATTTAAACCCTATACCTAAGAGATTTAAGATGATTTCTGAAGGAAAAAAAAAGAATGCAATTTCTTATTATAAAAAATTATTACGTACAAATATTCTTAATTTTAGAATCTCAAATTTCAATTAATTAAAAGAAATGTCATCTAGATATTTAAAAAATGAAGTTAGAAGTAAGATGTTATCGAATACGAAATGAGAAAGAAAGAGATATTTAAGCCCAGCAGGAAATTGAAAATTTATAAACTTTGTTAAGTAAATAGCATATTTCGTTAAAAGAGAGATTTTTCCTGCATCTAATTATAAATTTTTTCTTATAAAATACTAACACGAGGAACATTTAATTATATATCTTAAGTATTCTAAGACTTTTTTAGATCACCAAATCAATTTTGAGAAGTCAAACATTTTTATTTTAAATACGGTCTGTAAGCATGCTTCATCACCTGATCTCCAAATACAAAACAGTTTTTTCCCAAAAAGTGTTATACTACATGACCTGACCCAGATTTAATTAAAGATTAATTTCTTTCAAATTTTAACAATAAAAATAAAAAAAAAGTTCAGTTAGTGTTTCGTTTGGAAGTATTACAACCATTCTTATATTTTTGTAATTTTCTTACTAGAAAATGGAAGAAAACTCATAGTAAGAAATTTCCCTCCCATTTTTCATCCTTTTCTATTTTTAATATTGACGTGCCTATGAAGAGTAATTTTATGAAGAAGATTATATAACTAAGACGAGTTATTTTCTACTCCTGAACTGAAATTGAAATGTTTTGTTTTAGCTTCATGTTTTATTGCTTTAAACTGGAATGAATTTTGAACACTTATGTATCTTATCCTGAACATAATTCTTTAATCTAAGTTCATTATTGCAACATTTTTTTTATTAAACATATTTTTTGAAATTCTTTATTGATTAGTAAATATGGCTAATTTTCTCTTTCGATTTAAAGACATTTATTAATATTAGACTGTTTATTAAAAAGGATCAAACATATTTAGATAGGAATATTTAAGATATTTTTTAAATTTATAATTTTGTCATGTGTTTTGTTAAAATAATTAACTTTAATTTTGAAAAATATATAATTACCAATTACTTAAAAATAATACGAATGCACACGTATTTAATTATTTTCTTAATTAGTTAATTTCAAAATTTGACAGTTTATATCGCAAACAAAATTTGAAAATATGCCATCTAAACGAATCCTGTCCAAATTACCAAAGAATATAAAGGTAAAATAAATTTCAAATTAATATGTGTATCCTTTTATTTTAAGGACTCTTATTTTATTTTTGGATGAAATAATCTAAAAATATATCACGAGAATCCCTTATATAATACCAGGATGCCTTGAATCAAAATAAAAATATCACAAATCTGGTATGGGCGAAGCTTTCCTTCATGAACACTTGCTTAAGACTTTAAAAAAAGAATATGTCATGTATATTGATCTTCCTTTAGACAAGGTGGCTTATGAATATATGGAAAAAAGATCACAGATATTTAAGTAAAACAAAATAAAATTTATTATTTGTTTCATTGCAGACTCAAAATTTTACCTTTGCCACTTTTCTTAATAATATATCCATGTGTTAATTTTCTTTAATATAAGTAGTAAAAAAAAGAAATAAAACCTTATTTAAAAAGAAAAAAAAATTCCGTACAATCAAATTTTATGGAGAAATTTATCAAAATTTCTTATTATTATATTTTATTGCTTCGAATGAGAGTAATATTAATCAGAAAACAAATAAAAATTTTGCAGAATTAAAATATGAAAATTCATAGTGACAAAATGTTTCAAATTATAAAACACATAATTAAGCTTTTTAGCAGAATTCTTATACATCTAGTGAAAGGAAATATACAACATTTTAAAAACGAAAACATCACAAAACTAGAAAAAAAATATATCGCATGTTATCTATTAATGGTAATAAATATTAGTAAATGGAAAATACTTAAAAACAGCTTTATTTGCGTTAGAAATTGAAATAAACATAAAAAACAAAGTGTCTATTATTTGCCCTTCCTTAAGTTCTTTATTTATCTTTTAGAATACAAAATCGATAGCAGTAATTTATTAAGAACATGCAATATTTTTTTCACCCGAATGTTTAATTTCTTCCAACACAAATTATGCAAATGTTCGCTCATCGTCTGAACCAAAGAAAGTAAAATTGTATATGGAAACATAAATTTAAAATATTTTTTTAAAAAAATATTTTCAAAGGAGTTTTGAGGATTTGTTTTTTGCTGTTATATGTTTAGTTATTTTCTAACAATTTTTTTTACATTTGAAATAGATGTCTGATATTGATCATTTTAATCCTGATATTCATAGTTCATTAACCCCTCTTCTCCCGTTCGACAAAACTTTTCGTTTTCGTCGTGTAATGATACTTTGAAATCAATACAAAATTGCTTTTTAATGATATTTGAGAAATCTTTTGGAGAAATCATTTCTGGACAGATATGAATTAGTTTCAGATTCTCTAACTATTGATAAAATGCAAGAACAAATCTTACGCTCCGAACAATAAATTTGAAGTATGAGTATCAGAAAAAAAAAATAAATAAAAATAAAAATAAAAAAAAAGACCCGTTTTTTAAGAATATCAGTAAAAACTTAAATTACTTTTTTAGTTCAATTTCAGTGATCAATAAGATTGAAACTTTTATCTGAATCACAGTTATAAAGCGATTTAAATGAATTTTAAGTTACATGATAATTATGAGAAAATGTAATTTTGTTGAATACATATATTCAACAAGATTTTATGTTTGTAATTTAAGCACAGATCATTTCGCTTAGTTACTGAGTTCTCTTATTTCTCTTACATTGTATACCCTTTATCTTTGCTCACATGAGATTAATATTTTACTTCGACGTAAATGTTATTTATATTAAAGAGGACAAAATATTAGTTCTACGAATAAGTAAATTGTAAAGTTTAAATAATATTCAGTTTATGTTAAAAGAGTGCACAATTCATTCTTACAAATGTAAAAAAAGTAATCTCTTTTATTGACCCTGAAGTCAAAGCACGGTGATGAACAAACTAGTTCTTAATTTATTTATGTAAAATACGCCGTATTTGTATTTTAAAAATGAAAAAAAATCATAAAAAAATCTTACATCATGATTATTTAAATTGTCTTTATATTTCAAGAATTCAATATTATTTTAAAATTCTTACAGTGTGTTTGTGATAATATTACTCACGTTAGATTGAATAAACTTTTAGTAAGATGATAGTAATTTTACATTCCATTTAAAATTGAAACGTGCAAACTGATATAGCAAGCATTTTAGATAGACTGAAATACTTACATCTATGTTAATTCCAGGTTGTGGGAAATACACTGATTGATTGTGATCATTTGGCTCAAATCTGTAGAATTCTAATTCATCCTTATACCATTTAACAACATAAAGCTCTTCATTGCCAAGATCATAGCTGCAGATCAATGTTACAGATTCTCCGAGAATTGCCGTGGATGGCACTCTTAGTTCAGTAACACTCACACTCGTACTCCAAGAGAAACCTAAAATTATTGGCATTGTTGATTTAAAAAGGTATTAAGGTAAAAAAAAAAGCTGAAAAAAAAATCATGGAAATTGAGATACTTTGGAGTTTATGCATTTACTGCCCAGAAGAATTATCTGGACAAAAATTATTGCGATCATAAATACTTTACATTTAAATGAATTTAATAATGATTACAAACTTTTATTTTCTCTATTGCTAAAAAATGTGAAAAGAAGATCATACGAAAGTATTCAAGAATGTAAACTCTATACATATATGGATTTGATACTTCTAGAAAAATTTGACATTTTGGAAATAATTCTTTATTTGGAAATAATTCTTTATTTGGAAATAATTCTTTATTTGGAAATAATTCTTTATTTGGAAATAATTCTTTATTTGGAAATATTCTTTATTATTTGGAAATAATTCTTTAAAATATTTTTTTTTCATTTAATTCAGAATGACTTTTTATTAAGTAATGTGTTCAGGGATATAGACACTGTGCATGATTGTTGGTAACTGTGGTCTTAAGAAGGTACTGTCTCAAGAAGACCAGTGTGCAGCTGCAAAATGGGCTACAATTGGGAGCAGCTACTATATTCGTCACTTGGTTGAAGCACGTCGTATTGCATCTTCAGCAGAAATTTGAGCTGCTGTTGGTACCAAGTGGAACGGGAAACTATAACAAGTTGATTACTTGGGAGACAACATTGAGCCAGACGCCGCCTTGTAGCATTTATGACTTCATGCACACTACAATGCGTTTAACACACTATGTGCGATTTCAGCGATGTCAATCTAGAGCTCATTGGAGGAGATTTCTTGTGGTCTAGGAAGGGAGCCATTTATATCTTGGTTCCAGCGATGGTCATAAGTTGGTAGAAGAAAGTCAGGTGAGTGCTTGGAACCAAGATATCGGTGGCGTAGACACACTGGAGCTACACCAGTAGTTTTTGTATGGCGAGACATTTCCTATGACAGCAGGTTCATTCTTTCGTCATCCCAATCACCTTGATAGTAAATTGACGAGTTATTGAACCTGTTGCTTTGCCAGTAAAAACTATTCTAGATGCATTTTTCAACAGAATTTTTACAATCTCGAACATTTCCTCTTCAACACGGATTCGACTTTCTTCTCAATTATATCTTCGTAGTATTGGTCGTTGCCTCTCCAAATAACCACAGGAAAACGGACCATGGACACTCGGCTCGTCGGTGACGTTTTGTTACAATTTTTAAACTTTTTCAGTCAGTCGTAAAAACTCTCGCGTTGTGCATGACAGTTCGCTCGGCTGAATTCTTTGTTCGTCCGAGAGAATATTTCTGATTGTTTTACACTTTAAGAAGGTAAAAATCAGATCACAGAATGTAGTTTTGAAAAGAACTTTCTTCAAGCGGATACACTACCGTAATTAAGACTTCAGAAATTGTGTTTACGTAGGTATACTTCGAAAAGATGAATAATTCTCTTCGCAAGATTACCAACTAACACTTACAGACGTTTCAATTGCCCTCTTTAAGGGTTTCTTTTACTAAAATGCCGAATAATTCTTATATTTCAATAAAAAAAAAAGTGTTCGATACTATATTCAAAATTTGTACAAGCAGTAAGTAACACATCATTTCAAAGAAATCATAACTAAATAAATTATACTCGGTTGTCAAAAATATATTTTGGAGAACCGGAATGGGATGTATTAAAACATATGAAGAAATGAAGCGAATTGCATCTTCGAATTTTTGTGCATAACAATTCTCTTATTTGAAAATTTATCACAAGAGCATGAAGATTCACACATTTTGCCTCAATATAGCCCTGATTTCGATCCTATTGAGAACTGATCAGAAAAGCGCTTAGAGAGAATGAATAAATTCTTTTTGCTTCACAGTTGAAGCTATTATTTAAAAGGGAAATAAGTGTTAATACGTACCTCGTACATTGTATGATTCAATAAAAACAACGTCAAGACGACAGTATGCTATTATTTGAGTGAAATTTAATGGTTAGATTGCAGGAATTTTTCTTTTCTTTTCTTCCATAAAATATAATTCAATACAATCTAAATTTATTTTATCTGAACGTTCTTTTTCTTTAATAAATTATAGTTTCTTCCTGTAGAACTGTGTGTAGTAGTTTATAAGCAAATTGTTTCTGAAAAAGAATGATTTGAATCTTCGTAAGTGCTGAATGGGATCACAATATAGAAGAGATGAATGCGAAATTTTTATGGTAGTTGGCTAACAGTTACATAATTCTTTTGAATCTGTATACATAAATTATTTATTTAAGCAGTACTGTGTTTTAGATTTCTTTAAGTGAAATATATTTATTTACTTAAAAATAAAAGTTACGAAAAAGAAAGCCAAATATATTATTTTAAAGTCCCAAAATGTTAAGGTGTAGTGAAAATAATGAAAATAATTTACCGAGTCTTCTTTTCTTAGTCAAAGATTCAGGTAACAACGTATAAAATACATTTTCTTCTCTTTTAGCAAAAATCTTCGTTTATAACCAATTTTACTTTTCCAAGAAAATTTTATCAATCATAGTATACAATGTAACAAAGTATTTTTAAATTATTCTTTAATCACGTAAAATAGGCAAATAGTCGTCATGCGTTTGATCAGGCCAATGCTTTTAATTATTCTGTCAAATACATTTTGTAATCAATTTAAGTTTTCAATAGAATAAAAATCAATTGTCTCTTATAAATTTATTTTTTTCTTAATCAGTAAAAAAAAAAAAACACTTTTTACTCATCATTTAATTTCTTAATAATTTTCGAGAACTTAAATCAACAATTTTAAGAATTGTGAAAAATTGTTCAAAGGAAAGAAGCAATTAAAAAAGGAAAACTCGGTGATTAAAAGAAAGTCGAAACAAAAGAAGTTACAAACTCTACAACAAATCCAGATGCTAAGAAAATGGCTTTAGCCTTTTTCTAAATATTGGGATACTTTTTTTATAACATCGTTCTTTTTCTTCTACTAATGATTAAAAACATTCATTTCTTTTCACACTGCTGTTTTTATAAAGGTAAAATATGTGATTAAAAACAAGATTTTTTTCCTTTCTGTACTACTGCGAGTTCTTTTCTATGTAAACTTCTCAATGTAAGAACAAATATTTCACTTGTGAAGTAGACTTTTATTTCAATAGCCAAGATGAATAACTTCGAATCTTTATTTTTTCAAAGACTTTTAAAAATATTTTCTTATGCTTTATAGTTGTATAAGTTCTTTTAATTAGATAAGTTGAAGCAAATTCTAAGAATTTGAAAAAAAAAAGTTTATTTTTTTCATTTCCAATAACTGAAAAACAATACTTTTTATAGGTATGCATTAAGCATTTTTTGAACTTATTGTTCTTTTTTTTCCTAACGTTATTCTTATCTATTAGATAAATAATGACACATAATATTTACCTTTGAATAGAGTATTTAAAAAGAAATTGTTATAGAGTAATACTTTTGACTAGTTTCAACTAATTATTTTAACAGGATCTCCTATTGTGTTTTTACGTTCCTCAATTTAACCACTACCTTCTAAAAAGTCATTAATATCCTTACAAGATATAATTTAAACACTCGATCCTTGGATAACACTCTTACTTCAATATTAAAAAGTAGAATTCACTGAATTTAATTTTTGAATAATAGTATACCTAATAATATTTGAGGCGAAGTTAATAAAAAAAAACCACTCGTAAAAGAATAAATTAACAAGAAAAGATCAATTATGATATATAGTTGCATAAGATAAAGTTTGATTTTCAGTTTAAATTTTAGGATTATATCTAATGAACTGTATCTAATCTATTATATTATAAATTATTTAAATGATTTTAGAATTTCTTTAATAAGTTTTAGACACATTCATCAGATGAATTAAAACATTTGAAATATTAATAAATAACAGTGTACTGTGGGAGATTTCAGAAGAAAGTCTTATGGTAGGGAATATTGCAGATGTAAAATAATAAAGTTAGGCCGTCTTTTCTCCATGTTTTATAATTATTATTAAATTTTACTAATAAGATATAAGCCGTATGATATTTTTATTTTGCAGATAACTTCTTTTTGTATTAAGCATTTCGTAATGTGAGAGAAAAAAAACACTTTTTATGTATGAATGCGTGAGCTTAATTTATAAAAATAACGTTGAGGGATTTATACAGTTTCGTATATCTGAAAAAATGGATGTGTAATCAATCAAAAGGAATTTTATACCGGAGTAACTCCAGTGCAAGATTTCTAATTATTTTTTGAGACTTTTCAGTTTGATTAATTTGGTGCATGATAAATTAAAGTCAGAAGAGAAAATAAGCTTAAGAGGCAAGGAAGAATATCCCTGGAAAGTTTTTCAAACTGTATTTTCAAAACGATGATAAATTGCATGAAAAAGTGAGAGTATAAACATTTTTGAAATGATTTATTTGATGAATAAATTCGCATTTGCAGTCTTTTTATTTGAAAGAATCTATTAGTAAGTAATAAAGTATTTAACTCAAACTGTCACAGTATATTTATTGATATTATAATTTATTTTGTTGTTTTATTTATTTTGTTATGAAATTTAACTCTAATTGCAATATTAAGGAATGTTTATACATGATTATTAATAACGATGATCATTTTAGAAAATTTTTCGAAGGACTCACTGAAGATTCATTTTAAAAATTCACGAAAGAGAAAAAGGAAAGAAAGGGACTCACACAAACTTTAGAATTAGTAAATTCAAAGTTTTAATCAGCAGTGTTCTCTGATTTGGTTTCAGAATGCATCAGTTATGCTGATTAGAATATGATTTATTTTTAATAAGCCTTCATATTTTCCACGAAACAGTTTCTATAGATCTTTTTGGTTTAACTTAATAACATCTACAGGGTAGTTTAAAGGTTCTTAACATTTGAGCAAATCATGTTAATGAATGAACGGCGATGAAAGAAGCATAAACATATAGAAAACAGCGTGAGAGTTTACTAACCCTAAATGAAAAATAATTACATAAATACTAAATTTCAATAATACGAGTATTCAAGTGACTCTCCAATTATCAGTGAAAGCAATATTCGTAAAAATATCGTTACAGCAAAGTACGACAAATTGCTTAAATAAATAGTAGTACTTGTGACACACCCCTATAGACAGAACTGTGATCAGACAAACTAAGTTAGATCCATAATTGCAATAGTCTCTGACACTAATCACATGGATTCAAATTTAAAACTCTGGTAGTCATCCATGACGGTACCTAATGAAACGTTGCTTATAAAAGATATTTAATTTTTGTACCTTACTAGGACGATGTTATATCCTACATAAAAATCACATAACTTTTCATCAACTATTATGCATGTTTATTACGATGATATTATGAAAGAGATAGCTCTTTATACATAGGCTAATATTATATATATGGGCTAATGCTATATATAGGTACTTTTCCATTATACCGGTGCAAATCTTGCCAAGTAGATTTTATTGGCGACAACACACAGTAAACACATATTCCGTTTGGCACCGGGTGTATCATTTTTGGCAACTTTATCGCTTGCGCAGGTATAATGGAAAAGTACTTGTATATATATATGTGTGTGTGTGTGTGTGATAGTATTATATTATAACAAATAGACGAATTACGACCCTTATAGATGACATCTAGAAGCGTGAACGATTTTCCCCCCCATTTCTTTAAAGGAAAATAGAACAATTTCGTTTGACAAATTTTTGAACAAAGAGAAGAGAAGCCTCGATTTCTTTCTCATTTTTAAAAAAAGATTTTCTTAGTTGTAAGATTTACTATAACCTAGATTGTGGTCAAGGGAATTTCTAGAATTACCGAAACAGAATTGAAAGCCGTAGAGTGTGAAACGGATCACAACATGGTAGACAGTCATTTGTCGTCGTATATTTTGTTAAATGTTCCCACTGCTAATGCTTCCTGTCACTCAAAATCAGTGTCTAAAAGTTCGTGAAGAAACTGAATTTTGTATGATTCAGATGTTACTGTGTTAGTATTCATTACTGTCAGGTACAATATTTTGGGTTCAGTGAGAAAGGATGATGTATTTTTAAAATAAAATCCACCATTACTTTGCTTATGAGTTTCTCTTAGCCTTATGTTATCTTAAGAAATATGAAATTTTTAAAAGCTACTATAACTTTTTAATAATTGATTTGTAAGACTTTTCCTTTTGAAATAAAGTTTCAACTCAAAAACATGAGTCATTTTTAAGAATCATTTTTCAATAGAACTGTATGATTTTTTTATGCTCTTAGTAAAGGTTGAGGGGAAATTTTATCAGATGACAGATTACAGATGTATGACTTTTTTTCTATAATAAAAAGTTAAAGTGCATTAAACCCTATACTTTGTTGACTTTTTACGCTATGGAGAACTTAAAAGTCATACATAAACTTTGTGAAAATAGACCTACGTCTTTTAAGGAATAAAGTAATTATGTAAATAATAATATAAACAACCCTATTGTTTTTTTTCAGGAAGTGTTCCCAAAAAGTAATGAACAAGGTTTCAGAAATTTCATGAATTCCTCTAAATAATTTGATAAAGTTTTTAAAAATTATTTTTTGCAATTTTTTGAGGATTAGAAAGATTTCATTAATCTTAATAAGAATTGATTTGAATAATTAAAAGGATTAGTTAAGATTTCAATAGATTTTTAAACAGAACTTTTGCATATTCTATAAAAACAAAAATGGGGGGAACGGCCATTGTTTGAAAGAAGTTTAAATTAGAGATTATACCGAAACAACTACAATAAATTTAAATCTATGAAATATTGGTAAACTTAAGGCTTTTCAATATATCAATTAGTTTTATTTCGGGAGCATAATGTTGATGCTTTGTAATGTGTTCTTATATATCTTCTTATAAATCCAAATTATTTGATTACTATAAACTGTATTCAAAAGAATAAAAAATAAGGTTTTTTTTCGAATGATTTTTATTTTTCTTCCAGTATTAGTAAGTATTTTAAAATATTTTTAAAAATTTGGAAAATCAAAAACGAGTATCTAAAATTGATTTAAAATTCACTTGGTAGCAGTGTAATACATTTAACATAGCATGAGGGGAAACATTCTGCATAGATGAAATAGAGATAAATCGCTTAATATGAGCATACACAAGTTCTTTTTTACTTGAATTTTACTTGAATATCTATTTTCTAACAGTGACCATTCTGTTGAATATTTACTGTTACTGTTAGAAATAGACTGAATTATTCTTGCTGCATCAGAATGATGACACGGATTTAAATATGAGAGTTTTAGAGAAGTATTTAATTTATTTTTATGCACCTCACTCAAAATAAATCACTTAAAGTTTCCATTAAAAGTTAGAAGCCGGAGAATGGGAAGTCTGAATGTGCTTCATTTCAAATAATATTTATATCACCATTTTCTTCCGAAGAAACTTCATTTCAATCGCTTCATTTGTAACCACATTTTCTTAATCTTTGTCAATGAATACTTCACAAGTTAAGAAAAATATCATTAATTAGCTCAGAATTTAAATAGTCTATTTTACGATCATATAATTCTAATTCTGTTAAATCTAAGCCTGGAGTAGGAATTTTTATTCTCAGTTTTTATATTTGAGCTTTTAATACCTTCTTAGAATACCGTTCTGCTTTTAACTCTGATTCAGACATTTAGAAAGGAAAATTCATCTTTTCCATTCAGACAGAATCAACAAACACTTATAGAACGGGAACTCTCAATGCACTGGAAGAAAAGTTCACAGTTCATGAAATCTAAGTTCATACTTGGTATCAATACTCTGAAAACAAGATCATAGTTCATGAAAACTCAGTTCCTATAGAATTATTCAGTTCACGGAATCTCAGTTAGGTATAACTCACAGTTCAAATAAAAAAAAATTTCTCATTTGTTGCACAATAATCCACCAAACCTGATACCCAGCTCAGAATTGATGATCAGTTCACATGAATCCCATTTCACAATTTTTTGAAATTGTATAACTCTTATGTTGCTCCAGCTCAACGGACCAAAATGTCTTACAGTACCTAACTCATAGACCCATTTTTCTGCTCTAATTTATTTCACACTCACACCACTGCAGAGCAGAGGCCTCGTGTTCAAATTGGAATAATGCATGTGCACTGGTCTTAACACCACTTACATCGTTTGCCCGAACAATAACTAATTACATATTTGTATTGAAAACAAATCACAAAAAAGTAAAATTTCTGGGATAAAGTGAAGAAGTCGTGCAATTTATATTAAAGCTTTATTTGACAAGCATAAGAAAATTATATAATAATAAATATATAAATTTCCTCTCAAGTTACGTGTATTTTACATTTACTGAATTATATATGAGGTTGAAACATAAATCTATGCATTATAAAGTAATTTTAATTAAATTAAAAATCTTACCACACATACACACAATCAGTAGACATCTTTCTACTATAAGCATGATCTTTGAAAATGTTGCAGTGTATAATCACCTCTGCGTGGTTAGCCAGTCAGTACACATTCTTGTGTTCCAAAATCTTCTATAAAAGGAAATAAAAATTATCGTTTCAAGACATATGTATTGTTAAACAATGAAAGGAAATGAAGGTCTATATTATTTAAACCATTCTATTTACTTTTATTTTAAGTTATTTCATTTTATAAGCAGGTTTGGATTTTATTCTTCCGATTTTCTTCCAATCAACTTTCAACTTAAAAAATATGCAAATATCAAAAGATATGGAGTAAACTACAATAAACAGTATTTCATAATTTAATTTATAGAGGCTTTTTTGAAAGTAGACGAACTGAATAACTGATGTTGAAATGTGCACTCTCTCTCTAATTCAAAAATGGAACGAATACTATCAATCATTAAGCACAGGTCTCCGAAGAAAAGCATGAAATTTGGGTAATTATTCTTCAAGCAGTCATTTTTTTTTAATTTTGCATAATTTTTACATCAAGCATGATTAACAAATAAAGAGTTAATTTTTTTTTCAAAAATCTTTTTGTTTGATTAAAAAAATCATAATTTTTGTAAAAAATTAAATAAAAGGGTTTTAATAATTAATACGTTTGCCCTCACATGTAATTGGTGGTGTTGACTTTCTGTGATGTCAATTAAGTCGTCGAACACTTGATAAGAAAGCAACGAATTTACAGCACTTGCTTCAGCTCTTTAACGACTTTGGTGGAGGACGTACATGTCTGCCGAGATGTTTCCAACTCGTTCCGCTCGATAAGGGCCAAGAGACATTAGGATGGCCATTCCATTCTCTACAAATTTTCATCCTCAAAATGTCCCTCGACAAACCCATATCGTTCATTATTATCCCCATAGATGTTGAATTTATCACCAATAACACCAGCCACCCGCAAATAGTGAGACATATGGAGGAAGAATCTTGTTCTAACATTTCACAGCAGTCAAAGCAACTCTATGGAACATATGCAGACCAGTATCTGGTGTCTTGCTCTTTCCAGATTAACACTTGACCTGAATCACTTTTTAACGCTTACCATGTCTCATCTGAGACAAGTGCCAAAGCCCATTACTGTCTGATCCGAGAAAAGTGCTGTACAACGTAAACAGGCGCTTCTGTGTAGGGAATCGTAAAAGAAGTCGTCTTGTAGAGTCTATGATTGTGAAGACATAAACGCACCAAAGTTGCAGATATTGTTACCCTTGTTGATCTCAAATGAACAAAGACATAGTAGCATTCCAACCTCGAGCCGAAAGATCTAGAAAGTGATTTTATGAGGGGGTTGTAACCCGTAAGTGGCCTGGAGTAGACCCTTTTGACGCTGACTTTTTGGATTCTTATTTATTTCAGAGTTTTTGGACAACACTGTGAGGCACACATTAAGACATCTAATAGTATCAACCCGTAATGATCCACTCTTCATATTACTTTCCTCTTATCAAAGCGAATCAGACATGATTACCAATATCTTTGTATCAACAACTGAAAATGAACAAACATGGAAACATCCCACGCTCTTTCCAAAAGTAAGATATTTGCACAAAACTTCCTCCAATTGCTATATAAAATAAAATTCTTAAAAAAATAGTGGTGATATGATTATTTCACTAAGTTTCATTAAAACTATTTATAGTATTTCCCTTATAAACACATTTTTAACTTTAATTTAATTTCTTAATGGTGTGATCCCAAACCTGGTTACACCTTAATTTTTTTAGTCAAATAAAGCTTTACTTGGATTTAAATTATAATACCGCGATTTAGATATGCAGGAAGATATTTAACTTTCCAAGCAATTAAGTTGAATTTTTATATCTTACTTTTTGTGTAAAATTATTTTATTTACTTCAAAAGGACAGATTTTTTTAAAATTTGATCTTTAGGCAGTAAAATATTTAGTTTTTTTTTTTTAAAAAAAGAAATACCTATTTTAGCTATCCCTACAGAATACTATTTTTATGATACATTAAATTATTGGGATTGGTTTTATTAAAGTTGCACTACAAGCAACACAAGGGCTATTGGCAGATACTCAAGAAAACCGAGCTCACCCAAAGGACTTAAAGCTGCAACCCCCCGCCCCCCGGAAAACAATTACCCTCGCCCTCGGCATTTATTGACAAAAGGACATAAGATATCACATAGTTTCGAAATCAAAAGTAAATAAAATTTACAATGTATTTTCAGAGCAGAAAATATATATGACAAGAACTAAAAAAACCTAACGGTAGGAATTTTGTGGCAAAAACAAGATGTTCGATAAGGCTGTTGGTGACGGACCTCGCAATTTTGAACCTCCGTCAAGCGACGAGGACGACACAAGAGCTGGTACCCTCCTCCTAACTTCTAAGCCACAAAGACAACTTTGTGAACCTTGAAAGAATTAACGTGCATCAGCCCCGGCTACAAGGAAGGCATTTAATGGCATCAAGGAGTGAATCCACTACACAATGAAAATCGCCAGTCGCGAGTCCGCAACAATGATCACTAGGCTACCGCGACCACGGTATATAAGGATATATTATGCCTTATATACCGTGGTCATTATTAAGGATATATTATGTCTATGCCTACTTTAACATAATGTGCCTATGACTTTATTATACCTACTTCGCTGAATAAACCTAATCGATGTCACTTATTATTAATGTTTCTTTTCCCCAAAGAATTGACAGGATATAAGCTAAATTTGTACACAGAAACATAAATTTATTTAAATGTTATATTTCAGAAATAAGAACCACCATAAATTTCCTTCTTTTATGTCATGAGTCTGAAATAGCTTTAAAGTTTAAATTATTTTTTAATTCGTATGATTTATATTAATTTGCACACATATCGATTTCTTATTCTTGAGCCAGCGCTGCAACTTATAAGTTTCCTTGAAGCAAAATACTTAGCTTCGATGAAACATACAACTCATTTTTTAAATGTGTATTTGTCAGAAGAGTTTGTTTCAAATTTAACGCGAAGTATGGATCATTTTCGAAATAAAAGTAAAGTAGCAATCTTGAGGATAAGATCCTTCTCTATTTCAAGTGAAAGAGTTCTTCGCTTGCTTAGGAACTAGAATGCCAATTGTTCGCTTCACAAGCTCATTAGGAAAGTAGTATTGAAGGAAATAAAAGGAATATATTTTTTGAATATACTGTTAAAAATCATTGTTTTAAAACTCTTTGGATATGATACGTAGAATAATAAGAGCTAAAAATATATCTTTCTCTTTTGGAGGAATGGGAAAGAGCATATTACTACTGAAATATTGGTAATAAAGTAAGAAATATATCTTGATTTCAATCCTCGAGCTCTTGAATTCATGGATTGATTTCAGTGTGAATTTAGCTTTGGAAATTCCTATTCTTTAATATGATCATAAAACAACACATGCTCTGATATTATTGCCTTGAAAGGTATTAGATTCTAAAAAGAATGTATTGAGAAGTATATATAGAATAATATATTTAACGTTTAAATGTGAAATGTAGTAAATGTTATACCTAACGTATGCTAAATGTTAGTAAAATGAGTGAATAAAGATGTTTCGATATTTCTTTTCTTAGAGAATCACCACAAATTTAAAGAGAGTATTCTAATTTGTTATTCACACTATTGGTTTTTTTTACTATTCTGTGAAATTAACTAGACAAATTAATTAATAATATCATGCATTAATAAAACAAACTAGTTAAATTTTTAAGAAAAGTAATTAAAAACTTTTGAGTAAGAAATCAATAATTTCGATGAAATATAACTAATTAAGTTTTAATAGTAAGATAAGCTTTCTAATATTCTATAATAACTGATTTTAAAGAAAGAAAATCATTTATATTTAAAGTACTATATTTGATATATAATTGTAAAAGGGTTTAATAATATTATTTCAGCGAGCTATTTAAAACTACTAAGGGCTTAACGAAAAGAAACGGATATTGCGAGTGGAAACTATTTTCGAAATGAAATAACTATATTGATTAGACGAAATAACTATACTGTTTATCAAAAATTAAAGCAATAAAAATTCTAATGATATAATTTGATTGAAATTAATGCTCTTATACTTTTAAATTAATGATTAATTATTATAGTAGTCATATAAATCATAAAATTCCACGAATTAGAAATTTAGTTAGGTGAGTATGAATTTGGCATAAATTTAGGAATTCTCATTTAATACATATAATTAAATTAAGGTCTATTAAAGGCTTATCGGGAAAGAAATATGAAAATGAAATATTAAGGATAAATTATATGTATTGAAATATAATATTTTGGGGAAGAAAGTAAAATATGTAATTCATGTAAATATGTAAGCAATAAATAAGAAAAACTCGCAAAATGTTAATATAAAAAGTACTGAAACATAATCTTTACCTTTAATTATTTGTTTCTTTTTGTCATTAAAAGAAGAAGGAAAATTTTATTGCAATAATTTTTCACGGTGCAATAACCTTTATCCAATCGTTAAAAACTGTTCAATATAGATTTATCTCTCAGACATGTAATAAATAAATTACCTTTCTTCATTTTAGGCATTATGATTAATAACTCGAAGACACATCGATATAAAATGATAGATGCTACGAAATATAAAATATTTACAACTTATAAAAATATTGCTCCATGAAAAATTATAGTTAGTTAACGTTGAATTGAAATTTATAGAAATACTGATGACATGTGTTGAAATATGATGGATATTAGCGTTGGATAAAATATTAGAAACTGTATGTTTTTGTTATATTTCTGATGTAATTCTTCATATATAATTTTGATACGACATAGTATTAAAACCATAGGAATTATTTTTATTATTCGTTTAATACTTTTTATAAGAAACTTAAAAAAATATGTATTTCACGTGTATGAAAAATAAACACGTATTGATATGTTTTACATTTTTAAATGGGACTTTATAAACGAAAGACCAAATGATAGCAACATATGGAAGATGGGATTATTATTAAAGGATGTTAATTAATATACGTCACATTACATTAATAATTTAATGGATAGTTAACATATAACATTAATGTGAGAAAATATTTTTGTTGAAGATAATATTAATTTTATAATTGCCATGAAATATTGCATATTTTATAATTGCCATGCCTTTCATCGATCTTGTTGTGGAAAGTTTTTAAAGTACTAATTATGTCACAAGCAACTTTAATATTATTTATATATTCGATACGTTACAAAATAATTTAATGTAATCAGTCGTCTTATCATTTCTTCAGCTCTGGCTTAAACTTGCAGCCGATGAAACTAAAAATGGTCAAGTGAAATCAGTATTGAAGCATAACATATATTGGCGTCTAATTTCAAACAATTAACTCTTCCATAAATTGTACTTGTGTAGTCTAATAGTTATGGTAGGGTACTCAGTTATCAGCGATGTTTAATTTGATTCATAGATTTGTGTATGTGAGTCAAAGTTTCACCTAAGACCCAAGGTGCGAAGTATTAGAGCTTCTATATTAAATTAAACTAATCCTCAAGTAATTAATGTGAAGCAATATGAAATGAATGTTAATAGAGGGAGATTCCAGATCAGATAATGGTTTTTATCGTTAAACAGTGTTCTAGATCTGTCTTCAATGGCTATAGCGCTGGTTTTAGAACGACAAACCCAAATAATCTACAAGATAAGTTACAATAATATTGGAAATTCACGGAGAATTTTTTAACGATTGTGATAACTTGATTGTTTAATATAAAATTTAACAATTTACCGATTTTAACAATTGACACGAACATAATTAAATGGACGTATAAATCTTTAAATTAACTCCCAGTTATGATAAGATACAAATCCATTTTTTTGGAATTTTATATGGAATATGTTTTTATGGGATAAGGTGTAAGAGTTATTTGATTTACCACAATAAATTAATGATGAAAATTCTTTTTAATAACATTTTGAAATGATAAAAGAAAGATTTTGTTTATTTTCAAAGAGAAAAAGAAAGTTGCTTTGTTCTAAAATGTGATATTAAAATGGATTTAGTTTTTTTTTTTAAGTATTTTAAAATGAAGTTATTTGTATTACTAAAGTTTTGTTTACTTAAAAATTCAAGTAACAACAGCACAGATTTACTTCAAAAACTAACAATGATCTTACAGTTTGAAATTAAGGTCTGAAAAGTAATATTGAATGGAAAAAAAGCTAACTTTTTGCTATAATAAAAATAAAATTTTTATCACAATTTCTTGGGAATATTGAAAGAGAAATACTTATAATACAAATATAAATCATACTTCTAAAGAATTAAGAAGAGCTATGAAAGACACGGAAATGAAAACTCATTTAGAGCAGTCGACAGATTATTTTTAAAATATATTTTAAACAGTAAAATATTCAAAGATGCATATATTTCAGCAATATTATAAAGTCATAAGAATATTTATGAACGTAATGTATTGCTATTTGTCATTCAAAATAGAGATAGCTCAGTATCTTTTTTTCCCTTTTCTTACAGAAATTAAACGAAAGGGGATTTCAAAAGCTCTCTTTCTTGCACAGTATTTTTAATCGAACAAAATTCTGTGTGAGATAAAAACATTCTCATAGTAAAGAAAAAAAAAATTCTTAAACTTAACTCTGGGTCGCATTTCAGAAAAAAACATCACAAATATCTTTTGATGATGTTAAATTTTTTTTATTCAAAGTACTTTTTCTTCAGAGATTTATTATAAAAGTTACCAATAAAGAATTTTTAGGTCTGTTTTTGAAAAAAAAACCGTTTTCAAACTACCATCTTCTAAAAAATAGAATATCTTTTTTGTATACAGCATATTTATATATAACAAAACCTAATCTCTTTTCCAAACTATTTTTTATGTATTTAAGTTAGAATTTACATTAGTTTGTGAGATAAAACACTTTTTCTTAATATGAGATATCATAAATTTCAGAGAGTAAAAATGTTTTTATATAATATATATATATATATATATATGTGTGTGTGTGTATGTATATATAAGACGCGAATTTAAATCAAAAATGGAATTTTAAAAAAGATAGAAAAAAATTAAAATCTGTGCAATGTAATATTTATGATAATGGCGTCGAGAGAAAAGAAAAAAATTCCTACTCAGTAGAAAGAAAACTAAAAACTGGTTACGTCATTGTTCACAAGTTTAAACTAAAAATTCAATGAGAAAAATCATTAGAAATAACTAAAGTAAAATAATATTCCATAAGAATTACTATTTTTAAGATTTTAACAAAATCTTAAAAATAGTAATAAAATCTTAAAATAGCAAATAAAAAAATAAGGAAACAAAATTAATTAAAGCTTTTAAAATTCCAATTTTTATAAAAAACTTCTTAATTAATTAAATATTTAACATAAATAATTCATTATATATTATAAACTTCATATTTTAAATTGTAGTTAAGAAACTTAATAGGAGATTTAGTCCACTAGGTTCCTCAATATGAATATTAATATGACAATTTTCATAAATATTCTAACCCCCTTTTCACACAATTCTGTCGATCATAGTGTTTCCTCCATGCACTTCATTAATCTGCCGATGAATTGTGATAGCTTCAAAGCCTTTCGCATAAG
Source organism: Nephila pilipes (assembly GCA_019974015.1). Classification (NCBI taxonomy): domain Eukaryota; kingdom Metazoa; phylum Arthropoda; class Arachnida; order Araneae; family Nephilidae; genus Nephila; species Nephila pilipes. The sequence continues at coordinate 482,565 of BMAW01132855.1, forward strand.
GAAAACGAGCCATTGCCCGTATTTCACCCTTGGTGGCCTTTTAAGTTGTGTGAGGCATTTCAAATGCTCACAAACAAACGTAAACATGGACGAATACTACAGGTCTGGCGTCTGTGACAAGTCAACAATATAGGTGCTCAGTGCTCCTGTGTGGAAGGGCGACAGTATCACTGCAGCTGCCACTTTTAAAAAAAAGGTGTTTACTTAAGAAACACACTTAGCATATACAGTGGTGACCGAAATTATAGAGACTTTTGGAAATTATTGTTTTTTTAACTTTGTGTGCTTATAGAGAATGTTACGTTTTCACAAAATGAAAAAAGTGTCAATGCATTTTCTGGCATTCAGTGCCTCATTGATGACATGAAGATGACCAGTATCATTTGCCGACATGTATAACCAAATCATAACGCTAAGTGGGTTCTTCACAGTTACCTGAATTCATACAGGATGTAGCTCTTCTCCTATTGTACGTCTTACATATTTTCGTCCAACACTACAGAATAACGATATCTTAGTTTCATCGCTCCATAAATGTTGTGACCATTGATCATGTCCAATTAATGTGTTCTTTTGCCCATTGAAGTTTTTTCTGCTCTGCTGCAAATTATGAAAAGATTTTTTTTGTGGAATTTTTTCTCTTAGTGTAACATCTGTTATTCTTCTCTTGATTGTTCTTGAACCTACAGAAACACCAGCATCATTCTGATAACTTCTGATACCCCTTTGATGGCATTCTCCTATCTACATAGGAGACATAGGTTTTTTTTTATTCTACTGTCATCAACAGATGTGGTACACATTTTTTGGCATTTTCATTTAATATTTCTTACGGAATTTGTCTCTTGATATCGTAAATAAAACTTTTGGACTCCAGATGTAGTCACTGAACCACTCACCCGTCTTGAAATTTCACCATAAGAAAGACCGCTTTCTCGTAACACAATAATCTTACATGTCTTTTTAGATGTCCAATATACTATTTTATTTGATGTCATTGCTTCTTGACTAAATATTATAAGTTCTTACAACAATTTTTACTTGTAATTTGATTATAAAAGAAACATACTTCCTTCTACAGAACAAAACGCAATAATAATTTGGCAATGTATTTATTTCAAGTTTACAGAAAAACAGGATTTCTCTTACTAAGCTTGAGTAATGTTACACATAGCACAATAATGACTTGTTCCAACTGTAAACATGATGTCAGTTTCTGTTGACAGTTACTAACATTTGATTGGTTCCCAGAACACGAACACAGATTGGCCAGGGATGTTAGACATTACAAACCACTTCATAGCTGTGTTTGATTTTTAGAATAAAGTACATACTACTTTTTTTATTAACAAATATTTGAATTTGGTTTTTGAATAAATCAGTATTTAATTCTCCTTAAAAATAATACATTTTCATTTGGAACTAACAATCTTATATAAACATAAAAACATAAAAGTTCAAAGTGTCACACACACGACATTGGATGCTGATCATTTAATATCTTCCTAAAGCATTGTTTATGTATACAGTTGCTAATCTGTATCCTCTCCTATTACTAACGAAAATTTAGCAATGATTCACTCTGAACAAAATATGGCATGCATAGACATTCGCAGTTTAAACTGTTGGTAAAAATGCTACAAAGTTTTCTCTTTATGTTCTTGAAATATAAGTTGTACCCTTTAGATTATCTAAAGTACGATTTAAGTATTTTAAAATCTTAATTTCAAGCAGTAAGCATGATTTGCAAACCTGCTAACATGGGAACTGAAACTGAAGCACACTGAT
>BMAW01132855.1:484377-540348 GCA_019974015.1 Nephila pilipes
TGATTTCCAGAACTCAATGTTAGCAGATATGAATGATGAAACAATACAAGTGGAAGGAAATGAATGAGTATGTCAAAAACTATACAAAGATTGATTTCATGAAAGACTGTCCTGAGCATGAATTTATTGTGCTTCAATACTAATGGATGTGCAGGCAACGAAGATGTAGAACTTGAGATCGCATAGAGGCTTTTCTTTGAGATCAGCTGTGTCACTAGAACTCAATAAAATGATAGATAAAATTTTTGGCCTTTTAAATTCAGTTTTCAAATTTTTTAGGACCAAGCGTAGTCGGCAACAGTTCTGATTCTATTCATATGACAAAATAAAAGAATTTATTCTCTCATTACCATCTTAAGTCTACAAAATTCCATTCACTCTATGAAGCAATGGAAAATAAGTGATTGTTAAATAGTTGGCGTTTGCTAGACTCATACAAAATACCAATACGGCATGGACTTTATTTTAATTTAATTATTTTTATATAAGAGAAAAAGAGTTCTGAGAAAAATAGCAAACAATGAAAATGAAAATTGGAAAAATATTAACCTTTATAAAAGTTATAACTACATAGAAATTTTTTTCGATTGATGTCGGAAAAAACTCTTTGATACCGCTTTTAAAGTACTTTATAGATCTGTGGATACTACAAATTTGCTTCCCTTTTCCAGATTTTCAAATTTATAATTCTATTATTGTGTTAATTCGAAGTCAGAGATGTTTTATAAAAAAAGGTTTAGGATGCCATTCTTAGTAAAATCTAAGCTCACACGTGTTGGTGTCAATAGGCTTATGAATTTTTTTCAATTACTAAGTAGAATGAATAATCATTTTCATATTTTTATTAAAATATATATTGTACTCATATATTATTTATTGTGTGTGTGGAATTTATCTTTTGAAGGGTTTGGTGGAAATAATACTATTTCCTTAAATAAAATATCAAAGAAAAACAATTTCAATATTATTTCACAGGAGCTCAAAATTAGACCTTTCCATAATTAAATATTTTCAATCTATTTAAATTAAACATTTTGATTAAAGGTATTGAAAAACAAATTAAAAATGTAGTTACTTTAGAAACAAAAATATTGAATCAACACACACACACACACACACACACACACACACACACACACACACACACACACACACACACACACACACACACACACACACACACACACAAACAAGTTCTTTACAATCGTAATAAATAAGCAAATTAGTATAAACTTAAGAAATTTAGGAAATGCAGAAAATTATTAAGCAGATAATGGAGTCAAAAAAAGGAAATAAAGTGATTTAATATGCTATTTCTGTTTTGAACACAAATTCGTTGTTAAACAAACTTTATGGATCAAAACACCATCCAACTCAGTAAATTACTATAAACCAATATATATATATATATATATATATATATATATATATATATTCAGTATGTTCAAAATTCAAAACTCAGAAATTCTTCTTCAAATCGCAGCCGATGAGATCATTTTTCGCTTTTTTTAGAAAATATTCAGCGGAAGTAACCTAACATTTAGATTTTTACTTGATTTTCAGAGCATAATGAAGAATACAAGTCTCACCAGTGCTAACTATTGGACTTAAAGTGACGTCGAGAACTCGACGCGGCGAAAATCAAATTTTAATTTGGCAGTAAATGACCATCAAATCAAAACTAACTGATGAATCATCGTCAAATTTATTTCGGCTTCATTAAACACATTGCAGCATCCAATGGTAACAATAATTATCTTAATGATGCCATCTGTCTTGAAATACAAGTACTGTTTGAGCCACTCGAGTATATATAAGATTTTAATAATTGAAATTGTTTTTCAAATATGTTCATTTAAAATTGTACATAAATTTCTTATTGTTGTTCGAATGTTTATTGTTTCTTAGTTACAAAAGTACTTTTTTATGAAATGCGAAACTTTACTGCTTACTTGAAATAGAAAATGTCTTTATAAAAAGAATCAAAAAATAAAAGGAAAATGTTTAAATTCAAATCGTACAGAAGTGTTTATTATTTTATCTTAGTTGTGATTTTAACTCTGACGCATTATTTGATTTCGAGTAAAATTGTTATAATCACTTTAGTAACATTTAAAAAAATGATGATGAGTAACTCATGAAAGATTAACATGTATTTTTTATGGTAATCGTCTTTTACGAAAAAAGAACTCTATTTAAAAAAGTGAGGAAATTACTTATTTCAAACAGTTAATTTTCACTAAGTCTTTTACTTAATGGTATATGAAATAAATTCTATAAGATATAAAACTGAAAAAAAGTTTTTGATCGAAAGTAAAAGATTTTTTTTTTCAAAACATTGAAATTAAAAATAATATTACGTAAGAAACAATGATACCCGTTTGTCAGGAAACTCTTACCAACTCTAATGGGGCTTTGATCAAACTAATTCGATTTGGCAAGATTCCAGTAAAAAAGAAAACATCTATTTCCTTAAATATAAAATAAAAGGAAACAAATAAATCTTAAAGTGAAGAAAAAGTTTCCGGAGCTTACAAACAGACAGAAATTTCTCTATGTTGGATAAATCTTTTAGAATATTAGTATTGTTTTGAATGAAATTGATAGTATTCACATTTTTCAGAAATTCAACTTTCTTGTATTATGTTGAACAAATATAGCAAAATTAAATCATTGTACTTTCCATCAGTACTTTAAATTAATTAATGAACTTCGAATATATAGAATTTAGAATATTTTTATAATTTGATAGAGTATTAGATTGCATCATAAATACTTTTGATAAATATCTGAAATATTTAAAAAGCAATTCAATTTAACACTTATAAGTTGCAAAGTTATACTCAATTAGGTATATTAGAAGCTAAAACAAAATTGAAAATTATTCAAAATATATATTAATGGTTAAAACAGCATTTATAAAAACGATGAACTATAATAATATTGTATTTATTTCAAAAGTTCCGGATAGTTAAAGGAAAAATAATTAAACAAAATTAATCATTCTAGGTGATTGAACAGGAAGGACAGCTATAAATGATGTTATTTGGTTGATTGCAGATTAAAACCGTTATATTAAAATCCTCCTCAGAGTGTATTGTAAGAGGTTCTTTCGAAAATATCATTCCTTTTGAAATTGATCGTCTTTGTAGTATAAAATTGTTAAGAAATTTCGGACCATTCGTATTCACTGAGGGAACACTCTTATGAACACATCACAAAACCTAAGTCTATCACAAATCGAAAATTCGTAGGAAGGCCAAGCGATTGTCGTCTAGCAATTTGTTATGAAAGGTTTTGATTTACAGACATTACGTTCCTTTAAATCTCTATCATATAATGTTGCATTTTGAAATTCTTCCGAATTAGAGCAGGATTAATGAAGAACTCATAGTACAATTTTGCATCTTTTGTCTGGTATGGTGATGAATAACACAAGACTTAAATAATCAATTCCATTGATGCAATTATACAAAGATACCGTTAACACAGCACCGCATAAAGAATTATTCGGGAACTGGGAAAGGTAAGACAATGTCTTGAAATTCGCAAATACAAATGTTTTGCTCTCCATAAATATTTTTTTTCTTCTTCAAATATTAAATTGAGTTCAAATTTCAAAGATTACAGCAATTTTATTTATATATATAGTAATCGTTTGATATTGATATGTGGTTGTTACCGAGATCATGAATTAAGTGGTTTTAATTTAGAATAGTCCCTTTAGGACATTTTGATTCTATACGTTAAAGACCCATAGATAGTCATTGAATGGTTCACCTTCAGAAGTTTCAATCGCAATTTCAAGAGGAAAGGGTGCTTTATCTCTCTTTGTCTCTTTGTGTACAGAGTCAGTAAGAGTACGGATGGCGTACTGAGGCATGGCACTCCAATTCCAGTCAACCATTTGATACAATTCGTCTTTTGAACATGGCAGTGGCAGGATCTGCAAATGACATACAATCGCGTCCCAAATGTGTTCACTGGGTGAGAGATCAGGAGAGAACAGTGCTCCGGAAAGCATCTATACACCTTACAGAGACGTTGGCTGATGCGAGGAGTGTGCGGTCGGACGTTATCCTGCTGATAAAGAGCATTAGGAACATTCGGAATGTAGGAAAGTGTCACCAGCCACACCACATTTTCCGCGTATCGTTGGGCTGTAAATAGTGCTCTGAATACGAACTAGAGGCGACCTGGAATCGTACGCACTTGCTCCCCCAACCATGATGTTATGTTGTCGTGTGGTGGGGCGTACCACAATTACAGCTGGATAAGACCTGTCTCCAGGTCAACGCCACACACGTACGCAGCGACTTTCACTGAAGAAGCAGAAGTGTGACTCATCTGAAAACACGACCCTGGAGCATTCCATCGTCCACATCACTCGAGTCCGTTGCAGACGTTAGCGTCTATGATGTGGGGTCAATGACAGTCTTCTTAACGGGTACGCACTCTTCTTCTGGACGACATGGTAACATCCAGAGTGTCTTGAGCATGCTGCAGAAAGAAGGTCAAAGTGGCTTCCGGGTCCACCACTGCTCGTCGAGGGATATGTCGATCCACACGTGCTGACTTCACTCTGGCTGCACTGGGAGTCCTCGAACTTTTCACATTTCCTTGTTCCAACCCTTTTCGGCACAACCTGTGAACGCATCCAGATGTGTGTCAGCCGAGATTTTCTATATGGACCAACGAGCACTTTTCAGTCGAATCACCCTGCCCTCATAAAATCGTCTGACTGCTGGAACTGACTCCTTCGTTGTTGACAGCCTGGCTTTCTCTGCTATTACACGCGTACCCTGAGATAAGAAAAAAATGTTCTACGATCATTTCCCTAGCAGAAATAACAGCACGAAAACTGAAAATTCTACAGGATCCTTTCCTTATATTTCACATCATTCGCATAACTCGGTGACGTGTGTCTACCCTGAAATTTGCATCATTTTCTGGCCACTCCTTGTTGTTGCATTTTGAGTGCTGCGTAGAATATATATATATATTAGATTAGTGTGTAAAACGAAAGCCACAAACGCATTTTTCAATACACAACCATGAAGCAGTTGAAAAAGACTTTTAGCGACCAATGCAGTGCAAAAGTAACTCAACAAAAAGAAGATGCATATGCAAATATCAGCACTATGATCCTAGAGGAGACTTAACGGTACATAAACGTGCGGAATACGCGCACTTAGTGTCTTGGTAACTTTAAGAGAAGGAAGATGGAAGAGCTTCCAGATAGTTCTTGCAAGTGAAAGTGAAATCGTGCATTCATAACAGTTACAAGAAACTATCAAGATGCCTTTACACGTGGCAGAATGATCGGCATGCTTTAAGAGGAGCGTAGTTTAACGATTGCTTCACAAGAGTTAGTAATTGCTAAAAGAATAGCTTGAAGAGCTTGGAAAACCTTCTGAATGACAGGTACATCTGCAAGAAAGTTTGGTGGTGGTCAACCGAGAAAAACAACGACAAGAGATGTTCAATATCTCGTTCTGCAAGTAAGAAAGACCGGAACTAGACATTGAACAATTTTGCTCAGCAGCGGCATGCGACAATACGGAAAATAGGAACCATGATTTACTGCGGCCAGATGTCTGTGTAAAAGTGGCTTATTCGTCCATCGTCCCGAAAGTTGCATACTATTGACAGTAGTCCATCAACGGCACCGTTTACATTGGTGTCAAGTACACGAAGACTAAATGGAGTCACGTCCTTCTTACTGGTGAGAGTCGTTTCTGTTGGAGCGCAATGATTATTAGGGCCAAATGATATGGAGGGAGGAAGGGACCTAGCTTCATCCGACTAACATCAGGGAAAGAGACCATCGAAGTGGTCTTGGAGTGCTTGTGGGAGACATGTTGAATGGACGAAAGGAGCTTCATATTTTTGATAGCGGCTCACTTACTGGCGGTCATTGCTGCGATGAAATTATCCTCCCACACGTACAACTGCTCCAAGATACCATTGATCTAAATTTCATTTTTGTGTACTACAATGTACTTCCATACAGGGCCTCTGCTGTTGTAGAGCTTCTAAAAAGAGAGAATATCTGTCCATTTGAATTGATTAAATCCCATCGAACATCGAAAAAATAGTAAAGACATAATAAAACACATGGAAGGTAAAAATATGTGCTCAATTAATAGTTTTAATTTTGGATATTTAGCTAACTTCTATTTGAGCTAAAATAAGTAAAATTGTATTATCAATAATAATTTTCATATTTATAAGTATATAAAGAGACTAATAAATTTTTTGTAATAATAATTATGAAGGTAAATCTAATTTACATCCCCCCTATTATTTAAATTTAATGAAAATAAATTATAATAATGTAAAATCTGAATAGCTAGATGTAAACGAAAAATTAAAGAAAATAAATTACGTAGTAATGTTTATAATAAATCCCATGAATTTAACTTTCAAATTATTTTATTGTCATTCCAATCAAACAGTTACATAACATATTTACAGGTATGCTACACATACATATTACAGGTATAAAATTATATGCACTGTAATAGTTTAATAACTCGAAAATCCATTAAAACTAAAATCTTAAGAAATTCTGCAAATATATTTCAGGATTTTCCAATAAACAATAAAACACGTTTTTGAAAGGAAAATATATGAAATAAATAATTTTAATACCTATATTTTGATATTACACAACAATTAGTATTTCCTTAAGGTAGCTAATTTTGTTTTCTTTAAATTCCATAAATTTTGTTCTACACTGAAAATATAGATTAATATTTTCTTTTCCTGTAAATAGATGGCACTACCAGTATAATGTTTTTCAAAAGTTTTCTTTGATCTATGTATTATTTCTTTCCCTTCGTTAATCAAAATTAAATCATAAATTTTAATTTCAAAAAATTCTAAAACTTTTGGTTACTTTATTAATTTTAAGCAATTTTTAAAATAATTTGAGCTGCATGAGTGAAAAGATACCTGGTAATTTAGATTATTTAAAAAATATTGAAAACGAAAAGTCAAATAAACATAATTGCATTATGCAATACAGAAATAATCGGATCCTAAATTTGATATTAGATATTTATTACAAATTTTTTAACGAACTGAAAAAATAAATCTAAGAAATTGTTAAATATTAATTGTGGAACCTATTTAAAAAATAAAGAAAAGAATTATTAAAAAAGAGAGAGAGAGAGAGAAAAGCAACAAGAAAATAAATACGATGGAAAACAGCAAGAGATAATGGAATAAAGAAAATCCCTTTAAAATAATAAATCAAATAGAAATAGAGCTATTTAATACATCCAATGGAATTAGGATAATAGTCTCTGCTTATACGTGTTTTAATGATCAAACATTCTCAATCGGTAATATAACTATTTTATCTTTTTTATACTATAAAACAAAGGCATTGCCAAAAAAAAAGGGCCAGAAAAAAATAGCAAAGTAAAAAAATTTCTAAACCACTTTTAATTTAAACCTCAAATCAAAGAAAACTAAATAATCAAATTAAAATACAGCTCTAATTCAAAAAACTGTAATTGAAGATAAAGTAAGCTTATTTACAAATATAGTATCTAATTTATTAAGTGTAATTCCTTCCTTTTCAGGAAAATAAAAGAATAAATGAAAATAGTGGTTTTTTAAAAAAAGGAAGAATGTATACCTGTTATTTGTTAAGGTTAATAAGATATTTACATTTGTAATTTAATGTTTAAAATTTTAATGTTCATAGCACGTTAAAGTGAGTTAACTAATCAAATCATGTCCAGATATTTAGAGAATTGCTTTTGAAACTTTTACTTTGAATGCGTGAAATTAAAACAAATGAAATGAATGAAACCAAGTTTTGAATCAAGCGCGCGCGAGCTCATGCATGCACATACACACACATTGTGACATACAGAACTAAATTAATTTTTAAAACACTCACTATTAATCAAATATTGATTATTACAATTAAAATTAAGTCATGAAATTTTTAAATGAGTAAGGTAGAGAAAATATATTTATATTTTGATTTTTTTCTTTTAGAATTCTTCTTTCAAATATGTATTTAGAACTTTGTTTGTGTGTTTATGTGTGTAATGTGATTTCATTTTTAAGCTTCATTTACTTTTCTAATTTTTTTTATATTTTAGGCTTCTAGTGGGAAGTTAATCTTATTTTCTGATACAAATCGTTTTGCGCCCTTATTAATTTGATCACGCGCTATAAATCTGCTCAGAACCGATTTTCCCGGTTTCACATCTGCATGGAAATTTTTCCCTATAGATTTTATGTCTGCAACTAAAATACCAAGATCCCTAAATCTAATACTACGCGATGAAAAAATTTTTGCATAATAATTCAAAGCAAGAAAAGTTTCGCTCTCTTCAGCTTCAGCCACACGATCGACACAATCGTTTGCGAAACGACGTATGTGGTATCCTTAAATATCATTATGTAATTTATCACGATATAATTCCCTCTCTCGTGTTAAATTAAGGTGTGAAATATTTCAACTATTTAGCACTTCTTTCTTTGAGCCACAACTGAATTACTAATGAATTAAAAAATGTTAATTTTGTTAATATATATATATATATATATATATATATATATTGAGAATTAACAAAACTAAAATTTCTTGAATTATCATTAGTATAAAGTGAATTCCAATTTTTAATATTTTTCAGGTACTATTCTAAACTTCGATAAAAGAAATAATTCATTTTTAACTGAGCTTCTAATATAAGAATTTGTTTTAAAACTTATTATGAAGCTAAGATCATTTTTGAAAATGAAAAAAAAAAAGAGAGTAGCAATCCCGAAGATGACTCTATCCTTTTCAAAGAAAAATAGTTCTCATCTTTCTGAGAAACTAAAATACCAATTCTTTTCTTCGAAAGCTCATTAGGAAAACTGTATTGTAGGAAATAAAAGGATTTACGAAACTGGGAATAAATTTTAGGTACATAGTATTCAGAATCGCTATTTCAAAATTCTTTGCGTACGATGTAATGAAACAATACGATATAATTTTTTTTCTATTTTAGAGAAAAGGGGTAGAACTTTTTTATTGCCAAGGAAATAAAAAATGTACATCTCTTCATTGCTGTACTTTAACTATTGACTTTGACTTAGACATATTTGAGAATATTTTTAGTTTCAGAGTTTCTTATTTGTAAAATAATAAATATTACTGGTTTATATCTTTTTTGTGAATTTCTTGTAACTTGCATGTATATTACTAAAATTGTTATACGTATTTTTACAACTATTCAATTTTCCGAAAACTGAGACAGAGTTGCAAAGAAGTAATGATTTTGCTCTGTGCTTTATTTACAACAATCAATAATTTACTTAATTAGAAGTTGGATAAATGTAAGCAATCGGATTTAAGCAACTAGAATTAGATGGGTACTATTGGCAACGGGCCAGTAGTAGATGAAATGATCAAGCCTTGGTCAAGTAGTTAGAATACTACCTCAGCTGAGACTAGCTTCCCCTAACTTTCATTCCACACCATGAAATGGCTTTGTGTGATTGCTATTAAATCATTATTAATTCTCATGATGGGGCTTGGGTGGAATGCCGCCGAGGCAAGATGTTCATCTACAGATTCAAAATTCCCAGGTTCAACATTCTGACAACATTTGTAAAGCTATGTTCCCATCCAATGAAAAGATCCTTCTGTAAGTAACTGATGGAAATTACATACAGTCGCTAAGAAATATACGTGCTTCGTTAAGTAAATCAGTGTAATTCAATTTTATTAAACCTTAGAAGGTTGTAAAATAATGTCCTTTGGTGTCTAAAGGAAAAATATAAATAAATAACATTAAATGGTCTACCGATATGTATCGTTGAAATCGTTGATATGCATCATGATGCTGTAATAGGATTTGATATGATTATACAAAATGAAATTATAATAAATGAAAATGTAATTACTATAAGTTATAAGTCTCCATATGACGGAAACAACATTTTATCAGTTTTTCTCATAAATGTTGAATATAAAGAAATCTTAGTTTGTATTGGGTGTAATACTTCAAAATCCACCATGATGACAAGCGATAGTCTGTTCCACGTTACACACTGAATAAAATAAAATCAACAAATATAAAAGTAAATATTTCAATAAAACAATAAAAAAAATATATTAACGATCACTATGTTCAGTATTCTCGGGAAATAAGACTGTTGATGCTCAAATAGCTGAATGGTTAGAAGAGGGTTGTTATAGAAGCTTGCTCTTCTGGGTATTCAGTATTACTGTTAATATTAGGAAAAGAGATGGAGCCTCGCGAATATATTCGTAGGTTATAAAACGTTAAAATAAAAAAATATAATGAAAGAAAGAATCCCCTTACCTTTAATCGAAGATGTTTTGGACTTATTACAGGTATCTCTTGTATTTAGTATTATTGACTTAAAAGTTGTTTCTTCCAAACTGATGTACAGAAACAGAGTAGAAAATATATATCAGTTGTTTCTCATGAAAGAAAATATCAATTTTTGACTTATGTAACTCACCATCAGTTTTCCAAAGATTCACTAACACTGTTATTATACCTTTGATTACTAATGGCATCATTTTACTTTATATGGATGATGTAATATTAACTATTATATATAATGAAAAGGAAGAAATGGAAAAGCTATAACTAGCTGTCAATTTTGAGTGCGAATATGGAATTTTAAGAAATCTCAGTTTTAAAAGAAAAAAAAGGAATTAATTGGATATGCGATATAAAAGGTTTGCATTTATTCACCCACTTTAAAAAAACTAAAGCTGTACTTAATTTTCCCGCACTTACTAATCTGAATCAAACGCAAAGATTTATAGGCTTAATGGATGTTTCAGAAAATTTATTCCTAACTATACTCTTATTGCTAAACCTCTTAGTGATCTTTTGAGAAAGGATTATGAATTTAGATTCAACGAGGGAGAGAAAAATATCTTTAATAAACTTAAAATGTTACTCTCTCAGAAACCTGTTTTGGGAATAAGTAGTTCAAATTATGATATGGAGATACATACTGATGTTAATCTGGATGGGTATGATGCAATTTTATTACAAAGATCTTCTCCAAAGATAATTTTTTTTTATCCTACGTTTTGTACGAGTAAAAACACCACAGATGCAGAAAAGTAGCACTTCAACCATGAACAACTTCAGGTTCTTATTATCATAAAAGGTGCTATAAAATTCCAAATTTATTTAAAAGAAATGCCTTTTAAAACATAATTGGTCATTAGTGTTTCAAATGCGGTCAAAGATGCATAGTATGTTAGTTATGATCGTGAATTCTCAGCCGGTGCTCTTAGTGTCGAATCATGGGCTCGAGTCCTGAATCAACTAAAGACCTGCTATGTAGCGGAAATGAGTCACATGAAATTTGTCGAAGCTCCAAGTTATGTTACCTTATTGGAATGATATGAAAGTTCGAAAAGGGGGTAGCAGTTCAGGTGTCGTCCTTGCACCGACTGAGGTTCAAAATTACAAGTTTGTCACCAGTAGCCATCGGGTTGCTTCTAAGTGCGTTATTAATAACCATTCAATAACGTTTCAGAAAATATGAATAAACTAGACTTGATTACATGAGTTTATCGATATGTATTATTTCTAGAAGAATTTAATTACGGGATTGAACATCGATCTGATATAACATTGAATCACGTTGATACTCTAAGCAGATCCTCCATTAAAACATTTAACATTTCTTGAAAAAGTGTTTTACCTAAATTTATATTAGCTCAGAATGAGGAATGGCAAAATAAAGCCAATCAAAGACTTTTTGAAAAAATCTAGTTATGAGACTTTTATCAACGTAACAGAATTCTGTATAAATTTGAAGATGTTAAAGAAGTAATAGTTTTACCTAAAGTAAACTATCAAAAGTAACTATGAAATGCTCATGAAAGGGACATATGGAAGTTATGTATGCAGAGAAGCATTTAAAAGTTTATTATTTATTCCTAAATTGAAACAAAAGATTAAAGGAATTATAGTTAGTGGTGTTCACTGTATCATACAAAACGTAAAAGAAGAAAGTAGGAGGATTTCTTCATAAGTACATAAAAATGATTTACCTCTATATGCGTACTATAATTACCTCGATAATTTAAGACTCATTGAAAGTACTTTAAAAAACTAAAAATGTGCAGGATGATTGTAAAGTCTCTGCCTAATGCCACCATTTTTCTCTCGACAAATACCGTTCCAACTACTTTTTCAGTTTTTTGTTATGAGGAGCACATTTCAATGACAAAAAGGACGTGTTATTTAAAATATTTCCAAAATTTTCTCACTGTAACCGTTACCGTGTGAACTGGGTTATTGTCTTTCACATCATTCTTGAATGCATACCATGTAATACCTGCAATCCAGAATTTTAGCCATTTCTTCAATAGTATGCTCGCTAGAGGATTAATTTATCAAGTATTTTAATATACACCCTGTAATTTTACAATAATTGACGATTTTATAATATTTATCAAGTTATATCCCACAAAATGACATCATCAGCTGAAATTTTATAAACTAGAAATGCAGAAAAATAGAAATGCACTAAGTATTTGTATTTGGAAGGACTTACCAACGTGAAAGGATATTATTGAATACTATCTCAAAAAAAAAAAAAAAAAAAAAAGAAAGAGAGAAAGAAAGAAAACTGCATCCATTCCAATAGCACAAAATTTGACCAGAAAGAAGCTAAAGAAGTGAAAATTGATACGAAGGTCGCTCAGCAAGTCCTCAGAAAGTCTAAGAGATGGCGCTTGTAGCATCGAAAATGGTTTTTTTAATAAGCATCATGACTCGTTAGGCAGTTGTCTAATTTTCCTTTATTTCCATCGCATGGCTCAGTTTTTACTGTCGATTGAATCAAGATACTTTGTTTATTTAGAAAAATGAAAAAAAAAAAGATAGTTTCGAATGGTATTTAAACATTTATATCAAAAAGTCTTAACACCGAAATAGATCAAAGTTGAGTTGGATGAAGTTCATGATACATCTGCTCCTATATTTGTAACTACTTACAGTTCGATATAATGAAATAAATTTTCTGTTTCACTTGAAATCAGCAGTTGAAGTTACCGTTCAGTAAAACTGCATCCATAAAAACTATTTCAATTATTCTAAGGGAAAATTTTATAATTATTTCTGATTCAAAATAATCTTTTGATTGAACTTGGAAGCAAAAATATTTAAAAATACAAATAATTAGAATTAAGTGTTTATCAAATATACTTTCCTGAAAATTTTAAACTAGTTTTTTCAATCAGATCTTTATTATCTATTTAAAACATATAACAGTTGAGCTTAAAAATATAGTTTTTTATACTTCATACCTAAGCTGATTGCAGTGATTTGAAATTAATGTTTCCTTTAAATGTTTAATGATTTAAAATAATTTTAAACTTAAAATAAAACTGAATAATAGTTAGAGAGAGAGAGTGAATGATAAAGAACAGTTTACCGTTTTGTTAACATAAAAATAGAACTCCAATCTTTATTTTATTTTTTACAGTATTTCATGACGTAAATATAAAGCACAGATTACAGATACTTGAAAGTAAAAATAAAAAATAAAATTTTTTTTTTAAAAAAAAAGTCACTGAACTATTTTTGAAGAGCGTTGTATGTAGTGAAATAGTTAAGGAATGCAGACGTTTCAGGAAAAAAACTGTAAAGAGTCATACAAATTCTAAAAAAAGATTCTTTTTGAGGGTATTAGACTTTAATGTGTCGCCATTTGTCATTTAAAACAGAGTGCTTAATGTATCTTTTTAAAGAAAATTATATGAATGGTAGGATCTTATATTTTTACTATAGAAGCTCTTTTCAACATTAATTTAAGTTCAGTGAAGTAACAAATTTATACGGTAATAAAAGAGTAACCAATTTTAGAATAATAGCTAAATTTCCATAAAAATCGTTAGAAACTTTTTATAAATTTGTTAAATTTTCTTATTCTAACAACTTCTTAACAACTTCTATACAATAATAACTATTACAAAAACTAAAGCTTCATTTTTTTTAAAAAAATGTTTAAGTATTTTTGATTTATCTTTAGATATAAATAAAAGTGTTCCGTTTTTACGTCACTCACATCTGTTTTAATATATGAAATTTATATTTTAACAATTTATTAATATTATAAAATATACAAGATATTTAAGTGTAATGAATTCATGAATTAATAATACATTTATATTAATAAAGATAGAAGACTTTATAATCACTTTGAGTTTAAGTAGAAAATGTAAGAATTACAAAAAGATGATGAGAGAAAAATAAATATGTCTGTTCTCGAAGATTAACTAGGTATTCTAAAGTATATATTCTATAAATCATCGAATAAATTATAATTTTTAATATTTTCCTGAATTACACTTTTCTTATAAAATATTAGTCACAGTTAGAGAATTTTTTCTCAACTAAAATTAGATAAAGATGAAACATATTTTCTTAATTTTGTTGGAAACCATTTAAAAAGTGATCCTCACTATTAACCCACTGGTTAACAATACCTCAATATAACCTTTGACCTAGAGGACGATGTTATTTAGAATTCTTTGGGAATCACGAGATTGTGATTCAATTTTTATATTCCTTTCCATCTTCTTGCTTTGATCATCTACAAAAATGGATGACATCAAACATTATATTGAGGTATTTGAATCGGGAATTCAACACATGTTTAAATGACTACACAATACCTTTCTTTTAAAGAAATCGTAACTCTGTTCTAGGGGTGTATTTTCAATAAAAATAATAACAATGCTCCGACAAACATAAGTTTTTTATTACGTTTTTGGAGAATTTCAGCATGGGGATGCAAGTGTATGCGTTAAGCAATAATTTTATTTCTTTATTGTTTATTTCAAATTTAGCAACATAAATTGCATTATTAAACAGCTAAAAGTTTTTTAATATGCTATAAACAACCAAGTCTAATTCTGTAAACTTATTTAGTTTTTAATGTGGGAAATTCTGACCTCTCCCTCCTCCATTCACCTCTCCCCCCACAAAATAAAAACCATGTCAAATTTTATCAGATTTTCCTTAAAATAATATTTATTCAAACATTCATTGTACCGTGAAAAATTAACTTATTTTGTGTACAAACTGTTTTGAAACTGCGCTTTTTGAATGAACGAAAGTTTAATAGATGAACAATTAAAAATTTATATTTTAAATAAATATCAAAAGTGTGAATCATTACCTCCTTCAACATCGATTAAACTTAGAATTTATAGTATAAAGTATAGAAAGAGAGAGAATACATACTTTTTTAGTAGAGGATATACTTGCATCAGTAATATGCACTCTAAACACATAAAATAAATTCCAAAACTTAATTTTTGTCACAAAAATATATAAATCTTTTTAAAAGTCAATTATATACTTCTTAATATGAATGGATGTAATTAAGTCAAGTACCGTTCAACAAGTACTGTTATACTGTTAATAATAAGTTAATCCTTAAGTAAGATTTTCAAATAAAAGCAAGAAAATTGAAAATCATAAAAAATGTAATTATGATAAGATATTATTATTATTAAGTTAAAGTATTGAAAACAATTCCAGACATTATTTGACAATTAAACTGTTTTTTTTTATTTCTAAATCAAAATTTTGAGAAATAAATATTCGAATTAAAAAAACGTACTTTCAATAAAATTTGAAATTAAATTTGCAATTACTTGAGAACATTCTACTGTTCTGAAATTTACTTTTAATCAGAAATCAAATTTAATCAGGTAACATAAAATCGAAATACCATTATATGCATACAGTCTTTAGTTTAAACAGTTACTCCTTCGAAATCTGTCAGAATAGAGATTTACAGTGTCATCACGTTTCGTAAATATGTGTTTTAAAGCACTTAAACATCATGTTTAATACTTTGAAATGTATATTGGAACTTCAAATGTAGAGAAGGTTATAGTAACCTTAGTAAAGGATTGCAGTAAAGTACTTAGTTACAGTAAAGGATTGAAGTCAGCTTTGACAGGTTGGTGAATTACGAGTAATACGAATGCTTACAGGTATATTGCTTGTAAAAAGTTACTAATGTTTAGTTTTATTGTTTTTAAATTTGTAGATATATCTGAGAACCTGCACATTTAAACTTATTATAAATCTACTGAATAACTTACCATCTGTTGAGTAACTCTACAACTTACCATTGAATATCACAAAATTGTGTGAAACAGGAACAGGGAAAAAATAATTATATTATGAAAAATAACAATTAAGCGTTTAATTCTTAAATTTTGAATTATTCACGTATTGTATTTGATAAGAATTTAAAAATAAATTAAATATTAAAGAATATTTAAATGTACACAATTTGAAAATAGTAATTATTAATATTTTAAACATTTATGCGATTGTATGTTACAGATATTATTCCATTCCTTGTAAAACCACAATTTTAAAATAAAAAAAAAATTTAAATTTTAATGATTATGTTTTATTCTATTGTAATAACACTTAATTTAAATCTCGAAAAAGGGATTCAAAGCCAATCCATTTAAAAGAGGTTTACAATTAATATCATAGTTAAAATGTCTTTTAGGTTGGGATTTAATAAGAGAATCTTTTTTATTATCTGTGAGTGTTATTAGATTGGAAAAGTTATAATTTAGAATTTTACTCGCATATCATCGGCGAAAAAGTTTGCTCTTTTACTCTAGAATACTTAAAGAAATTGAGATTATTTTTAAGTTATAAGTCAAGTCTTTTGTTACTATTTATACGGAAGATGTTGGAGGAAAATAAATTCGAAAAGCTTAGGCATGCAAAAATAGGAGCACACTTTTCTGTTTTTTGTTATTGTTATAAAAATAAGCTAGAAAAAAATATTTATATAGAATTGAAATTTGAAGTTAAGCTAAACGATGTTCAGTTTCATAATAAAATTTTAAAGTGCCATGGAATAATGCATAATTAATTAAAAATCTTTACTTCAGCGAATTTTTGAAGGAGTTTATAGAATAACGATCTTGTTTCACAATTTAATTAAACTACTTTATTATAAAATACTTCTAGTTAAGGAGGAAGAAAAAATTGGAAGAGCAGCATATATTGTTAGAAATTCTTTTTTGAATTATAGCTGTGCACTTAACTATAAGTAGATAATGTCTTTCATCTAGACTTTCTTTCATGCTCCAAACGTTAAGTGGATATTTCGAAGGAATATATTTGTTTAATTTGGAAGTAAATTTATATTACTGGTAAAATATACAACATAATTTAATTTGTTATTTTGCTTTAAAATGTGAAAATTTCGTAAGGGAAAGCATGATGCATTATTATAAGATTTTTTTCAAATTTTTTTTTAAATTATAGATCCTCTAATTGATCTGATATCTTATACTTTCTATTTCACCTCTATCATGAACACGTTTGAGCTGTAGTCATGGAATTTCCATACCACCATGTACTTTGAGTTGATATCTATTTTACCAGGAAAATGTACCACAGAGCTTATGATGAGTACTAGGGACATATGCGTTATATATGATTTTTGTTTAGTTTAGAGAAAGTAAAATATTAAATAAGAGTACATACATTTCTTGAATTATTCTTCTAGTGTCGCATGAATAGCAAAGCACATGGATTGTTATGGTCATAATGATTGGTTAGATTTTCTTCTTTAAACTTCTGCCAATTTGTCTTTCACCACAACTAAGTACTGCTTAAATAGGTCCAATATCTTTTTCTGTATCTGGTCATGGTTCAGAATTATAGCAGTTAGGTGACTGTTGTGTAGCTGTAATTATAAATATAATCAAGCCGGCAAACATAATTTACCTAGAAACTAACTTTTCATTTGCAGTAGGTAAAACCTTTTACCTAGGTTTTATTAATATCGCTCTTGGGCAATACGTGGGCTTTGATGATAGATGTCGCAATGTTAAGCTATTATCAAATAATGAGGCTGAAAAATGAACTGGTATTTTAGTCCCCTGACCCTGAGAAATTGCAGATTTAATACATAAAATTTGCAGATATTGTAGTTCAGTATATTGAGTTTCCATTATTCCGCACAATGAGTCTATGGTAACAGGTCAATTGAAAAGTCCCCGGCCTACCATAGTAAAACACATTTTTTTTGGCAAAATTAGTTTTTTTTTATTCAACATAAGTCCCTTCAAGGGTGATACACTGATTATAGCGACCCTCCAACTTTTCGATACCATTTTTGCAGTACGATTTGTCCTTTGCTTCAAAATAGGCCTCAGTTTCGGCGATCACCTCTTCATTCGACGAAAATTTCTTCCCAGCGAGCATTCTTTTGAGATCTGAGAAGAGGAAATAGTCGCTGGAGGCCAGATCTGGAGAATACGGTGGATGAGGAAGCAATTCGAAGCCCAATTCATGGATTTTTGCCATCGTTTTCACTGACTTGTGACACGGTGCATTGTCTTGGTGAAGCAGCACTTTCTTTTCCTTCAAATGCGGCCGTTTTTCGGCGATTTCGTCCTTCAAACGGTCCAATAACGCTATGTAACAGTCGCTGTTCATGGTCCATCCTTTTTCAAGGTAGTCAATGAAAATTATTCCATGCGCATCCCAAAATGCAGACGGCATAACCTTGCCAGCCGACTGTTGCGTTTTCCCACGCTTTGGAGCGGGTTCATCGTGTGCAATCCTCTCGGATGACTGTCGATTGGACTTCGGAGTGAAATGATGGAGCCATGTTTCATCCATTGTCACATATCGACGCAAAAACTCGGGTTTATTACGCTTGATCATTTTCAAACACTGCTCCGAATCGTCGTTGTTTTTGGTCAAAAGTGAGCTCGTGCGGCACCCACTTTGCACAGAGCTTTCTCATACCCAAATATTCGTGAATGATATGATTTACACGTTCAGTTGATATTTTTAGAGTGTCTGTTACTTCATTCAATTTCAATTTACGGTCATTCAAAATCATTTTGTGGATTTTTTTAATGTTTTCATCGGTAACAACCTCTTTTGGGCGTCCACCGTCTTCGGTGCTCATTTCACCACGTCTAAACTTAGCATACCAATCCTTGATGGTTGATTTTCCTGGAGCAGTGTCCGGAAACTCGGCATCAAGCCAAGTTTTTGCTTCAACTGTATTTTTTCCCTTGACCATGAATTTAACGACAATGACCACAGGGCTGTTTGCAATGATACCAGAATCACATACTTCACTATGCGTATTAAATTACTTAATTATTGATTTTGAAGGGTAGTTTTAATTTTTATTTTGTTACACTCATTAGTATATGTAAAGGATGGATAAAAGCTATATATTCGACAGCACTTGAAAAATACAGCAAGTGATTTTGTCAAATTCTGTACTTACAATTAGTCTGGATTCAGGTTTTATGATTGATAATTTGTAGTTTTCTGTTTTCAGTAAAGCATTGCTTGATTATTTTAAAACCAATTTTACTTTGTTCCAATTTAAGAAAAACATTTTTCAGTACTAAGAGAAACTGATAAATGATCTATATCATATTTATGTAATTAGAAAAAAAAAAATGATTAAGCTTGTAGAAAATTGAAGAACATTTTTTTTTATTTTATTCATTTTGTTGTTGAATTTCAACAATTAATATAGAAGTTTGGCATTATTGTTGTCATAATATACAGCTATATATATTCGTGCTGACATTAAAAACACTCACTTTTTCTTTAGATGTAAACAATAAATAAATTGTTTGAAATTTATTTATTTTTAAAAGTAATGTTACTTTTATTATGTCGATTTTCAAAGTAATAAAAATCATTCCAATGAAAGTATTAAGAAAACAAATAATAGAATTAGGGATAAATTGAGAAAGTATTGGTCAAATGGCCATCTTACTTTAATTCGCTATATTTCTGAAATCGTTTCTTTTTTCTAGTTACCTATTCAATTATTGTTTATTACATCAGTTGTCAATGAAATAGTTATATATTTACAATTTTTTTAATATTCAGGTTCACAAGTAAACTTTTTAAATTTAAATCTGAAACTATAATTTAAGAAATTTTTTTTTACTATAGTTTGTAAAGCATTATTTCTAATACTGATGTTCACTTGCAGAATATTTTTTTTATTTCTTTTTTTATATGTATTATTTATTATTTAATTCTTTTTATTTGATAAATTTTAACTTGTTTGTGTTAAAGCGTAATTAAACTTCACTAAACTGCAATATCAGTTATATGAAAAAGGTAACGATAAGAAAAAAATTGTTGAATATTAGTATAGTATTTTTATGCGCTGTTAAAAGTTTACAATAAAACATTTGCAAATATAAAAAAATTATTCATGTATAAACTGTTGCTATCATTTTCACATTTGGGACATAGTGACATTTATGGCAACTAAAATTTGGTGACTACGCACCTAACACTTGTTTGGGAATTTCGAAGAATTTATATTCCGCAAGGCGTGTTCTCGAAATACGGTGGCCAGACTATAAAAGGCAAATAGCTGCTCTAAAGTCTGTCGTAACCCTCCATCAGAACCTCCCTAAAAGCTTTTAATTCTGAACTTTTAAATTTCATTCCTTTCTTTTTAACCTTTCTTTTAAATTCTCTTTTTACCTGAATACATTAGCCGTATCGTGTCACACAGCCTCCACTCCACCCATTAATCCCTCGTACAAAATAGCACCCATCTGTGGCACTCAATAAAGCCATTCCTCACCACACCTGACCAGCCAATAGAATAACATCTTCTCAGCAAATTCTGTTCTTGTCAAGCACCATCAAAATACTACCCAAGACCTACTCTTTTCCTCCAACCTCCATCAACCAGTGGGAAACCAGTTCCATTACTTTTAACTAATGTGAAACCCTCTTCTCATAACACGACTGCAGATTGCTTTAAATCCATCCAAGTCTAGCCTTTTCATCGGAAAACTCCGATATTAATTTGAGTATCACTGGCGTGGCCCTGGCGATCGAACATGCGTGAATGTGAAGACAGTCTTAGAGTTGTTCGTACTATCTAACACAGTAAAGCAGAGATAGCTCTATGATCTTCAAGTGCTATCGTGTTTGAGTTATATAAGTGTTTCTCTTCAAATATTTGAATTAGTGGATGTTTGCTGCCAATAATTGGGTGTAAATTAAATTATTTCAATCCAAAAATCCTGCGTCGTCATTTGCGCCTCCTTTTACAAGTAAAAAGACAATACGTGATGCAACAATATAAAATGTTTTTTTTTTTATAAAACATATTTGCATATATTAGATAAAATTCGTAGAAAAAGATTTTATTTCTCGAAAGATAAAGGAAATTGTTTTCTAGTCACAAGAAGTTCAATTTAATTTACTTTTTAAGAATGGGAATCAAAACGTTTTTTTTAAGAAAAACTTCGTCATTATTGATACTTCAAAGGTATAATTCCTTAGAGTTTTTTCACTTCTATTTTACGAAATAGAGGAATACAATTTAATTAAAACTGTAAATTATTTGTCTTAATTTTATTTCACTTTTTAAAACATTACTTTCACCATAACTAATTTATCTTTTCAAACTATTGTCTCGAAACTGAAATATTAGTTAGTTCTTTAAAATGTATATTTTTAACAGAGAGAAGTATATCTTTCCTCCTACCCGAAACAAAAACCTTTTTGTAATGTCTATGTCAATACTGTAATACTGGGAAGTATATTCTTGAGAAATTTCTAGCAAGATGTTTTTAAAAATATCTGTTTTTGAAAATATCGTTATAACTTCCCCAGAAATTTTTACAGACAAACACTTTTATTTTTTATTTGTACGAAATTCATTCAAACAAAAACTGTTTGAAAATAAATACAAATCCACTCCATCAACACAAAATATAATTTCGTTTGTATTGCATTTATATTGGCATAGTATTTGTTAGTTTTGTAATCCTATATGAATGATCTCCACACACAAAGAGTAGACATTTTATCTAAGGAGGTGATCGATATTCCATAAACCAGCCATTAGTGACAGGAAAAAGATAGCGCTATTTCAAAACATTTTTCAAGGATCATATTAAATCAGTGACGCTGTTTCAATTATTAATCACGTCAAAAGATTAACAGAAAAAACCGAAAAATTTAATATTTTGAAGGATCTGAATCCCATAATTCGATACCATTCTTAACAAATATGATAATATCTATAGAAATAGTTACATCCTGCATCTAATTAGCATAAAATATTTGTATTTATGCAATTTTTTTAAAATGAACAAATATTACACACAGAACTTTTCAAAAATAAGTAAAAATAATACTCATAAGAAGTTTATTTATATATTACAAATAAGCATTTACTTATAAAATATTTTCAGAATTAGTGAGCAAGATATATACCATTTCTATTACTTTCAATATATATCCTTATAAATATGAAATGCAAATCATTTCGAAAAAATAAATTTTATTAAGTATATAGAACATATTCGAAGCAATCTGCATTAATAAATCTGGAATTATTTATAAATAATTTGCAACTTCATTATTTCAATTTATTTAATCTGTTATACTTCCTAGATAGTTTAATTCAGTGTACATTTTCTACTCTTACTATCCATGATATCATGTAATGGGCTTAGTTTCTGTCATATCCTCTGATATTTCGATGCGAGTAATGTAATTAATGGAGAAATTGTATAGTGAATAATGTAATTAATGGAGAAGTTGTAAGGTTTACTAGAACTGGGTATTTAACCTGCAATAACGCATTTAATATGTAACTTCTCACAAATTAATTTTGCAGCATAGCATTTATTACATGAATTTAGAGAAAATTAATCAAATTTGTGATGATGATTTCCTTTGATTTACATGACCATCTTTTTTTGTTTGTTTCTGATGTGTTAAAATAAATGAGTCTTATGATATTACAAACAAACAAAAATCACGAAATATGTTGAGAATAAATGAATTGTTAAAACCACATGATAATTCAAAATGTTCAAATCCGAAAATTGTTGGATTATTTTCAATGATAAAATTTTCTTTCTGCAATTTTGCACCAATCATTTTATTCCAGAATGAAAAGAATATATTTAACTTTTTTAATAAACTCAATTTTCTATTATTTTTAATAAAAGAAAGAAACTTACTAATTAAGAATCAAGAAATATTTTATGATGAAACATTTGCAAACTCTTTTAAATCCTAGCTTAAAATTTATAGTATGGAATATATATCTCTAAGTGTGTTTCCATAATTCAAGAATTCAATAGAAATAAATTTAATTTTCAAAACATATCATAACAGTGCGGAATATTTCCCTTAAATATTTTATAAAATTAAAATAAATCTAAATTGAGCCTGTTTCTAACCAAAGATTCGTATTATATCTTAATTTGAATGTGATTAAGCATTCGAAATATAAATAAATATAAAAAATAAAATAATCAGCACTTGAAAGCATTAATGAGACTATCACTTTTGCTATCAAAATTACGTTGTATTTTTTACATCATTAACTAATATTTCCATTTCCTGCGAGTTTTCTCATTCATTTAAATCTGAGAAAGAATTCTTTAGTCTTATTGGGCTTTTTTATCAGTCTAGAAAATTATGTTCTTAATTTAATAATAAAAAATTGCTTAAAACATGTTACTTATGATTTTATTAATAGTATTAAAGATGTTATTATATCAATATGATTACATTTTTATAAGTTTTACGCGTAATGTCTCTGATAGATAGTTTAATAATCACTCGTTTAATTTTCAATTCTGTAAAAAAAATGGCCGGAGATGATATTGCTCTGGTATATATATATATGGGGGAGAGGGCTCGGCAAACGAACCAGCATTTAAAGTTGAATTAAAATTTAAAAGGCGAACTAAAAATCATTACGCTAACAGGCCGAGCTGCCGAGAAAAAAAAAAAAAAAAAAGAAGGAGAAGAAGAAGAAGAAGAAGAAAAAAAAGGACGCTCGCGCTTTCTTCACCAAATACACACGGTACTTGTGATTGGTTCTAAGTACAGACAGTACTTATATTACTAGCAGGCTACGAAAATTGATATATGTTGTGCCACTCTTTCGTTGTCATTGTTCAAATATTCGTGAAAATTCAAATCTAAAAGAATAATTACGGATGGTTATTACACGCCTATTTTTTTGTTGTGACTGCCAAACTTGTTGCATATATCACTGCTGAAAAGAGGGATAAGTACCTCATCTCTTTACCTTTAAATTTGTATAGGAAAATAAGTTTTATTCAATGACTGTGCTGCTCGAACTATATAAAGATGATCGCCCTTAATGATATTCCTATTGTGTCAAACTTTCTAAATAGAGGAAATATTAAAACAATTAAGTTGTTAAACAGCATATTATATAATGATGCAATGGATTGTAATACAAGAAAAAAAAATGAGAAGTTTTTCCTCATTTCCCACTCATTTCAACAATGAAGATCACAAGAAATTATTAGTATTCGATTCTTTTTCTATAAATGATTTATATATAATTTGTGTATGAAATGTGTTAGGTCTGGATATTAACGGTAATAAAAAAGAACTCTTTAACAGACTTTTCCAATCTTTACCGAATCGAAATGAATTTGCAAGCTTTAAACCCTCAATCATTAAACAGTGACTGAAATTTCCGATGACGAAACAGAAAAAAAATCCTTCTTCATTCTTTCCCCTTCTGTAATGTCTCCAACATTGAATCATAACATGTCTCCTATTTTTGACCTTTCCCTCTATTTTGTTTTGAAAGATCTCGGAAATTCGCATCGAAAGTTTACTGGTTCTGATACATATGATATAAAGTGTTTTATTCACGATTGTGAGGAATCCTTTCTTTTTCTTCCATTGTTGAATCAACTGCAAAAAATTATATTCGCTAAAACTTTGATTGAAGGTCAGGCCAAGAGTTTTTTTTATATACGCAACGTAATCTTACCACATTGCTTTCCTTTAATAAAACATTTTATCAGAAGAATTCCTTCATCAGTTAAATGCTACTGAAATTCGTAGACAATTAAGTAGACATAAATTACGTCAAAACGAATCCCTTTTCCAATATTTTACAGCAATTAGAGAACTCGCTAGTACTTCCTGCTAAGTTATTGATGAATCTTCATTATTTGAATATTGTATAAATGGCATACATAATTACCCATCAAATAAAGATATTTTATACGGTGCTAAATCTATGTCAGAATTTAAAGAGGAACTTCGTATTTATAAAAAAAATAGTCAGTGATAGGAATAAAAACCTCTTTCCAAAAACAAATTCTCAATTCAGTCGAGGAAGCTACATGAACTCAAAACATAATTTTCATAGATATGAAATTCAAAATGATAATGTATGTAATAAACAAGGAACTTGTTTTAATTGTAATATGTCTGGTCATATTACTCGTTTCTGTCCCGACAAACATTTAAAATGTAGTGTTTGTAAAAATTTTGCTTCTATTTTTGCGAAATGTTCCAATAAACTTATTCCAAATCGAACCGATAATGCTGTGTCAACAAGAAATCATTTACGTCATTTGAGATATGAAACTTTTACTATCAATGATAATTCATTTACTGCATTGGTCGATACTAGTAATCAGAAAAAAAAAATACATATCAAAAATTGGTTCGCCCCCTTTAACTATTTTTCATGTGACACTTACAGCGTTTGGTAATGGATACATTACACCAATCAGTAGCTGTATACCAGAGCTTATAATAGATAATCAGAAATTTATCGCTAATTTGTGTGTAGTCAATAACGAAGCTATGACGTCAGTTGCTATTATTGTCATGGATAATTTAAGACAGGACGAAAAAAAATCAACACAGTCGGTGTCAGATTAACAAAAATTTCGGATACTAAAACGGAAAATGCAGAACAATTTTGATCTCTAACATCTCAACAAATGACAAATAGGAAGATGAAATTGGATCAAATGCTACTAAAACTCAACGAAATATTCTTCCTAATTTGGTTTCAAGCTATAAGCCAATTAAGACTTAAATTACTGATATCCAGGTGTCTACTAATTTAAAGAATGAAACACCAATAACACACAGACCACGAATATTATTTTTTTCCGAAAGGAAAATTGTAGATGACCAAGTAATGAAATGGTTGTCGGATGGTATTGTTGAGTTTTCTAGCCAAGTAGTTGTAGTCGGGAAAAAAGACGGATCCTCGGGAGTTTGTATTGGTTACGGACAACTTAATAAAAATATTGTAAAAGATAACTATCCCTTACTTTTAATAGCCGATCTGCTTTATAACCTTCAAGATACAAATACGTTCATTACATTTGATCTACGGAATGCTTTTTTCAATTAGAAATAGGACCAAATAGCCGTCGATATACATAATTTTGGACACATAATGGACAATTTCAGCTTCTACGTGCTCCTTTCGGTCTTTGTACGTCAACAACAGTGTTTCATCGGTACCTGAACACAATATTCTTGGATTTGATTAACAAAGGTTATGTTTTAATTTACTTGGATGATGTCATTATAAAATCTAAAAATGCAGAAGAAGGTCTCGAAAGACTTGCATCAGTGTTTTCACTCTCTTCCTCTTACAGATTAGACATAAAGTTTTAAAAATGAAAATTTTAAATAAACAAATAGAATTTCTTGGTCATGTTATTCAAAATGGTAAATTGTATCTGTAACCGTAAAAATTAAAGCTGTTCTTAATTTTACTGAACCGAAATTCGAAAAAGACTTAAAAACCTTTCTTAAGTCTTGCTGAATATTTTCGGAAATTCATTTTAAATTTCTCCGTCATTGAGCATCCTTAAACAGAACTTCTGAAGAAAATCATGAATTAAATTTTTCTGATAAACAAATACAAGCATTCTGTTGTCTCAAGCAATGTTTATATTCTCCATCTGTTCTGAACATTTAGAATTACAACGCTGATACCGAAATTCATTGTGATGCTAGTATTCGCGGTTATGGATGTATTTTACTCCAAAAATCAATGTCAGATAATTCGCTCCATCCAATATATTTTATGGGTAAGAAAACAATTGACGCGAAACGAAGTATATCAGCTATGAACTTGAAGTCTAAGCTATTGTCCAAGCATTAAAAAAGTTTAGAGTTTACTTGTTAGGTAAACATTTCAAAATAGTTACTGATTGCAACGCGTTCGAAATGACACTAAAGAAAAAAGATCTGTGCATTCGGATAGTGAGACGGGCATTGCAACAACATGATTTTGATTATGAAAAAGAATAACATTTCGGTTCCAAAATGAATCACGTAGAGGCGTTAAGTAAATACCCGGTTATGGTCGAACAAGACAATATCGTTGCAAAAAACAAAACTACTCAAGATCAAGACACTGAAGTCCAAACTTTTAGAGAATTTTTAAAAATTAAACCTTACAACGATTATTTTCTAAAATCCTATATACTCTACAAGTTTGTTGATGGTGAATAACTACTCGTTGTTCCTAAAGCTATGCAGAACGACATTACACGAAGCGCTTCTGAGAGTGCATTTATAACTTGTTTCTGTTTAAATTATTAGTTTCTGGTACAGAAAGATGCTTAAGAAATAAGAGAAATAGAAATATAGAAAGTTAAAAATAAATAATAATGGTACATCAATAATAACAAAAACAGAAAGGATAAAATGGCATTTCTTTTGAAACAAAAGGACTGTCAGTTTGGCAATTACCATTAACGATATTACTGCAAGAACATCCATCTTAAAAAGACGAATTTTAAGAGAAATGTCTGGATTTGAATTTGTTTTATGTTGGATGAAATTACATTCAAGCACTATCCCTAAAAATATTCGAAAACTACTTTCATTTATACCTTTGTTGAAATCGACTCTAAATCAACTATTCATCTTATTGATTTTCATCAACATAACGTAATGAAAAACATACAATAGCAAATGATGGTTATATATAAAACAGGGAAGGAAATAAAGTTGTATACAGTTTAAAAGAAAGAAAACGTGTATTTCCTTAGATTATCGAAATTTTTTAATATTAGGAAAAACTTTAATGAAATATGCAAATAAATAAAATTATGTTTTTGTCAAAACATTTATGCTTTGACATGGATAAAATCAACATAATAAGACACTCTTATAAAGAATACAGCACCCAGTTTTCAGTAAGCTCTTATTTTGAATAAAATATACGAATGCCACTTTATACTTGTTCAGCAAATACAGGGTTATTAAAAATTAATCATCCGATTTCAAAATTCCATATTTTTAAAAATAAAAGACACAAAATAATAAGTAATACATGAATACAAATGAGAAATGTAGAACTTTAATATTGTGAATAATAGGCGATCCTCGTGTGTTCTTCGTGAATCTATTTCCTTTCTATCGAAAGCTGTTTTAGAAGCTTTCACTGAGCTACCTCGCACTTGGATCGGTCACAGCGGACCAGATGACTGTGATGCTGTACAGCTGGCTATCTGTGTCTCCTGATATTTAATTCTCATGCGATTTCTTTCTTTGAGGACAGTAAAAAGTAATGTGCATGTGGCACCATTACTCACAAATTGAAGTGAACTTAAACAATTTATTTTTGCCAATGTATTATCAAGTAACATTGACATTTTATAATGTGACAAGAATTTACACATCGAATTGGCATTATACGTGTAACTAAAGGAAGCTATATGGAACACATGTAAAAAAAAATTACATAACTTCCTTTTGCATTCATGTATTATTTATCGTTCTGTGCCATTTATTTACAAAAATATAGCAGTTTGAAATCAGATAATGCGTTTTGAATAACATTGTATTATAGACATGAATATATGATCCTGTAAGAGCATATTTGACCCTCTTTTCAGTCAGAAGCTTGAGACAACCCATTTTATTTACTTTATATTCTTGTTTTATTTTTTATATTATTTGTTGATATTAATGTCAAAAAAGTCTTTCGTGTATTTTTATTTTGTTTTACCGATTTTTACAGTCCACTCGGTATCATAATTCTTATAATATAATTCAATACTTATTATTCATTTTGATTTGGACATTTTTAGATAAAAGCTTATTTACAGTATAATATATATGAATATATTTAATCTTGTATAGAACAATGAAATACACATATGTATAAACTAATAATAAATTACAAAACTGTAGCAAAAGTAACTTAACCAAATTTAAAATGCAATATTAAAATTAATCAAAAGTATTATTATAACCAAATTGATAAATAAATTTATGGAAAATGCATCACATGATTCAATCAAAGCAAGATAATAAATCTAAAAGAAAGGTATTATGTTGAAAATGAAAGAAAAGAAAAAGTTAAAAAAGGAAATAAAATCTTTAAATCGCTGTAAGTGTAATATAAAACAAAAATACACACGTGAGTGTGTGTTGCTCTAATATACATAATAAATATGTATATAATCTAGTAATAAATTATCAACTATAGCATTATAAAATTTAACTATAGTTAAAATGTAAGAGAAAAAAATATTTAATTGGTACAAAAGCCATAATAGACAAAACACCACCAAATCTACAAAGCAGAAATCAAGAAAAATAAAACTATAGAGTCACAAACAGAGATAAAACAATTTAAATTGCTATCTCAGTCTTTAGACTAAGAATGAAAGCATTATGTATCCAACCTTTTCCCCTCAGCATATTTACTTCATAATAAAATGGTATAAAATCTCTCTCTCTTTCTCTCTCTCTCACTCACACACACACATACATACAAACATATATATGTTTGTGAAATATGAAAGTATAATAGAAACTCTCTAATAATAAACATGTATACAAGAAAATAATAAATTACCTATCTATAGAACAAATGAATTAACTTAGCAGCAATGAAGAAAAACAAGAATAGTAGAATCAAAATAGGGAGAAAAAACAATTTAAAAGAAAACAATAAATTTAAAGTTCCGTGTCTGGCTTTCGATAGAAATGTATATATACATATTAGTATTATGGTTCCAATAATCTCCTTCAACATAATTACATTGTAACGAAATGGTGAAAACCAAATTCAACCCAAAATACCAATTAATTAAGTTAAAGAAAAAGAAAGAAAATAAACAAAAGTAATCAAAACCAATCTGCCATATTAAAAAAAAAAATACCCAATGATCTTCAAATATACATTCTAATATCATGCAACATAAATAATTTAGTTAAACCTTTATATACCACGTTTCTGAGACTTTCAAACACGACATAGGTTTACAGTTTATAAATTTATAGGGCACTTAGAAAAGAATACTTTTACTTTGAACAGATACAGTTACAAAAGTATAGAAGTTACAAACTTTTTGGACCAATCAAATCAAATATAACATTTTAAAGTTTATAAAATTGTAAATGTTCATTGTGACCACTACTAAAAACAGGAACACCGTATGATATCCAGTGATACTATACGGTGGATTAGTCACAGAGCAAATGATGAACTACTATATCTTAATCAATAGCCCCCAATAATCAGTGATTAACTTTCTTTTTTACTTTGGGGCTGCTTGAAAGACAAAGTGCTTTTCTGCATCTGGAGGTGAATATTGATGAGTTAAAAATACAAATAATGCAGCCATTCAAACACCGAACAGTCTGAAAAAAAAAGGTGGGATGAGTTCATTTATCGATTGGATATCGTTCGAGTTTCAAGTGGTGGTCTCGTTGAATACTTATTAATTTTAAAGTGTTATTTTTAATTTTATTTAAATTCATCAAAAATGTCATATATATATATATATATTATTTAAGTAATTCTGTACTTAAATAAATAATAATGCCTTATTAGTTATAAGCAAAAAATAAATATATATTTTTGTTTTACAATAAATACATATTGTTTTGTATTTAGTGGATATTCTTTAAATAGATAATAAATTCGTTCCCCTTTTTAAATACATAATTAATAATAATATTTTTTAAAATTGTAAAAAAGAGACATTAAACTACTTTACAATTGCATTTACTGCTTGTTTTTTTTTTTGCAAAACTGTTTGCTTATTTTTGACACTGGAGTTAGTGAGAACAATAATAATAATCATTATACGAAAGTTATTTCTTTTGTTATTATTTCAAATATTGAATGTATAATTTGTTATTAAACTGTATTGTAAGAGTTCCAAAACATTTATCTTAATAAACTGTTGACTTTACTTTTCTCTTTCAGCTAGTTGTTTTTATACTCTAAAAGAAATATCTGCGTAGATGTCTAAGATTTCCAGACTTTATAAAAACCGTCATGTCGCAAAAAACAAGATTTGCATATTTTTTTCGGAAAACTCTGTAAGAAATTTATAAATAGAAGGTAGCTACTTTTTTACTTTGTGTCAAATTTACTACAGCTTAATGTGAAGAAAACTATATAATTTTTATGCTAAGAAAAGAGGATTTAATAAAATGTTTTTTTTATAACTTTCCGGTCTTTGTCA
Source organism: Nephila pilipes (assembly GCA_019974015.1). Lineage (NCBI taxonomy): Eukaryota > Metazoa > Arthropoda > Arachnida > Araneae > Nephilidae > Nephila > Nephila pilipes. The sequence continues at coordinate 515,729 of BMAW01132855.1, forward strand.
TGAACGATTTTCCCATGCGTATCCTATTTCATGTTTTGCAATACAATTAGTTTTTTAAGTATCTTTCTGAATATTTTATTTTTGATAGCTTTATTCATGTCTCTCTTACTCGACGGCAATATTTAAATCAAGCGATAAATAAAATTTTATTCTGCGAATTTAAACATGGAGTCAAATTAGAAAAATGATTTTACAGTTCCTTGGTGATAGTGTCATTTCTAATGGGTATTCATTGTAAGAAAAAGACAGTAAGACTCGATATTTTAAGAAATTACCTTAAAGGATAGAATCATCAAGATTCCCCAAATATATTTTTGTTTTGTTCCCTGATTAGATATTACGTCAAAATGTTATTTGTTTATTTTCTCCTAACTGGAATGCTTAATTAAATTTATTCCCAATAGTTTTCTTTTCTATTTAGGGTACTCTGCTTGTTTTGGCAGAGTACACTATTCATCACCTTATATACTTGTAGTAAATTTTTAAAAGGTTCTTGACAGCTTTCATAAACAAACTATAATACTTTGCAGACCCTCATAAATTTTAAAGATGAAGAAGTTTCGAAGCAGCCCATTACCAAATTTAAGATATATATATTGTCAATATACTTTAAGCCTTCAAAAATATTTTTGTATTTTTTTCGAAATTCATTTCAAATTATATTTAAGAGGAGTTGATAAACTGCTTGAGAGAGACTCAGTTTTCATATGACAGATTATTTTACTGATGCTGTTAAACTATTTCTAATGTGACAACTTTTTAAAACTTTTTTTCAGGTATTTGTTTATTTCTATTTGTTTTTATCGGCACATTTACAAAGTTTATTATCTTAAAGGAAAAAAAAAAGCCTTATCTCGCTTAAAAAAACAACAACAAAATGAATAAATAAATAAGGTCATTTTTTTCTCGTTATAACTGTATAAAATTATTACACTATCAACAGTGAAGCAATATGCTGAGAAAAATTAAAAACGATTTTGTATATTAATTCTAATATCATACTTTTTGCAGTAAAGTTATGGCCTCGGTAGCTTGGTGGTTATGGTCAAGGACTGGCAGCTGGCAGTTTTCGTCGAGTCATAGATTCGAACCTTGATGCCAGTAAAGACCCACCGGGTAACCGGGGCTGATGCACATTAAATGTGTCGAGGCTCACAATCCCTCCCGCCTTTTGGCGTGGTAATTAGGAGACGGGGTTACGAGCTCGGGTGTCGTTCTCACCACTTGACTGACGTTCAAAATTACGAGGTCCGTCTCCAATGACCCTCGTTGATTTGAAAATTTGATTTAGTTTATAATTGTTAAGTATTTTATGAATGAATTAAAAATGAATATTAAGAATGTTTTCCTCTTAAAATAAACCATGAAAACTTTTTAATGTTTTTATGCATTTCAAAAGTGTAATTTCATGAGCCTCTCACTAGAGTTTGATAAAATTGGGTAATTTTGAAGAAGACAAAATCATTGGTTATAATTTTCATACTTAATAATTTAATATTTCTACACACTATGTGAAACAGAAGTATGAAAATATTTTAAGAAGTAATTAAGTGTTTATTATCAAAAGAATAATACTTTTAATCAGCAGCAAATTTAATACTGATTCATTTCAATACGTTCCAAATGTCTGAATGGAATTACAGTAATTTGAATATTTTTACATACTGAATAAACCAATGAAATTTTTGATATTTTGCAAAGAAAATATGAAACTACTATAATTTTTTCAAAGTTAAAAGTTCTAATCATGTAATAATACAATTACGCATTCAACTAATATGATTGTCTATAACGATAATTTTTCTCACGTAAAGAAATAAAACAGTGAAAAATTGGTTGATGTGCCGTACTTCCAATCTTATGCTAATTCTCACTTCGCTGGCAAGTTTTCTAAACGTGAGTCGATGATCCTGCATTGGGCGGCTCCTCACTAGCTCAATGATGATCTCATTTCTGCATGTTCAGGGCTTTCAGAAACATGTTTCACTCTCCACTGATGTACATTTACCTTTGAAATGGCTGTATAATTCATTTATCACAGAGTGCCTATAGTGCCAAACTTCTAAACTCGTTTAATCTTTCAGATCGATTGCACCTGGCAATCGTAAAGTTTTACACGAAATATAGTGTTGTAGCATTGTTCAAGTTCTTGTGTCAATATGAAGCAAAGAATGAAAACTGCTCTCATTTATACTTCTTTGCTAACAGACAGTTTTCGAAGGTAGAAAAGAATTCTCAGAACTGTATTGAAATCGCTTACATTCAAGCAGAAAGTCACTTCTCCCTCACTGCGTATGTTTACGCTCAAACAATTGATATTTTGAACATTCATTGCACGCACACACACAATTTTTTTTAAAAAAATGTTTTTTAAAGTAAGATTATTAGACATTTATTTATTTATATTTATTATTATTTTGTAAATTTTGCTATTTTTTCTTGCTTATTTGTTACCAATTTCTGTGTTTTAAGAATATTAAAACATTTGAAATATATGTAATCATCTTTTTGCATTCATATAATTCTGAACGCTATTTGGTAGATGTTGTTAATATTTTTTGTCTAGTGACTTCTTTCTCATATTCACTTATTGGTCTGCTGATGTAAGTTTTATTTTATTATTCTATACTGCGGTCTTTCTTGGTTTTGTTAAGTAATTGTGTCCTTTTATTTCTCTTATGCTATAATTCTTTTGGATTGATCTGGAGCTGCTTATTTATTTTTTTTAAAAATTAATTTATAAAGAGTTTGATTTTTGTTGATCTAGGCTCATTTTTGTATTTTTGGTTTTATAACCGCTTTCATTAAATTATTAAGTGAGGAGGACCGTTTGGCTATTAATTCTGGGATCCCTCAGTAATTAATAGTATGCGGCCTATTTTTATATTAATTTTTCTTTTCTTCAACATTTGGGATTTATAATTTTTCAATTTTTTAATCTTTTTGCTTTTACTTTTTGTAATTTTTACATTACTTTTTCCTTTTTTTTTACTTGCTTTCATCAATAGTATACATTACGGTTTTCTTTTATAGTTAATTTTTTTTATTTTTATTCGTTTTTCTTTGTTTGCAGTGATTTATTTAATTTATTTATATGCTTTGGTGCATACATTTTACTCTCAATAGTATATATATATATATATATATATATATATATATATATATTTATAATATGCTTGATTTCTCAGGGACATATCCCAACGTGCTTTTAAATTATGTAGTAGTCATGACAGAGATAGCAAATTCATACTTATTCTCTATTGATAATATTATAGATAGCATGGAAGGGAGAGACATTGTGCTAAAGGTTGTTGGGATCAACAGATGTCTGATAATTCGCTTCTCTCGACTCATCTGCTTGGAAGGAAAGTGGTGGCATGCTTGAATACAATGTTAAATTTTATATTGCCGAAGCCATTCGGACTAACTTTTAACGCGTAAACATCTGAGATACCCATGCGTAATTAAACTTGGCTTACCAAAGAAAAGGGAAAGTCCCTTTTTTATCCGACCTTTGAATTGAAGCTATAAATCAGTGGTCATGATTGAAAAAAATCCCTATATTAAAAAAAATCTAATAATAATCCCTAAAATTTTAATTCAACTGTTTTCCTAACACACACACATACACAAATATATATATATATATATATATATATATATATATATATATATATATAATTACGTATTGCTATTTGTTTGCTATATAGTTAGCTATTTATTTTATGTTATTTTAATTTTCTATACCAAAAGTACACGAAGTATCGTTGAATAATATGGGGGTGTTCCCTAAGCGGGAACACTGCAACTTTAGCATTTTGCATGTTATGCAAGAGAATGCGATGACAAGCAGAACATCTGGTTTCTGTTTTTCTCTACGTGGTACAACGAAGTGACCCCAGGTTTAGTAAGATGCCTAGGTAGAAAGAAAAATCACACAGTTTAAGTAATTTTTTTTATTTACAATTGCACTCGTAAGTTAACAAGATATTTTCTACCTTATCACATTTCGCAATCATATATTAAAAATACGCCAATTAAAAATACGCGCTGAAGTTGTGCATATTGTAGCACGAAAGCGAAACTATTCAAAACTATTTTTATATGCAAAACCTGCAAAGTTGGTTTCTGTATTTTCCAAAAGGGTGTGACGTTCATCCAAAAATATGAATCTAAAAAATTGACTAATTTGTAAATATTTTTGTTTAAAGGACTCGTGTATATAGAACTGTAAATATTTATTAATCGAAAATCATATATAACCCAGATATATATTGTTTTTTTTTTCATTCGTATGCGGAAGCTTTGACTCATTTTCGCGCTTCAATGCAATGCGAGCTTAGCCGCACTTAAGGGAGCTCTAGTGGGGCAGTGTTTCCGTAAAGGGACCACCCAATGAATGAAAATGGTTTGTACAATTGTCCTGAAATCTGTAAGTCCTCAAATCTCCTCGTAATTTGTCTTCCAAGTTCTACAGATGATTCCTAAACTTGCAGAGTTACTTTCATTTACTCTCTGTGTTCCTAATAAAGGGAATTGATAATAATCACACTCTCCTGATTGCCTTGCAAACAGATCTAGTTTGCTTTGAATGATTTTACGTATGTTAAGGAAATCTCAGTTCAAGGAGTTTCTGACTGTCTCGGTGGATCAAACAAAAACGTTTAGCGGGCCACTATTTACCCACTCCTGACATAGAGGAATAGCTATAACTCCCATATAAGAAATTTTATACCTAACTGTATCCTAGGTTGGTTGAAATATAGTCGCATTCAAAGGACAATTATAAATCGAGAATTGCATAGAGTGATAGAATAGCCGAAGTTGCAAGAGAATTGAAGCATAAGTAAACACTTCAGTATAGGTCATACCTGGATTTTACAACATAACCAAAAGATTGATATTGGTCTGAACTTGACAAAAGAAATAGTCCATAACAGCAACAAATTTGTCCCAAAGCATATCGGTATCTATGTAACACACGATCAATAACTCCTGAGTCTAACATTGAAACAACATTTTTTTTTGCAAAATTTTTTTATTCATCAACATAATTCCTTTTGTTAATCACCATTTAGGTACAATCGTTCCAACGCTTTTCCATTTTTTTTTTTTTTTTTTTTTTTCCCAAATTTTTTTCCTCTTTTTTTTTTTTTTTTTTCCGCAAGAAATCTTTTTGCTGCGAGTAAATAGCGATAAACAGCTTCTGAATCATCGACCTGCTGCTGTTTTTGTTCCATCGAAAGCACCGCGGCACCCTTGAAAAAAAAACCTTTTTCACTTCACTTCAAAAAAACCTGGTCCGACTGACTTAAAATTTACACGTTTCAAGCAAAGGTTAGTACTCTGTGAAAGACCTGGTTACTGTTTGCATGAGCTATCTCTGGGTTAGTCTCGGGAGTTATTGATCGATGTTATGAAGCCACGAATTATGCACTAAACAGTTGGGAGAGTATGTAAAGTGATATCCCCAAGAACTTAATAGATTTTATTCCACTTCCAAAACCGATGAGTGTTAGCTTCTGTGAACTGAACACATGTTAAATGGAGAATCTCAGAAGGCAAGGGTTCCAACGGAGCGGAGCTGATTTGCTAAAGAAGAGAGAAACTCTAGTGATCCAGGGAATGCGATTATTTATACTAACTGAGATTCTGACGTGACAAATCTTGTGGAACAAGAGTTAACGCTGTAATTCTATGAACGTGAAAATAGAGATCGTATGAATTTGCTTTGATTTCACAAAATTTAGAGCAGTTAAAAGAAAGTAATAATGTGTTACTGTCGTTCACAGACACAGTTTATATATATATATATATATATAGAAGAGAAAGAGTATATAGAAAGTATATATATATATATACATATACATATATATATATATATATATATATATATATATATATATATATATATATATATATATATATATATATATATAACATGTCACGAATTCATAAACACAAAAAATTAGGCAGTAATATGAGTAACTGGTGCAATACATAAAAGATTTTATTTGTTATCGCTTTTGTTTTCAGAGTTAAATCAATTTGATTAATACAATCCATACTGAAAATTTCTTCCATACATCAGTGAAAGCTAGCATTTTATCATTCATTTTATCCAATAAATGTAAATGAAGTGTTCGATTCAATGCAGGATCATTTAAATGTCACAATTATACCTTGATCTAAACGGTTATCAAGGATGTGGTATTAGGCGTCAGAAACGAAAAATTGTAAATTTTTGATGTTCGGCCACCCGATGGCTACATTGTTCGTAATCCAAAGAATTTAAATTCAGTCCCGTGACGGTCCATAAACCGTTTGAACTGGACGAAATATTTATTAAGCTCTAGGTGGCTGGTTATATTTATTTTAAGAAATATTTAATTATTATTTAAAATATTATTAAATTATTATTATTTATTATTTATATTTTATTATCTTGTGTGTAGATGATTTAGCAATTAACTTTAGCAGTTCATTTTTTCGGGATAATTTCAATAGCTTTAGACAAACGTTTCAAACATTGCACCTTTACCAGTAGCAAGGATCTAAAATTTGAATGTTAATATCAAAAGGAGATATTTCATTTTCGTTTTACATGGTAATTTGCTGATAGATATGTGGAGGGTTATGCGAAAATATTTCACTATAATTAATAAAAAATAAATTTAAATTATAATTTACCATTTATTGATTTATACGCAAAATTAATAAAACCTAAAGAATACAAAGTGTAGATAAGATGTACTGACCATTAGCCTCGCTCTCATCGACCAGTTGAGTAAGTAAATCATTTCTTTTGAATATTTTATACTTGTTTTCATATGTTCCAAAACTTTCAGTCAAATCAAAACAAGTCGGTGCCACTTACAACATCAATCTCTAAATTCAGACCAAACGAAAAAATTCCAAAACGATTATAAATGAAATTCTACCAAATGGAAATCGCTTTTACATTCCTTTTTCTCCAATGTCGTAGTTATTAAATTCAAGTTTAAAAAAAACTTTCTCTTAGAATTTTGGTCAATCGAGTTAAATCCAAATAAATCGCGTAAAAATAATTTTTTTTCTGATCTGTATTGAATCAAAATCATGTAAAAACAAAATTAGTATATATATATATATATATATATATATATATATATATATATATATATAGTGGTGGGTCTAAATCAAATTTGTTGACACTTTGGAAATTTCTATGCTTTTAACGTTATGTTTCACAAAAATTCAAAATGGTATATAACATTTTGAGAATTTAATATTGAATCTTAATTCAATTACGAAATTAAAATATTTGTAATACAAAAAAAAAGTTATGGCAGTATTCTTTAATCTAAAAAACACAAACACAGTTATAAAAGAGTGTTATGTTTTTTGGTTTTGAGCACGCAGTACATGCAAATGAGGATATTAATAGTCCAAGATCTTAAATGGGTGATGGTGTTTTTGTCAGTTCAAGGAACAATCGAGAAGATGAACTGATGTTAATAAGAGGTAGAATTTCACGAAAAGCCTCATTTAAATTTACAGCAACGCAACAGCGTTTACAGTAAAAGGAACACATTAATTCGGAGAGATGATCATGGTCACAGTTATAAGTGGAGCGATGAAATCCTAGATATCGTTACAGGGTAGAGATGTAATGTGAGAATGTAATGTAGAGATATATAATGTAAAATATGTAAGCAATTCACAAACGGAGAACAACTACTTTCTTCTGACTTCATTCAGGCAACTATGGAAGACTCCACTTAGCGTTGATTTGATCACAAGCATACGGCAAACGCTGGTAGTCTTCATTCGTCTAAAGTGGCCCACTGACGCTGTGTTACTGCGATTTTATTCTAGAACCCAAACTTACCTTCCATTAGTCTTTCCAACCAATTCTTCACTCATTTTAGCACGATTCTGCTCCCTGCCACACGCTAAAATCAGAAGAGTGTTCTCGTAGAAAGGAGCATTAAATTGTTGTCCTGGCTGTGGAAAAAAGTCCTGAATCTTAATCATCTCGAAAATTCCAGGTACCATTTGAAAACCTTGTCTGAATGAGGAACCATCAAAATAAAAGGTAACTAATTGAGGCTACAACTGTGTCCTGGACATCAGTAATATTGAAGTAAGAGCTTAAAAAACTCGTCAGCTCAATGAAACACGAAAGCTGTAATAAAAAAATAAAGTACGCTAAGAACTATAACTCAGTGTAACTCATCATACCTAATGTACAACGATAATTATAGCTTTCTTAACAATTTTTTTCTATCGCAATTTTAGACTTTCCATTTTGTGAAAAGTAATGCTTTCTTATACGCGTATAAAGTTGAAAACAAAAATGTCCAAAAGTGTCCATAATTTTAACCATCAATATATATATGTATATATATATATATATATATATATATATATATATATATATATATATATATACTGCTGTTTAAAATGCAACACCATGAAAGAATCATCAGAACAAATGAACAATGCAGAAACGACTGTACCTGATACAAATAAATGGATGAAATTTTCAAAACAAAAGAACAAATTAAGCGTCCGGAACGTTATCGGTGCACGCACCATGCGCTGCAATAAGTGCTGCTATACGATCGGCATGGAGTCAAACAGATGTTGAAGACCCGCTTTTGAGGAAGAGAATCTACATCGCTTGTATGCGCAACCAAAGTTCGTCTTTGGAAAACTGCAGGACGGGATCACGAGCGAGACGCTGACCAACCATATCCGCCACGCTCAATAGGCGACATATCTGGTGAATAAGAAAAGCCATTAAACAGCTGGCGCGTTGTGCTGAACCGGTGAAGTCTCGGAAACAGTCCGGCAAATACGTGGGCGTGTACCTGCTGAAAGATAGCTCCAGGGCGCCTCAGCGAGAAACGGTCTTTGGCCAGCACTTCACGGACGTACCTGTTGGGTTATTGAGACACCCCACCATATCAAAACGGATCGTCCATGATGAAATCGCACCCCAGACCATAACTCCGTGTTCGGACTTAATTATGTCGTTCAATAATACACTCAGAAGGCAGCGCTGGTTCGCATAACGTCTAACACGAACACGGCCATCACTATGGGTCCACAACCAGTGATTCATCTGAAAAAAGACAACTTGTGCCAATCAGCTCGCCTTTCAGCTCAAGAGCTCCACTGCCGACGCATGTCGATGATTCGCCGTGAGGGGGAATCTCAGAGCAGCGCACCTTAATGCAATCCACGCAGCAGACGATTTTAATGAATTGATTTGAAGCCGACAATTGTGGCCACCTGTAGCAGTAGATCAACGCTGCCAGCTGCCTGGAGTGAAGCTGTGATCATTCCTACCGCTATGCGGAGCAAAGTCGATCATCGCGCTCTGACGTCACCTTCTGTCGTCCAGTGCCTGCTGAGTTGTTCGGTGCTCGTCGGTCCACTGCTTCCAAACTGCATCACTGTGGAACTGTTCCGCTGCATACGAGCTGCTATTGCGCGATAGAAAACCCTTCTCGAAGGCCGATTATCCTCCTTCGTTCAAACCCGTAAGTTGCTTGAATTTTTATTTTTTCCGTCGTGGAGGCATACCAGGTCTCATACTAAACGTTTGCCACCAAATAATCATAGACTTTTTCAACGTCCTGCTACAGCATCTTTATTTATACGCTTTCAGCATCAATTAGAGTATGCTGTGCGCGCGCGCGCACGCGCGAGAGTTCTGAACTTATTAATTTGCATAATATCCTATAATTGACATTTGCTGAGAATTCCATTTTGATTCTGATGATTCCTTCATGGTGTTGCATTTTCTACAAACAGCAGTTTATATATATATATATATAGTATATATATATATATATATATATATATATATATATATATTAAAAAAGGCAAAATAACCATAAATATATGAAACAACTAAAAGGAAATAAAATGTCAATATTAGGAAAATTAGTTATAAATTAAATCAAAAAAGAGACTAAAAGCTTAAAATTTAACAATAAAGCATAGTATGGAGCCAGTAAATACATAACATCTTAATGAAAATATGCAAAATAATCCTTCGGATTTAAGACTTCAAAAGGAAATTATTACAGAAAAAATCGTTATACTAATTACTATGAGTAAAAATCATTATACTAATCTATAAATATACCCATAAACGCATTGCAAAACAAAGAAAAATAACAGTGCTAAAAACATAATATGAATCAAGAAAAGGTATATGATAGACACAAATTCTATGTACGTAAGTTTTTTTTTTTTTTTTTTTTTTTTTTTTTTTTTTTTTAAAGTGTTAAATAATCAAAATAGGCACCAAATCAAAATTTGATGAGTTTCTGGGTGGTTGAAGAAAAGTAAAATACTGAATATGACGTATTTAATGCTGTAACAGGTTCTTTTAGACACATTTATCCAGTGTTGCCACTTAATAGGACTAACTGTCCCTGTAATATAATAATAATGCATTGTAATTGTTATTTAAACCAAACCAAAGTTTTAACATTTTTAATAATATCACTACTATTTTATTTATGTAATTTTGTTATATAAAGTCACCATATATTGTATGAATTCTTAATTTAAATTCCTAAATTATATATTTAATAGTTCTTATTTGATTCCTTATTTTCTTTATATAACATACAAGTCTAAAATGTATTATAATAATTTATTTGCAATCCTTTTACAAGTAGGTACAACCATTATTATTTATGTCTAAAATTTAAAAAATAATCTTTAATATCTTTATTTAAACGATATTCATATTAGTAGCTCATATTTAATAGCTAATTTAGTAGTAAAATTATCTATATCTTCAATTTTATTTCTTAATATATCAATTTTTTTGTAAATGCTATATCGGCCAAGTAAATTTTTTATGATGTCTCTGACATTTTTTTTTTTATCCTTAACAGTGTTTTAAATTTCCTGTAATTAAATTATTTGTAATTATCACAAATTAAAATCATCTTTTAAGTCTGTAGTATTATTATAATTGAATAGAAAACGAACCTTTTTGCTAAATTTATACGGTTTTTTAATAGTGACATTTTTGAATAGGAATTATTTTTTTTTATATTAAAAAGATTATTAAACTTATTCTTATCAAAAGATTTAATCGTATTCTATATTTTAGGCTCAAATTATACTCTTCCTCATATTATACTCTTATAAAATGTTAATAACATCTTTAATTATATTGATGTAACTGTTTTCAAATTATTGTCATTAAACAGAAAATTACTTAATGTACCAATTACTTTTTTTTAATAATAATTGAATTTAGTAACTTGAATATAAAATTCTTCTTCAGAGTTGTAATTCAGATCAATAATTTTTTTATTATTTTCTTTATTCATATATTTTCTTTACTACTTCTTTCTCTAGCTATTTTTTATTCATTCTATTATTTACAGTATTATTATAATAAAATTTTCATAATTATTTTGTTTGATGTTTTGTATAATATTTTTATTAAAATACGTAACATTTAATCCATAAAGGTATGGAGTTTGAGCAGTAACCTTTATAAAATAGTTTTTCAAAAAGAACATATTTCTCTAATATAAGAAACAATTTTTGAGTAATTCAACATTGTCTTAGATGAAAGTGTCGCATTTAAAATCGTGCATGCTAAACTAACATGTAACATGTTTATATTTACAACTTTGCAATAAAATGTAAATACAACTACATAATTTGCAAAATATATATTTGAACTCTTTTCTTCAATTGATTAGTATTAATCCTTTGTAGATTTAGCATCTAAAAACTATTACACTTAATAAGATTCAATGTAGGTGTTTTTTTTAATTGTTTTAGTCATTTTACTTTTTAAATTCTTGGACATTTTAATATTCCCTAAGTCATAATTATATACTAACTTATTACTATAATTATTTACTATAACTTTATTCCAATATATTCTTGTTTTGTGTACCTCATTATTTTTTAACTACCTCATCAGCTAAAATCATAAATACCAGTATTTTTTGCTAACCACTTCTAACAGAAATCTCTTTTGCCAATTTCCTCTTACAAATTATCTCTATCGAATCTCCAAACACGAATCAAGTAAAAAATACAATAAAAGATTATAAAAAAAAAGCAACCATGTACTGCTATAACAAAAAAAATAGTACACTAACAAAACCATAAAATAAAAAATACATTATCAATCCCTTATAAATTATTTTCTTTGTATTTGTAATCTAATCATAACTCCATCAGTATGAAACACTCCACATAGAATTATAACCATTACTAACATAGTAGAAAATTCAATTTAACGAATTACTTATAAACACAAAAAAGACAAAATGTTTCTGACAATAGAATAGAAATGGTATATTAAATATATTATACATACCAATATATTATAATATTGACCATGCATGTAACATAATAAACTGCTGTTTGTAGAAAAAATGCAACACCATTAGCGAATCATCGAATCAAAATGAAATTCGCAGCAAATGTCAATTATAGGAGATAACTAATAAAGTTTCACAGAGCCATCGCGCGTGCGAGGCGCAGCGCCCCTCTTGAATTGATGGAAAGCGCATAAACAAAGTGCTGTAGCGGACGTGCTGAAAAAAAGTCTATGATTATTTGTTAGTGGCAAACGTTTAGTGAGACCTGAGTATATTTCCACGACGGAAGAATAAGAAATTCAAGCAACTTACGGAGTTTGAACGAGGGAGAATCGGCCTTCAGAAGGAGGATTTTCCTATCATGCAATAGCAGCTCGTATGCAGCGGAACAGTTCCACAGTGATGCGAGCCAGAAGCAGTGGACCGACGAGCAACAACTGAAAACAGGCACTGGATGGAAGGTGACGCCAGAGCGATGACGGCGTTCTCGCTCCGCATGGCGGTGAATGATCGCACAGCTCTCCAGGCAGCGGCGCGTTGGTCTACTGCTACAGGTGTACACCACGGCTTGCCAATTGTCGTCGTCTGCTGCGCCGTGGATTGCGTGCAAGGGTGTTTTATACGATCTCTCAATCATCGACGGCTGCGTCGGCAGTGGCTCTTGAGCACAGAGACAGCGAGCCGATTTGGCAACGTTGTCTTTCTTCAGATGAATCACGCTTCAATTTGTGACCCATGATGGCCGTGTTCGTGTTAGACGTTATGCCGGTCAACGCTGCCTTCCTGAGTGTATTATTGAACGACATAGTGGTCGACACCACCCGGAGCGGTCTGCGCGATTTCGTATCATGGATCCAATTTGATACGAATTGAGGGTAATCTCAATAGCAACAGGTACGTCCGTGAAGTGCTACAGCCCGAAGTCGTTCCTTTCCTTCAAGGTCCCTTGAGCTATCTTTCATTAACGTACGCCCACATGTTGCGCGTGGACAGTTCGGAGACTTCTTGTTCAGTACAACGCATGCAACTTCTTCCTGGCCTGCTTATTCACCGGATATGTCGCCATTGAGCACGTGTGGATAGGTTGGTCGGCGTTCGCTCGTGATCCGCGTCCTGCAGTTTTCAAAGACGAACTTGCTGCGTACAAGCGATATGGAATTCTCTCTCAAGCAGATATTCAACATCTGTTTGACTCCATGCCACGTCGTATAGCAGCACTTATTGCAGCGCATGGTGGCTTAACCAAATAATTGATTTCGGACGCTTAATTGTTTCTTTGTTTTGAAAATTTCAATTTGCCTATTTGTATCAGTACAAGTCGTTTCTGCATTAAATTCTACTGATTCTGATGATTCTTTCATGGTGCTAAAATTTTCTACAAACAGCAGTATATAATTGGCAGGTACTAAAATTATATTAGGAAAATTATATGTATATATATATATATATATATATATATATATATATATATATCTTGTTGGCCAAAAAATTGTACATTAATTTTGTAAATTTTTATGTTCTTTAACTTTGTAGTTTATAGAAACTGTTACTTCTTTCTCTCAAAATGCAATTCTAGTTTTTTCTCATTTTAAGGAGACAATATTGAATTAAATTTAAACAAACAAAAATTCATCAATACAAAAAAAAAGTTATGCATTATAATACAAAAAAAAAAGTTATGCATTATTTTGATCTCTAAAAAATGTTAATAAGTGGTTTGAAATGAATAATTCTTTGGCCAATCACCAATTTTGTTCTTGAGAACCAATCTAATATTATTAACTGCCAATGAAACTGCATCATGTTTTGTAACAAGTCATTATTGTGCATTGTCTTGCAGAAGGAAGACTGTTTTATGTAATCAAATTACAAATAGAATCTGATATATAAGAAAATTTAGTATTTAGTCAAGAAAACCTTGGCCGCACCATATATGCAATATGAGGGCTATTATTGTCGAGAAGCAAATGACATCAAATAAAAAGAATAGATTAGATATCGCGAAAGAGATGTAAGATTGTTGTATTACGAGAAAGTGGCCTTTCTAAGTTGAAATTGTAAAGGACAGGTGGGTGGATTACATATGGAGTCCGAAAGTTTTGTGTTTATGATATCAGGAGACAAATTCAAAAAAAAAACAAAGTAGAAAAAGGCCAAAATGGCATCACGTTTGTTGATAAAAGAAGAATAAAATATCTCCAAGATCGAAGAATGTCATCAATGATCATCAGAAGTGATCGAATGATGCTGCGTTTGCCAGCTCATGAACAACTCAGAAGATGAACTTGATGTTGGAATATAAGGAAGAATTTAACGAATAAAGCCTTTATTTAAATTTACAGCAGCGCAAAAATTCATAGGCAAAGGAACACATTAATTGAGAGAGATCAGTGGTCACAAGTTATATGGAGCGATGAAACTAAGACATCGTTATTCTGCAATGGAAAAGGCGAAATATGTAAGATAAAATAAGAGAAGAGATACATTCGAGTGCAGTCAAGCAACTGTGAAGAACCTACTTCTATTATGATTTAGTCACGCATGTCAGCAGATGGTACTATCGCCTTCATCGATTGGGTATTGAATGAAAATACATCGACACTATTCTGTGAACCAAAAAATCTCTACCTACCATCAGAATCTCTTTCCCAAAAATGATCTGTTTATTTTCATCAGATAGTTCCCGCCACACAGCAAAAATTATCTGAAGGAGTGGTTTGGTACAAAGAGTATTGAGTTGTTGTCTGGCCAAGCAAAAGAGTCCTGACCTGAATCCCATCGAAAACTCATGGTTTGAAAACTTTTCATTAGTCCCAATTAGGCGCCCATTAAATAAAATTCAAATAAGGGGGCCTATACCTTTGTTTCTTTGCATCATGTAATAAACGAAAGAAGAGATTGGTCATTATTCAATGAAACATGGATGAAGTTGTAACATAAAAAATAAAGCTCACCAATACAAGTACTCAATAACTCACTGCAATCATCACCATCTAATATATATCGGTAATTGGCTAACTCTTTTTATATTATAAATATTTCAGCTTTTTTGTTTTGAATTCAATATCTCTGTTTTTTTTTAAATCATATAAACGACTTATAACGATATATATATTAAACTATATAGTTATATTGCTCAAAACAATTCGAAATAAATATGTTTATAAACAAATAATAAATTACAAAACCTTATATAAAAGTAAATTAATTCAATTTCAAATATTAAATTTTCACTAGTAACAACAATGCTATTATTATCCAGTTGATAAGTAAATGTGTTGTAAATACATCATGATTGACCTTTATTTTTAATCCCCACAGACATCATTAAGTTTAATGAGCACATCACGAACATGATTATTGGTTCATGATTATTATGTACGGTACTGAGGAAAAACATTAGATAAATGCACTAACAGTTTATTAATCCAATCTTCGACGCTCATGTAAGGTCACTTCTCTACCATCTTTCTGTTTGTTGTTAATTTATTGTTTAATTTAGAGTTAAAACAAAAAAGTTTCTAGCTTACTCCACTCACCTCCGCATCCAGGAAGACGATTTTCGAATACAATAGTTTCGAATCCGATAACCACCACACGAACAGGGTCACTTCAAACTGCTTTCAAACACATAGCTCAAAATGCAAGAATTTATTCCAAAATCTACTGAATGAATATCTACAAGCATTTCGTTATCCTCTATCTCTTCTATCCCTTTCATTTATGATTTCGCTTACGCTATCTGAAATCAGTTCATTACACTTATCCTCAACGGTTTTAAATCACGTTTCATTTGGTTGGAATTGAGCTGTGAAATTTTAGGTAATCTGAACTTACAAAAGTTCAAACGGTAGTGAGCAATACGTGTTTATGTTAGTACATTGATCCACCCTTTACATTCAGCATAATTTTAAACCAAAATGATAAAATATCAAATATAGACGAAAGTTCTCATTCAAAAAAATAATTAAATCGGAAAAGAAAGAATTAATAGAGAGAAATAAAACTTCATTTTAACCAAATCACAAAATAATTCATTAGTAAAATATGTATATTTATATACATTTTTAGTAATTTAAAACTTAAAAAAAAGTTTTATGAAATTCTAACCCAGCTCAAACGCTGGGGAAGGGAAGGAGGTGTGAGTGTGGGGTGCGTATGTGTGCTTTTAATTAACAAATTTCTATCTTCATATATAAATATTGGTAACAGTAAGTAAATTTCATTGACAGACGTTTAGTAAATTACGAGTACTTTGAATGTTAAAAAACAAAACTATATTGACTGAAACACGCAAATTGCATTCAACAATTTAAAACTTGGATCAAACTACAAAGAAAATTTAAATAAACAAAATTAACGATGTGTATGAGGATACACTCTTAGCCTCATGTCGAGAACCAAATTTTCTAAAATGCTATCAATTGGTAAACACTTCAGAATAGATACTTATGCTTAATCATTGTAAGCATTTTTGCTTAGCATAGAATTGAATATCAATAACAAAAAAATACTTTTGTTATTTTTAGTATTGTGGTGGTTTCTGTGTTTTCTAAATTAAAAGTCATCTTTAAGAATTTGGGAAAATAATAATTATTTTGCTTTAAACTTATGCTTCAGTGTAAATGAAAGTTCATTTACGATTAAACTCCAGTCGTTTTGTTAAATCATTTTTACACTATATTTACAATTTCTAAACAGTAAATAAAGGTTCGAAGAAATAATGAAAAGTAAAAGTTTAAATTCAGTTATAGCAAGATCAAAAGGAAAATAATTGCACCTCTTGGTAGTGCTGAGATACAAAAGGTTCTAAATATTTACTAAGGAAGTTAAATGTTTATTTTCATGAATACTTACTAATGTTACAAAGTAGAAAATACCAAATATATTTGGATAGTTCGTTCCACATAGTCAAATAGAAAAAGACACTTATTACCACTTACTAATATATTTTTCAATAATAATATTTTTTATTTAATTTCATTATTTACTACGTTAGCCGATCACAAATTTAGAGGTGAGAGTATGTGATTTAAACAAAGAAACGAATTCTATTTTTATCTAAATTTGTTGACTATTTATAAAACGATTAATTCTTAATGTAAGAAAGTTATTTATGTTAGAGCAAGAGAAAAATAAATTATAAATTAGAAGGATTAAAGTTGATTATAAATACATAATCCATGACACCTTTTAATCAATTTATTTATCGTCTGTATGTAGCATGTCTATGAATCGGTATTTGATAAATTCATAATAATCACCAAATCGAACACACACACACACACACAATACATATATATATATATACGTCACTTTTTTACGATGTTGACTCTTTAATCAAAGCTATTGCGCTATAGAATTTATATTTTCAATTATATATTAATAACCATCTGCAATAACTTATTTTAAGTAATTTTATTTCTGTGAAGTGAATAAATAGACACATTTTTTCAACCATTAATGAATGGATGTTACGTGTATAAGTATAGCCTTATATGCATATAATTATTCGTGTTAATTTTTTTAAACTTATCATTTCTAATCTGTGCTTAGGAAACAAAAAGAATATAAAAGATATAATAATTAAGTCTTAAGAAAATGCTTTAACATTTATTGAAATTATTTTAATAATAGGTAAAATGAAAAAAATTATTTTCTTTAATGTACATATAAAAATTTGAACTAAATTAGATTTGATTTAGCATTTGCTGTTAGCATTTTGCTGAACAAATCTGTAATAATATAATATTAAAGAGCAATTAATCTATATTTTTCTATTAATATGATAAATAAAGAGTACCTATTAAGAAATTAAATATAAAATACTTAAATAGGAAATTGTTAAACCGTAAAAGAAATTTTAATATCAATATCATCTATCCGCAACACACTGCAATTGTTCTAGTACATACCAGTTAAAAAAGGTAAGTGTAATTATTTTAGATGGTATTAATTGTCAGTGATAAATCTATACCCAAAGAACTTATCAAATCCTCATTCCCCTCCTGTATTGATAAACTCTTTTCTGTTTTAAAAAAAATTATTAATAAATTGAAAACTAATGGAAATATTTAAATTTTTGCATGAAATGTTGTTCAAAATATATATATAAATAAACATTTCAGAAAAATTTGTAATCTTGTATCAATCTCACATTCCTTCCTCCAAAAAAAAATTAACATCTACAAATTCAGAGCGTGTCCATGTGAGAGAGCGCTGTTCTCATCACAATTCAGATCCCACCATGCCGTGATGAACTTCAAAATGTCTTGAACTAGAAATCATTTCTTCCAACATTTCCGTGGAAAGCGCAGCGCTCTTTTTGAAAGAGATGAGAAACGACATCTGTTGGTCGATTTCGCTCCTGTTGCCTCTATTAGATATTTATGTTACAAGTTTTATACATTCTCTCTTATCAGTTTTTCAAAAAAAGTTAAGAAGAGTAATTACAAATACTTTTGTGGTAATCTATTCCAGACATTTTAGCATTTGTTTTCAGCTAAACCAAATTTTTTTTCTAAGTTAGGGTGATCAAATGTAAGATAATTTGAGCGTTAAATTTCATGGAACATAGGAATGTAACTGAATTTAGCACCTTATTATTTCTAAATATGTTTATTTCATCATTATTTTAATTTTGATGTAACAATACTGTTATTGATTTTATCCGTGATGTGCTTTGCAAACTCAATTATGGAAAACTATTAGATTCTGTGCAAGGAGCGAAATAATCCGGCCATGAAAAATATGAGACACGGAATAAAAAAAAATTCCATCATTACGTTCAGAAAATTGTACTTTTCTTCAGCATCAGGATTTCAAAATGTGAAATGTGCATTTGTCTGAGTTTAATAGTTTTGCAATATAACTTAAGAATATTTTATGCCTTTTAAGGTAACAGGGCTTAAAAAATAATTTTAGCCAATAATCATGAAAACAAAAAACTCAAAACTATTATCTAAAGCCAAGCCAGATCTAAAGCAAATAGGAAGCTCATTTTGTCATAGATGCTATATATACTGGTATCAAAACTATTCAAAACCTAATCAAAATCTTAATATTGAAAGGTATGTATATAGGAAGTAGTTCAGCTTCGTTTAGTTATTCTTATTATCGTATTTTACTAATAGTACGCTATCACAATAGACGGAATAGATTCAAAACCAGTACTTTTCATTAAATAATTAGAGCAAATATGTAGAAAAAGATATTCATATTTATGATACAGTTCCCAAGAGGGAAAAATTATTTTCGGTATTGAGTACTGACTAATGATGAATACTTACTTTTAAAATTATTATTTGTTATAACTTTTGTCACAATCTACTATATATTATATCTACTATATGTTTACATAACTGCATTATCTTCATTTTTTTCTTTTCTTATTTAGCTATTATTTTTAAGGTTATGATTTTCAATTTCTTTGTAATTCTTAATTAATGAATTATATCTATATTGCATTAAATTTTGTATTATAATATTTTTTATTTTATTTTTTGGTTAACTGATATATTACTGCGTTTCTTTTAATCTACGGGCTCTCTTTTTTTGTTCCAAAATGAATTTTCTTTTAACGGATTTCGGTGATTATAACTTGTATTTCATATGAGATGTTTTGTTTATATATATATATATATATATATATATAGTTACATATATATATATATATATATATATATATATATATATATATATATATATAATACATGGCTGCATGTATTTTTTTTTTAAAAATTTCTGAAGATAATTTCATGCTAGTTGATTTTGAATGAAGGAAAATTGAAAAGTAATAGCTAAATTATAACTTATTTAAACTAGCAAGCCAAAAGTATAGAAATAAATTTGAATCATGAATATTAATGTTTATAGATTAATGAGTTTATCCTTAATATAGGTGAAGAAGACTTGAAAATTAATATGGTATTGAAATTGTTACTTGTCTTTTGTGAATATTAATAATAAATGAAAGCATCTGAATATTCCATTCCTTTCAGATTTAATCAAAATGTAGAATTAAATAATTTTTGGTACGTGGATAAATTGTTTACATTTATTTTGTTATTTCAAAATCTTTCATAAATACAACTCTTTTATTCAAATAGGCAGATTAGTTTTATTTAAGATGTAACTTTGAATTATAAAGGAATTCTACTGGAATGTCATGCTTACAATACCTTAGTTGTAATTGTACTAGAATAATTATAATTTTGCTTTTATTTAAAATGACCAATAAGATATAATCCATAAGTTTAAAATCAGCAGCTTTGTTTGGGTCTTCTTTATATTAAAATTATTTTTCG
The DNA here is from genome assembly GCA_019974015.1 of Nephila pilipes. Taxonomy (NCBI): domain Eukaryota; kingdom Metazoa; phylum Arthropoda; class Arachnida; order Araneae; family Nephilidae; genus Nephila; species Nephila pilipes. The sequence continues at coordinate 536,397 of BMAW01132855.1, forward strand.
ATCCTAAAAATCTTATTAAATTCAAAAACATTTGTATAAATGTTAATTCCATTTCTCTTGTTTATATATGATATAAAAAAATATTTCATCAATTTAAGAATATGTATTATATAAAAATAAAACAGTAAAATTAATGGTAGCTAAAATATTACACAACAGTTAACTTTACATTTAAATCTGACGTCGAATTAGCGCAGCCCATCAAAACCGAAGCAATGAATCTATTCTTTTCGGTATTCAAAAAATCGAATGTAAATAAAATTTCCTTTGATAAATTTCAAAATAATTGTTTACCTGAAGCATTATTAAAAAATAAACACATATGAATAGTTAGCCAAAAAATTTAAACTACGATATACTTTAAATTATATTAATAATATAACTTAACTACATTTTAATTAAAATTATTTTAACATTAATAAATTCCTCACTTCTAAAATTTGTTTAAAAAAATTTGTTTGAAAATTTTTCAGAGAAAATATTAATTTTAATCTATATTCACTGAATGAATAAATTATTTTCTATTTCACATTTATTTGCTTAACTATTAGTATTATTATATAGTTATTTAAAACTATTATATTAAAGAAAACTTAAGCAATCGTTTTAATATTTATAGTTGAATTTCAATTTAAAATCTAAATCTATGAAGAAAATTGTCTCCTTAAAAAACACATGTACTGTAATAAATTAAATTAATTTTATGATTGCGCGTTATAATATAAATCGTATTCATTTTTATTTACATTTTATTATTCGTTTTATTTTAATACTTTATTTCTTTGTTTTAATATTATATTTTCGTTTTGGATAATATGAGTAAGACGCAAAATTTAAAATACCACAACAACATGTTGTTTACACAATTGCTAAGAATATAGTTTGCACACATTATCTCAATTCAAATCTAAAAAGCTATCATCAGAAAATTTAAAACTCCAACTTTATTTTAAATAATAATAACATATTATATCTCGTTATTAGGAGTCAGCAGGATTCAATTAGTATTGTGTCCGTTAAATTTGAATAGTCTCCTCCAAAGCAAATTTAACTGAATAGAACTATGCGTTTCTTACTTTTTCAATACTCTGATTAAGGTGTTAATTCAAATGCTTCATGTATGTTTGTTCAATAAATTTTATTTCATTCTTCTAAAGTAACTTATAAAAGTAAAGCACTAATATGTCTAGACATGGTTACTTGAGCAGCTAACGTATTTAAATGCGAATGCATTAAGAATTTAATCGAAGAAAGGAATTCACGATTGTGCAGCCCCCCCAAGTTTACCCAGCCATATCTAACAAATACCGACATATGCATAAAACTGGCGTAAAATGATAAAAGGTACAAAGCGATCGATATAAAAGCAATTTTCTGTACCTTTTACAGAACTCTAGATATTCTTTCTTTTCATTTAGATGAAGTGAATGTGTGCTACTGGAATATTGTAACATTATATTAAATTTCTGTATTAGTAAACCTTTAGAGACACATTCAGCGTAACGAGACACATTACATTAAATTCAAAAGTGGAATATTAAGAGAAAATCGGTAAATCTGCAAATAAATTTTCTTCAATCCTTGGTTTATGCGTCCATTTTTTTCGTTTATTTTAATAGTACAAATAACTTTAATATTTCTGCGTTTTCTTTTAAAATAGGATTTAATAGAACATGTACTTGGGAATTTCTACTTAGCTCTCTAAAACTACAAGAAAACGGCTAGTGATTAATTCAATAAATTTGAGCTACGGTCTGGTAACGAGGATGAATTCTGAATTGCTACTTCACTGTCATAGCTTCCACACCACGCCACGTTAGGTATCTAAAGTTACATCGAATGAAATGATGAGTATCTTCCTTAAATTCGCAAGAAGAGTCTATAAGAATCACAACATGTGAACTATTTGAAACAAATATCAAGGACAACATAATTTGTTTAATCAATATTATCGTGAATCCATTTAATGTGGAAATAAGTTTTCAGCGATGAACTTGAATATACCACTCATTTATAAATTCTGTGAATCAGTTAATTGCACATCAAATCTGTCAATAATATAGTCTAATTTCATTGACTTAAATTTAAGGAATTATTTATATATGTGTGTGTGTGTGTGTGTGTGTGTGTGTGTGTGTGTGTGTGTGTGTGTGTGTGTGTGTGTGTGTGTGTGTGTGTGTGTGTGTGTGTGTGTGTGCGTGCGTGCGTGCGTAAATATATTTGTAATTTGTTCTACACTAAAAATAATAGTTATTATAAGAAGTTTTACTACTAACACACGCAAATCTCCTATTATTAACAAACATTTAAAAGTGATTGTAATAAATTAAAAATAAATATGCATACTTACAAAAAATCATCATATATATATATATATATATATATATATATATATATATATATATATATATGAGGAGGAGAGAGAGAGTATGTATGTGCTCTATTTACAAATTATATATCCGTACTTTCTGCAAAGCCTTTGATTCAATAACATACCATTAATCATATTATCTTGATTGAAATATATCTGCACTCTTGATTAAAATCCCTCAAGAAATATCAACCTTCTTTAGTACTAATTCTTAATACAAATTCTTCAGTTTTAATTACATTTGAGAATGTTCTAATTACTGTCAAAAATTTGATGTAGTTTTTATAATTATTTTTCTTACTGTATAATAACGTTTCTTGCTTTTTAAGATAATTTTAAAATCTGAAGGAGAAGTAAAATCAAGAAAATATTTTTTTCATACTTTCGTAAATTCAGTCAACTAGATAAATTAATTTGGGGTAAAATTTTGTAACACTTTTAAAAATTTTTAATAATGTGTATAAATAGACATAGATTTTTTAATATATTACGTTAATTTAATTTGGTTTAAATAATCTTTTCATTTGCTTATAGTTTATTTTTTCTTTGTTTGAATAACTGTTTATAACTGGGATTTTTGCTTATTTTCGGTTTCATATAATCTTGTATATCAATTATTTCTGATGTGTTCAGTGATCTGAAATATTTAATACTACTCCTCATAGTCTCGCGACAATCCTAGTTCTATTTCCATTTTCTGAATATATCAATCAAATTCTTTCTCTTGGATAAGGATTTCGTCGTCCTACTTCGACTGTACTAAAATTTTGCAATTTAAATAATAGAGTTTTTTTAAACTATCGGTATGCGTTCATTTTTCGAGGCACTTTTAATATATTATTTACATTTTAATTACTTTCACAAAGTAACACCTTGTATATGCTCATGGGAATCAGATGAAATTCTTTGAAAAACTTGAATTGTTTTGTATTCTAATTTTAATCATACTACTTGCCAAGTCTATCTTGTGATATCTATGAATTATGCTTTTAAAACTTAGTCATAATTCACCTATTTTATTATTATTTGTGATCTTTTATGATCCACAAGTAATCAGTATTCATCTCGCAACCCATGGTGCGTGCTTGGTATGTGTGCTAGTGTGAATTCGTCATTGTGTGTGTGTGTGTGTGTGTGTGTGTGTGTGTGTGGTGTGTGTGTGTGTGGTGTGTGCTGTGTGTGTGTGGTTGTGACGGGTTCATCTGAAAGACCTCCACCAACCGAAATAAAAAATTCCCATTCAGCTCGAAAATTTAAGTTGATTTATTATCTATACGAGGCACTCACAGAAGCTGCACAGAAGACTTGGATATTAGAACACATAAAACATTTGAACAGTAAAAGGTAAACATACACCACTCCAACACAAGAGCCGGCGAAAGAAAAATCAATACCAGTTCTACCACTATCTGCCACACCCAACGTTTCATCTGATTGATAACATGCGCCTAGCATATTTCAACTCTTTCTTCCAATACGTATCAATGCATTATCAGGAGGGGAATTCTTGTGCAGCGCCATTCCTAATTAAGGAAAGCGTTAATTTGAGATTTGAATCTTTTACATATATATATATATATA
>BMAW01132856.1:7192-19872 GCA_019974015.1 Nephila pilipes
CACAACATACGAAAGCAAAATAAATGTACATATTACTCGAATGGATCCGTCCGATGACCCGATAAATCTACGACCATAAAAGTGTTCAGACTTCCTCTCAATGAAACTCGATCGATTACAGAGACTATAAGATTTTCCCGCCATTTCACATCAAATAAAGTCCTCAAATATCACTTCCCGTTTCATAACTGAAGGAGAATTTTGATCGGTCACAAGTGAGAAGAAACGATACAATTCTGCGATGTATTCTGGATACTCTTAATACCACTTAACATTGCACGCAATGGCTATCAATGTATTTATTAAAAAGAAGCGTAAGGGAAAAATAAACACCCTATAATTGTTTTTCAAAAAACAAGTGAAAGGTTAAAATCAGTTACTTATACTTTTCAACTAAAGGAACAAGAACATTTCAATTCTCCCCATGTTTAAGCGCTTGATTAGTTTTCGGGCCTTTATTTTCCATTTCAGCTCAATTCGTGCGAACAATTTCCGCACGAATTGTCCTTCAACACCTGAGAGCTTCTCGCTATCTGAAGCGTATCGGCTTTCACCCAAACAAAGGAGAAATTATGCATCTCTGTATTTTTATAATTGGAAATTCATGACCATCATTAAACATTCGCAAATACTTTCACGAGTCTTTTGTCCCAAAAAAATCGACACAGTTGCATTCAAGGAAAACAGTTTATTGTTTTATTTATCCGCTGGAATTTGTTGCAAGTCGTCTTGGAATTGTGTCACGTATGTCCGAAACAAAAAGATGAGAAAATGACACTACACAGATTAGAAAAGAACTACGGTGCAGAACGTTTGCTTCTGTTTACTTTATAAGAGAGTACATGACACCAGAATTGAACATTGAAATGTGCGGTATTTAAAAATTCCAATTTTATGATGTTTTGAGCAAGGGCCGAGTTTCGAGATGCTGCGCAAAAAAGATTTCCATGCACTCAATCTCCAAAATGCTTTAATCGGGTCCAAATTGGAACATGCGAAAGAGAAAGAAAGCTGTTCTGAACTTGTGGAACAAAAGAAAAAGTGCTCGAATATTTAATGTTGTAGGATTCCATAATGCGCCTACAGAGCGCGTTTACTTCATTTGTGAGTTCCTGGTGTTGTTGCTGAAACATTTCAAGGAGTCGGTGGGAAAAAAATTGTCTGTGTGTTCCTGACGAATGAGATAGGAAATGTAGGCCATTTTCTCTTGCGTGATAGCAAACTTTAAAAATTCAGTACTTTGCCCATTGAGCCTCTTGTTAATTAGATCCCCAGTGCTTGTGAATGCTTACCGAAAGCTTTTGTTCTTTTTCATTTTAATGAAGTAAACCAATATCAATGTGACGCGTGTTTTTGCGAATATGAAAGAGAGTTGCTTCTTACCTCCTGGTCCATAGGGTCCACCTGGTCCTGCGCCTCCAGGTCCAGAGCCACCCGGTCCGTAAGGTCCACCCGGTCCGTAAGGTCCACCGGGTCCATAAGGTCCACCGGGTCCTGCACCTCCAGGTCCAGAGCCACCCGGTCCGTAAGGTCCACCGGGTCCATAAGGTCCACCGGGTCCTTCGCCTCCAGGTCCAGAGCCACCAGGTCCGTAAGGTCCACCCGGTCCATAAGGTCCACCGGGTCCTGCACCTCCAGGTCCAGCGCCACCCGGTCCGTAAGGTCCACCTGGTCCTGCGCCTCCAGGTCCAGAGCCACCCGGTCCGTAAGGTCCACCCGGTCCGTAAGGTCCACCGGGTCCATAAGGTCCTCCAGGTCCTGCTCCTCCGGGTCCACTGCCACCGGGACCTGCACCTCCGGGTCCGTATGGTCCTCCAGGTCCATAAGGTCCGCCAGGTCCGTAAGCGCCACCAGGTCCGTAAGGTCCACCAGGTCCTGCACCTCCAGGTCCAGATCCACCGGGTCCGTAAGGTCCTCCAGGTCCTGCGCCTCCAGGTCCAGATCCACCGGGTCCTGATCCACCAGGGCCGTATGGTCCGCCAGCACCACCGGGTCCTGAACCTCCAGGACCTGAACCACCAATTGTTATTTCTTCGTCGATTGTTATCGGGCCTGATCCGTTAGCACCTTCTATTGTTATCTCTTCGTCGATTGTTATCGGGCCTGATCCTCCGGCTCCGCCAGGTCCAGAACCGCCGGGTCCAGAACCGCCAGGTCCAGATCCACCAGGTCCATAACCGCCAGGTCCAGATCCGCCAGGTCCATAACCACCGGGTCCAGATCCGCCAGGTCCATAACCACCGGGTCCAGAACCGCCAGGTCCGTAACCACCAGGTCCAGAACCGCCAGGTCCTGATCCACCAGGTCCTGCACCTGTACAAACAAAGAAAAACTAATTCATCCACAACATACGAAAGCAAAATAAATGTACATATTACTCGAATGGATCCGTCCGATGACCCGATAAATCTACGACCATAAAAGTGTTCAGACTTCCTCTCAATGAAACTCGATCGATTACAGAGACTATAAGATTTTCCCGCCATTTCACATCAAATAAAGTCCTCAAATATCACTTCCCGTTTCATAACTGAAGGAGAATTTTGATCGGTCACAAGTGAGAAGAAACGATACAATTCTGCGATGTATTCTGGATACTCTTAATACCACTTAACATTGCACGCAATGGCTATCAATGTATTTATTAAAAAGAAGCGTAAGGGAAAAATAAACACCCTATAATTTTTTTTCAAAAAACAAGTGAAAGGTTAAAATCAGTTACTTATACTTTTCAACTAAAGGAACAAGAACATTTCAATTCTCCCCATGTTTAAGCGCTTGATTAGTTTTCGGGCCTTTATTTTCCATTTCAGCTCAATTCGTGCGAACAATTTCCGCACGAATTGTCCTTCAACACCTGAGAGCTTCTCGCTATCTGAAGCGTATCGGCTTTCACCCAAACAAAGGAGAAATTATGCATCTCTGTATTTTTATAATTGGAAATTCATGACCATCATTAAACATTCGCAAATACTTTCACGAGTCTTTTGTCCCAAAAAAATCGACACAGTTGCATTCAAGGAAAACAGTTTATTGTTTTATTTATCCGCTGGAATTTGTTGCAAGTCGTCTTGGAATTGTGTCACGTATGTCCGAAACAAAAAGATGAGAAAATGACACTACACAGATTAGAAAAGAACTACGGTGCAGAACGTTTGCTTCTGTTTACTTTATAAGAGAGTACATGACACCAGAATTGAACATTGAAATGTGCGGTATTTAAAAATTCCAATTTTATGATGTTTTGAGCAAGGGCCGAGTTTCGAGATGCTGCGCAAAAAAGATTTCCATGCACTCAATCTCCAAAATGCTTTAATCGGGTCCAAATTGGAACATGCGAAAGAGAAAGAAAGCTGTTCTGAACTTGTGGAACAAAAGAAAAAGTGCTCGAATATTTAATGTTGTAGGATTCCATAATGCGCCTACAGAGCGCGTTTACTTCATTTGTGAGTTCCTGGTGTTGTTGCTGAAACATTTCAAGGAGTCGGTGGGAAAAAAATTGTCTGTGTGTTCCTGACGAATGAGATAGGAAATGTAGGCCATTTTCTCTTGCGTGATAGCAAACTTTAAAAATTCAGTACTTTGCCCATTGAGCCTCTTGTTAATTAGATCCCCAGTGCTTGTGAATGCTTACCCGAAAGCTTTTGTTCTTTTTCATTTTAATGAAGTAAACCAATATCAATGTGACGCGTGTTTTTGCGAATATGAAAGAGAGTTGCTTCTTACCTCCTGGTCCATAGGGTCCACCTGGTCCTGCGCCTCCAGGTCCAGAGCCACCCGGTCCGTAAGGTCCACCCGGTCCGTAAGGTCCACCGGGTCCATAAGGTCCACCGGGTCCTGCACCTCCAGGTCCAGAGCCACCCGGTCCGTAAGGTCCACCGGGTCCATAAGGTCCACCGGGTCCTTCGCCTCCAGGTCCAGAGCCACCAGGTCCGTAAGGTCCACCCGGTCCGTAAGGTCCACCGGGTCCTGCGCCTCCAGGTCCAGAGCCACCAGGTCCGTAAGGTCCACCCGGTCCATAAGGTCCACCGGGTCCTTCGCCTCCAGGTCCAGAGCCTCCAGGTCCGTAAGGTCCACCAGGTCCATAAGGCCCACCATAAGGTCCACCCGGTCCGTATGGCCCTCCAGGTCCTGCTCCTCCGGGTCCACTGCCACCGGGACCTGCACCTCCGGGTCCGTATGGTCCTCCAGGTCCATAAGGTCCGCCAGGTCCGTAAGCGCCACCAGGTCCGTAAGGTCCACCAGGTCCTGCACCTCCAGGTCCAGATCCACCGGGTCCGTAAGGTCCTCCAGGTCCTGCGCCTCCAGGTCCAGATCCACCGGGTCCTGATCCACCAGGGCCGTATGGTCCGCCAGCACCACCGGGTCCTGAACCTCCAGGACCTGAACCACCAATTGTTATTTCTTCGTCGATTGTTATCGGGCCTGATCCGTTAGCACCTTCTATTGTTATCTCTTCGTCGATTGTTATCGGGCCTGATCCTCCGGCTCCGCCAGGTCCAGAACCGCCGGGTCCAGAACCGCCCTAGATTCTTGCAGGTACATAACTACAGGTCTAGATCTCGTTGTGGTTCATAACTACTCGGGTTCAGGATTCAAGTAGGTCTATAACTACTCCAGAAGGACCAGTCTAAATCGCCAGGTCCTGATCCACCAGGTCCTGCACCTGTACAAACAAAGAAAAACTAATTCATCCACAACATACGAAAGCAAAATAAATGTACATATTACTCGAATGGATCCGTCCGATGACCCGATAAATCTACGACCATAAAAGTGTTCAGACTTCCTCTCAATGAAACTCGATCGATTACAGAGACTATAAGATTTTCCCGCCATTTCACATCAAATAAAGTCCTCAAATATCACTTCCCGTTTCATAACTGAAGGAGAATTTTGATCGGTCACAAGTGAGAAGAAACGATACAATTCTGGATACTCTTAATACCACTTAACATTGCACGCAATGGCTATCAATGTATTTATTAAAAAGAAGCGTAAGGGAAAAATAAACACCCTATAATTTTTTTTCAAAAAACAAGTGAAAGGTTAAAATCAGTTACTTATACTTTTCAACTAAAGGAACAAGAACATTTCAATTCTCCCCATGTTTAAGCGCTTGATTAGTTTTCGGGCCTTTATTTTCCATTTCAGCTCAATTCGTGCGAACAATTTCCGCACGAATTGTCCTTCAACACCTGAGAGCTTCTCGCTATCTGAAGCGTATCGGCTTTCACCCAAACAAAGGAGAAATTATGCATCTCTGTATTTTTATAATTGGAAATTCATGACCATCATTAAACATTCGCAAATACTTTCACGAGTCTTTTGTCCCAAAAAAATCGACACAGTTGCATTCAAGGAAAACAGTTTATTGTTTTATTTATCCGCTGGAATTTGTTGCAAGTCGTCTTGGAATTGTGTCACGTATGTCCGAAACAAAAAGATGAGAAAATGACACTACACAGATTAGAAAAGAACTACGGTGCAGAACGTTTGCTTCTGTTTACTTTATAAGAGAGTACATGACACCAGAATTGAACATTGAAATGTGCGGTATTTAAAAATTCCAATTTTATGATGTTTTGAGCAAGGGCCGAGTTTCGAGATGCTGCGCAAAAAAGATTTCCATGCACTCAATCTCCAAAATGCTTTAATCGGGTCCAAATTGGAACATGCGAAAGAGAAAGAAAGCTGTTCTGAACTTGTGGAACAAAAGAAAAAGTGCTCGAATATTTAATGTTGTAGGAATGCGCCTACAGAGCGCGTTTACTTCATTTGTGAGTTCCTGGTGTTGTTGCTGAAACATTTCAAGGAGTCGGTGGGAAAAAAATTGTCTGTGTGTTCCTGACGAATGAGATAGGAAATGTAGGCCATTTTCTCTTGCGTGATAGCAAACTTTAAAAATTCAGTACTTTGCCCATTGAGCCTCTTGTTAATTAGATCCCCAGTGCTTGTGAATGCTTACCGAAAGCTTTTGTTCTTTTTCATTTTAATGAAGTAAACCAATATCAATGTGACGCGTGTTTTTGCGAATATGAAAGAGAGTTGCTTCTTACCTCCTGGTCCATAGGGTCCACCTGGTCCTGCGCCTCCAGGTCCAGAGCCACCCGGTCCGTAAGGTCCACCCGGTCCGTAAGGTCCACCGGGTCCATAAGGTCCACCGGGTCCTGCACCTCCAGGTCCAGAGCCACCCGGTCCGTAAGGTCCACCGGGTCCATAAGGTCCACCGGGTCCTTCGCCTCCAGGTCCAGAGCCACCAGGTCCGTAAGGTCCACCCGGTCCATAAGGTCCACCGGGTCCTGCACCTCCAGGTCCAGCGCCACCCGGTCCGTAAGGTCCACCAGGACCTACACCTCCAGGTCCGTATGGTCCACCAGGACCTTCACCTCCAGGTCCGTAAGGTCCACCAGGCCCGTAAGGTCCTCCAGGTCCTGCTCCTCCGGGTCCACTGCCACCGGGACCTGCACCTCCGGGTCCGTATGGTCCTCCAGGTCCTGCACCTCCAGGTCCGGATCCACCGGGTCCGTAAGGTCCTCCAGGTCCTGCGCCTCCAGGTCCAGATCCACCGGGTCCTGATCCACCAGGGCCGTATGGTCCGCCAGCACCACCGGGTCCTGATCCACCAGGGCCGTATGGTCCGCCAGCACCACCGGGTCCTGAACCTCCAGGACCTGAACCACCAATTGTTATTTTTTCGTCAATTGTTATCGGGCCTGAAGCTCCACCTTGTCCTCCTGTTCCTGTTCCATAGGATGTAGACTTGTAGTACTGTCCTGGACCAGAGGTGTCGACCTCGTTGAGCTGCTCTTGAGAGAGCAAATGGATGAGGTCTTGGATTTCACGGATGAATTCCTCGTTTGACCCACCTGTTGTGCTCCTCAAGGCGTTCCTTAAACAACTGGATATAACGTTGGTTTTACGTTGCACATCAGAGCCATTGCTTTCTGCTATCACCAATTCGGCTATAGAAGAAGCAAGTGCTACCTGCATTGCCTTAGCTTTGGCATTCGTATCATGCCGGCCTTTACCAATACTTTGAGCCTGTATAAGACTTTCAATTATGTCTTCGAAGTCTTCGGCTCCTTGGGCTCCAAATTCTCCACTGGAAACAATGTTGTTTATTAAGGATCGTGCAAAAGACTCCGCTGTCGTGGGATTTGCGAAAGGACTGTTGATAGCAACATGAATCCCTATTTCGTATGATGAAATATACTGCGCTAGGAATAAAAATATCACTGCCGATGTAAAGCAAGCCATGGCTGCTCCAGAAGTGATCTGAAGTTTCCGTCAATTGCCCGATCTTTTATACGAATCCCTATCACGATTTCGTGACCAGTGACTGCAGTTATTTTGCGTGAACGAGATAGTCAATTTCAATTTCATGCATCAGCCTGTAATAACATCTGGCTCGAAAAATGATAAAGAGGTAGAAATCAATCAAAGTCCTTGTTTGCTTTCAATTTTATACCGTAGAAACCAATATTATTATTTATATTTGCATTAAATTGCATGCGCGTTATGGAATTCGTAATAAAATCTATTGAATTTCTTAGATTGTATGGAAATGAAATAATTTCAGATTGAAAAAGTTCAAAACTGTGAGAATCCTAATAATGAAAAATTTTAATGAAATCTGTTAATTTAATTTTCGACTTTAAAGAATGTACAATTTAAAATCATTATTATTGTTAATTTTTTGGGGAAAAAATTACAACATTTCTCAAGTATTAGTAATCTAGTACGTCCAAAAACAAATTTAGAGAATACATGAAAACATTTCGTAAAAGAATATATAAAGTTTTAAGAACCCTATTCTTCATGAAATAAGTGGAAAATAATTAACACTTCATATAAGAACATAAATAGATTAGGAATAAAAAAAATTTCTAATTAGAAAAAAAATTATTAGCAGAGTTACGAAGGAGTAAATTTAGGAGGGAGGGAACACTTTTTATGTTAAAAAGAATAAAACGAATCCCTGTATCTGAATAAAATTTTTAGTATTCTTTTTAAAGAACTTAACAATTATTCGCAAATATTGATGTGAAGAGGATGACATGAAAATAGAAGTATAAAATATTTAAGAGTTACAAAATAAGACTTGATTTTAGTTTTAAAGTCATTGAATTTTGACAATAGAGTACTCGCATCTTATTCCGATAAGAGCATTCTTTGATAGATTATAGAAAGTGTTAGTACTCGCGAAAAGGATTTTAACTGTAGTGACCATCCCTCATATTTGAGGAGAAAATAAAGATATTTTGGATATAAATGATTATTTTAATTAATTTCTCTGTGCTTGAACTTAAGTAGAAATTTGAATCCTGTGATTAACTTTAAGATGACAGACGAGATGGATAGTAGGCTACCGTCGCAATATTATTGAATTTTTAATAGCTAGAACTACTAGAGCAACTAATGGCATTTTTAATATTTTGAAATTTTCACTTCAGCATTTTTGTCATAAAAAATTGTTATAATATGACTAGTTTTATAAGGTGGAAAACTGATTAAAATTTTAGCTTATATAAATTTTTGTTTGTATGGGTTTTTTTTTTTTTTTTTTTTTTGCATATATGAGCCTTTGCAATAATTTAAACAATAACACTAATTAACTATTGTTAGATTATTATTATATAACATTTAAACTATAATATTAATTATATTGCATGTAATATGAGCCGATGTTTGCATGCAAATCAATATATATTTCCGAATTGATATAATATGTATTTCTTAAAAAAATTTAACAAAATGTACATAAAAATAAAAAAACATTGATCTTAGTTTTATTCACGGTCTTCGTTTCTAATAACAAACAATAATGTTGAGTTCTGAAGATTGATTAATTATTTATTAGTTTCTTGCTTAGAAACAACACGGGGGTTATTGGCGATGGATATGGCAATTTTGAACCATAGTTTAAATGACGACACTTTGTGAGGGGGTACTACACTTTGCTAATTTCTTTGCCTTCCCAACGTGAGGGCTTTGTGTCTTGATAGGCTTAACGTGCATCAACTCCACTAAGGACTCGAAACCGACTAAAACAACGCCAGCTATGAGCTCGACACCATGATCACTTGACTTCCTAAGCCTCTTGCTTCTGATGACACTGATGAAGTAAACATTGAAACAGAAATATGCTTGCTTTATAACAAAAATTCATTAAAGAATGAATTTCTCCATAAATGCAATCAAACATTTTAACCCTAAATCTCCCCATAACAGCTTCATTTTGATATTCTCGGTGCTAGTTTAAATTATAGCTACCGTATTAACTTTCTTAAAATTTCTCATAAAAATTTAATTACAATTAGGTTTTTTTTTTTATTAAGTGAGAATATCTGGCTTAAATGCCTCTAATTTTTTCGTGTGTGTGCGTGTTTTCGTATTTGTGCTTCTCTAACTATATCACAATTTCGATAAAACCGCAGTTTTGATGTAACTGTATTTGGAAAATGAATCCCTTATTTAAGCCATTTTATTTTTGAGTTTCTAGTTTTTTTGCTAAGGAAACTTTGTGTTTGCAAATCAATTTTCTCAAGGATTTTTTTTCTTCGTATCTTTAGCTGTTATTAGTATCACAAACATGCTTCCAAGATAAGGTAGTTGTAAGTTGTACGCAACGATTTGCTCTTCAGAAATTTTTATTGAATTTATTCTGAACTGCTCGCGCCTCTTCAAAAGTCTTTGCAAACTCCTGGAATTTACGCACCACTGGTGTAAATCATAATTCATTATAAAAATTATGATTATACAGGTATATCTCATAAGAAACAAAACATTTCATATCTGTTCTCATATTCGTCTTGCAGATTTCAAGAATTTTGTAAGTTAGTGTAAGAGTTCATAGAGCTTTTTCTGATTTTAATTGTTTTTGAAAAAAAAAAACTTTTTTTTCAATTTAAAATGCCTAGAATTTTTTTTTTTATTTTGTTCTTATTGAATATGATCAAGATCTATTTGAGAAATGGGGTCCAATCAATCTTCATATAATGTGGTACTCTTGCCGCAGAATCCCCGTAATACACCTCAGTTTCCATTATTGAAAAAAAAAAACTCTTTAATAGGCTGATTGATTGTTTATTAAAGTCGGACTTAGAAGCTACACGAGGATTAATGGTAACGGACTTTGTAATTTTGAACCTTGGTCCAGTGATGAGGATGACACCTGAGCAGGAACCCCCTCTCCAAACTTCCACACCACGCCATCGAGAGGATTTAGAGCATTAACAGAAAATATACATTATCCCACTGCACTCCGAGTAGGAAATTTCGGTTGACTGACGGCCTGGTGCGAGTATGTGACCACTATTCAACCGCAGCCATCTTTTTAGTGGAAGCTTATAATTAAATTAATGTTGTCTTTTCCTAGTGTCAAGGAACAGAACACAAATTTATAAATCATGATTCTACAAACTCAATTGAACATTATTTTTCTAAACATGTTCCGCAGCTCCAACTATTTTGGACAAAATTTACGTAGACAAAATGTTAAATGAAAATTTAACGTGTTCTATATGAATCAAATGTTCGAGTTTGTTTGCTCTAAAAAATTATCACGCGTATACTTGATTTAAAAAACAAGAGATGTTTTTTTTATACAAGTTGTACAAATTTAGTTAAGAAAACGTTCTGATTCATAACCATTTATATAGTGAGAATTGTAAGTATTAAAACAGTATTTCCGCTGCTGAAGATAAAAAAAAAACTTGAATAAATATTTTAGAAATTAAATGCATTTGAATATATTTGAATTGAATACATTTTCTCCAATAAAGTCATAGTGCTGTTTATTATTATTCTGGAATTATAATTACTTTCTAAATAACCTATTGACATGAATCAAAAAGTTAGCTGCAAAATTGTTGAATAACTTAAAGATTATTTATTCTCTTAAAGCCTTTTCTTTTGTACTTAATTTGACAACTTTTGAATTCTATCCATGTATAAAACCAGAACCATTAATCAAAATATTAAACTAACTTACCAGAAAAATCTAAATGTGAATCGGAATATTATATGTTTTAGAAAAATTCTTGATAGAATAATCTAACTGTGGGTTCCTTTCCTCATCAGTTACACACAAAATATACTCGAATTATACATTTTAAATGCCTTTTGGAATAAATTAATTATTGTAAATTATTCAATACTCTTTCTCCTGTTGATAGTTATCATTTTGAACTTGTAAATGTTTTCCCATCGTCACCTTATGATGCAAACGCTAGAAACCTGCTTGGCCGGAGAAGGGGCATGAGTGCGTCGTTTCGAATCAAGGATGAACGTTTTAACTTTAAAAAATTTTAACAACAGATACACTATTATCTGATATCTACACGAAATATTTCAAACAAATAAATTTTAAAAATAATATTATTATTATAATAGTAAGTCTAAATTTATTTAAAGTAGAATTTTTCACTCTGTTCAACATTGAAACCTAAGAAAAGTAGAATGAATGAAAATATATAACTAATATACATGTTATTTTACCGTATTTCTGTCAAACTGGTGACATAAATGTAATTTCTGTCATCATATTTATCATTCTTATACCTATCTATGCATTATTTTTATGGTATATACTGAACATGTAAAATCCATTAAAAACTTTTGGATTTTAATATATTTATTAGATATCAATAGGAATAATGTGGTTGTAAGGGTGGCATTAATCAACATAACTGTATATTGTGTATATTTATTCTCAATGGCTTTGATTTTTATAGTTTCCTTTCCCAAAATTCACCCGATGATTTTTTTTTAAGAAAAATAAATACGGGTAGACGCGATTCGCTTAAAAATATATTTGATTCAAACCGATTCTGAAAATTCGAGAAAAAAAATTTTACTAAATCAAAATAGGCCAACATTATTTGTTGGTAAAATATTTCAGAACTTTTTAAATAGAATTACCATTAAAGTGGCATCTCCCTCTCTAAACTTCCACGAGACGTTAAAACTTACAAAATCCCGCTGAATTTAAGATGCAATTAACAACACACGATGGTATTTTGAAGGAATCTAACTAAAAGGAGAACTATTGAACTCCTGGCTGTTACTCTACTTTACGAATTAGGCTAATGATGTTTTACTAGAGATTATTTGGATAGTAAATTGTATGCTCATATTATATTACTTGAGCCAATTATGTACCATGCCACAACAAAAATCAGTTTCATTTGGTAATATTGTTATAAGTATTTTTTTAATTCTGTATAAAATACACTGAAAATTAACAACAGTACCACTTTAAAATTATGATTTATTTCGAAAATTATTTTGATCACTAATGTTATTGCTGTGTTATTCATGGAATCCATAAGAAAATTAAATTTGATAACCTGTTTAGTTTATCTAGTTCTCATACAATTCTGGTACGTTTTATTTCTATCGCTAAATATGTACGTTTCCTATATTCGACATGCACGAAATTTCACATTAAGAGCCCCTTCACCAAAATCTTGCCAATCCTCCTTCAACGCATCAATATCAAATTATTTGGTATTTTTCCATTTCGCACACGCAAATCTCACCATGTAAACTTAATTGGTGATAATACACAGTATACATATAAAAAAGTATATTCCGTTTGGCGTCGGTCATATCATTTTTGGTGATAAAGTCGCCAAAAATAACATAAGAATAGATAAGAGTAGATTAACGGATGA
>BMAW01132856.1:19897-36678 GCA_019974015.1 Nephila pilipes
AACAATTGTGCTGATAAATTTCACTTCTGAGAATTTTATATGTAATGTTCAAAATTCTTAGGGCATGGAAATGAACTGGGATCTAGGCAGAAATAAAACCAAATGTACATACCGTCCATTAAATGATATATCTGAATTAAAAGTAAATTTTCCAATTCTAAAGAAATTACAGAAAAACCTTTCTGCCTTTATAAGCACAAAGCATTATTGTTACAAAAGTTACACCATCTTGTATACATCGAAAAACTTATTGTCTATAAAAATCTTGAAACTATCGTCAAACTTTAATCGGTAATCAGTTAAAATGTGTGAATTTTCAGAAAAGATCATCTATAACTAGATGCTGGAATAGGTATTATAAAATAAGCACATTCAAGCTTATCTTAGAAAATTAATGTAAGTTTAATTAAGTTAGAAAAATAATTAATGGGTGCTAATCTTATGCGTTAGATTTTCGATAGATCTCATATGTGTCGAAAAATAAGAATGTTTCAATGATATTATGGATATAAAATATAACAAAATCTTTCATACCAAATTTACAATGCTGACTGTCGTTTGTTGAAATGCAGAAGCAAGAAAAGATAGAAAATAATAACTATGGAAAGGTAATTTACGAACAAAAGAGCGTGATCCGAAATTAAATAAACATGCCTTCTACGAATGCATCTGTGATATAAATCATTTTGATTAAACAGTTATATTAAATCTATTCACTCAAACAAAAGCATTTCTTGACTAGATTGACTACTGCTATTTCAAATCATTCATCTTAAGAAACGGACGGAAAAATCTTTCTGATATCAGAAACTGAAGAGAAGTAGATCAGATTCAATATTCTATCATTGATGTGTCAATCAGTTGAGTCACGAGCTTGAGAATTCATGCAACTGTTCCGTGTTCTGTTACTTTGAAAGTCAATGTATTTAAAAATTGTTCTGAATCATTCTTCACGTCATGTGAGTGTTGAAGTTTTAAAAAGTATAAACTTTATTCAAAATCTTGAGTTCAAATGAATCTATCTGTAAGAATAATTTTATTTGAGTTTAATAAACTTTAATATTAAATTACAAACTCTAAAGTTCTAGAAACTTAGGTGGTTGAAAAACAAATTGTTTGAAGGAGCTTCAGCATCAAAAACTTAAATAATTAATTAATTCTTTGCTTGTGCGTTATTTCAATAAAAGGTAATTGAAGATTAATTAAGCCATATAATGAAATGTGTTTACAATACATACAAAATATCCCAATTAGATACATATTGATACAAATTTTTTAAAAATAAAACACTAAAAATGACGAATTAAACACAGAAATAAACGAAAAAGGAACAGAATAAAAGCACTTGACTGAGAAACCAAAATGCAGAATAAACCTAGTCTGATGGTACCAAACTCCTATCGATCTTGTAGGATGAATGAAGCATCCAAATGGCAAAGAGTACAATAATTAAAAGCAAGTAAATAAGCCAGAGAGAACAAAAGTTATTTTCATAAAAGAAACTATACTGAGATATATAGATGTATATATATATATATATACATATATAATAAACAATGTACTAATTAATAAATATAAAAGAAATGAAGATCGAATCAGTGAGGATAAATAAAACAACAGTCACTAAAGTAGCTATTTTGCTGATATTAATTAAAAGTGCCAATCATCACAACCAGAGTTAAAAAGACGCGAGCTGTAGTAATATTTATATTATGGTACTGTATAAGCTTTGAAAGTAAAACAATAAGAATGGAAAAATTTAAACTAAGGATAAGAGTATTACAACTTCTGTATAAGAGCATATTTTAAACTGACTCGGACATAAAATTGCGATGGATTTGAAAATCGATCCTAATTCATAAATGTCAATATATATATACCCAAAAATCTGAGTACCAAGAAGTAAGATGGGATTTAATATGAAATCAAAAAGTACGTGTCAGGTAGATATGTAAATGACTAGAAATGCGTGATGCTGAGGTAACAACTTAGAGGGGTTGAACTTTGTCATACATTTGGATATGTCAGGCAGATGGTTTGAGTGATTTATGTCTAGAGGGGCTTTTAATAGAATGCCCTAACGCCGCCATCTAACGCCACAATATGGAGCTGACAGAGTTCGTGAGAAGAATCATAGGGATGATGGAAACCGCGGCCTCTGGTCAGCCTGCCACCAGGCCAGTTCTAACTCACTGAGGAGGGTTGGGAGCAAGAAAGAAAAGTCC
Organism: Nephila pilipes; assembly: GCA_019974015.1. Classification (NCBI taxonomy): domain Eukaryota; kingdom Metazoa; phylum Arthropoda; class Arachnida; order Araneae; family Nephilidae; genus Nephila; species Nephila pilipes. Next base: position 22,123 of record BMAW01132856.1, read on the forward strand.
GTTACATTGCAATCATTGGCTCAGGATGCCCGAGACCAATAGCCGTGAAGCATCAACATCATCAAGACACACGACAGCGCCAACGTCTCATCATCCACCATCCATACAGACAGCACCACTCATGAGCCCCAGCAAATCATAATAGCAATGACAGCCCGCAGGCGTTGAAGCACGTCGGAGCCTGTTACTGTACCGCATTAGATACACACTCACCGTCGCCTCCGTTTAGAATGGTGTCGCGCTCAGGATCGACTGAAATCACGGAATCGGCCGTCTCTTTACCAATCAGTTCTTACTATGATCAAAGACGACAATCAAATGTATGAGGAGTCCCTGTGGTGACATATAATCCTGCTACATACAGCTGCACCTTGCTTCCACTACTGGGATGGTATTAGAGGGTACCATTGTATACGAAACGGTCACTTATATTGACAAGGTACCATGACAGCCCAGAGGCATTTGTGATATTCTTCAGCCATGCTGTTTCCTCATGGCATAGCCTCCTAGATTCTCACCCACAAAAAGGCACCGAAATCCACACACAGCAATTATTTTCAGACTGTTCCACTCATATCAACTCTTCCCTGGTCTTGATCCCAGATCTGTCACTCAATGGAGCATATGGACCACAGAGATGAAAGTGATAGCTTCTATGAGTGTAGAATTAAAGGTATGTTTAAGCAACTGTGAACGAGATGTCGCGAGGACATTATAGAACTTGTATTCTCAATGCCGACCATCACATCATGCATTCATGCTATACATGATAAAATCATCCATCATTTGTAATTCTTCTACAGTTAATGATCATTCTCTTGATTGTAATTACTTAATTTCATTAAGGTTTGTTCTAAAAATTCTGTATCATTATACACCTTTCTTGAAAAGAAATCTTATAGCAGTCGAACATCACACACATATCACACACACACACACATACACACACAGCACACACACATCACACATTTTCACACACAACACATACACAGAGAGAGAGAGAGATGTCCGTGAAATAACAAATTAAGGCTGCTATAATAAAATTATACCTGTATTTTCTTATATAACTCCTATTTGTAGATTCTCATATGATCGCAAATTTAGCATAAATTGATAACTACAAATTATTATGCAAAATTAATTAACGAATAATAGTACGAAGCATGTTAACTTGCTACTCCTACGCCAATTTGATAATCAATATATAAAATATATATATATATAATATATATATAAGCGAAAAGAATGAATTGACTCCTGACCTACTCACAAACTTAAACTAATAAACCGATTGACTTGAAATTTATGTAGTTACCATTTTGTATGTAGATTGTGTCTACTAAGAACGGATTCTTGATAAGTCCTATCCAAAATGTAATTCCTCTAGGATGGAAATGTAGTGGAGGCAGTCCTGTGAAATAATTGCTGTGTGTGGACTAGAATTGCCCTTTTTTGTGGGTGAGAAATCCTGGAAGCCTTGCCATGAGTGGAAACACATGTGGCTGAAGAATATCACAAATGTACCTCTGGGCTGTCATGGTGCCGTGGATCAATATAAGGGGTGACCGTGTGTCGTATACAATGGTACCTCATACCATCACACCAGTAGTGGAAGCAAGGTGCAGCTGTACAGTGATGGCAGGATTAAGATGTTCACCACAGGGACTCCTCATACGTACACGATTGTCGTCTTTGATCATATTGAAACTGAATTGGTAAAGACGACCCGATTCCATTGGATTTCAGTCCGATCCCTTCGAGCGCGACACCATTCTAAACGGAGGCGACGGTGAGTGTGTATCAATGGCAGTACACGTAACAGGCTCCGCGATAGCAACTGTCCTTCAACCAGGCGCCTTGCGATGATACAGACTATAGACTGACACAGAGGCTCGTAGTGAAGGTGCTGTCTGTATATGGATGGTGGATAATGAGAGACAGTTGGCGCTGTGCGTGTGTGTCGTATGATGTGACTGTCTTCACGGCTATTGGTCTGTCGGTGGCATCCTGAGCCTGATTGCCGTGTAACAGACTTTTTTCTTGTCTATTGCTCCCAACACCTCCTCACAGTAAAGTTAGAACGGCCTAGGTGGCGAGCTACTGACCGAACTGACCACCCGGTTTCCATCATCCCTATGATTCTTCTCCTCACGAACTCTGTCAGCTGCTCATATTGTGGCGTTAGATGGCGGCGTTAGGGCGATTCTATTTAAAAAGCACCCCTCTAGAACATAAATACACTCAAACAAGCTCTTCTTACCTGTTTTATAATCCAATGTGAACAAAGTTCAACACCCTCTAGTTACATTTTGCAATCACGCTGCATTTCTAGTCATTTACATATCTACCTGACACGTACCTTCATGCCAAATTTCGTAACAATCCCACTCTTACTTCTTGGTGCTCAGATTTTTTTTTGGGTATATATATATATATATATATATTGAACATTTATGTGAATTAGGACCGATTTTCAAATCCATACGCAATTTTATGTCCACAAAGTCAGTTTAAAATAGCCTATCTGTGAAGATTGTAATTACTCTTATCACAGTTTAAATTTTTTTTCACATTCTTATGACCATTTTACTTTTTTACAAACTTAAAACTTATACAGCCAACCAAATAATAACAAAACAATTACTAACAGCTCGCGTCTTTTTTAACTTTCTGGTTGTGATGACGCATTACTTTTTGAATTTAATATCTACTTTTAAGCACTTCTTTTATTGATAACTGTTTTATTTATCCACTCACCAGATTAAATCTTCATTTCTTTTAATATTTATTAGTAATGCATTATGTTTTATTATATATATGTATATATATATATATATATATATATATATATATATATATATATATATTGCTAGTTTTTTTCAATTCTTATGAAAAATAACTTTTTGTTCTTTTCTATTGTGCTTATTTACTTACTTTTAATTATTGTACTCTTTTGTACTTTGGATACTTGCAATTCATCCTACAAAATCTCAAATAGGGAAGTTTAGTACCATCAAACTAGTTTATTCCTGCATATTTGGTTCTCAGTCCAAAATTGCTTTTTAATTTGCTGAGTTCCTTTTTTTTTTTTTTTCGTTTATTTTTCTGTGTTTAATTCGTCATTTTTTTTAGTGTTTTATTTTTAAAAAAAATGTTTCGTATGTGTGTGTCTAAGTGGGATATTTTCATATTTTTATTGTAATTAAACACATTTCATTATATAGCTTGAATTAATCTTAAATTACACTTTTTATTGAAATAACGCGCAAGCAAGAAATTAATTAAATTATTTAAAGTTTGCACGATGCTGAAAGCTCCTTAAACAATTTGGATTTTTTTCCAACGCACCTGAATTTCTAGAACTTTCGGTTTGTAATTTAATATTAAAAGTTTATTGATACAACTTTCAAAATAAAATTATTCTTACAGAAATTGAATTCATTTGAACTCAAGATTTTGTAATAAAGTTTATAACTTTTTTAAAACTTCGCTTGCTCACCTTGACGTGAAAACGAAATGAATTCAGAACATAATTTCTTAAATAAACATTGACTTTCGAAAGTAAACAGAAAACACAGAACGATTTGCATGAATTCTCAAAACTCGTGACTCAAACTTGATTGAACACAATACAGCCAATAGAATATTGCGAATACTGATCTACTTTATAACTGATTTCTAAATTCGAATACAAAAATTTTTTCCGTCACGTTTCTTAAAATGAAATGATTTGAAAATGCAATGCGTCAATCTAGTCAAATTCAGAAATACTTTTTCGTTTGAGTAAGCAGAATTTAATATAACTTTATTAAAGTTTAATCAAAAAATGAATTTATATCACACGATACATTCGTAGAAAACGCATGTTTAATTTTAATTTCGAGATCACGCTCATTTTTGTCTCGTAAAATTACCTATGGCGTCCATAGTTATTATTTTTCTATCTTTTTACATGCGCAGTTGCCTGCATTTCAACAAGCGACAGTCAGCATTGGTGAAATTTGAAGTAAGAAAGATTTTTGTTATATTTTATATCATAATATCATTGAATAAAACATTCTTATGTTATTCGCGACTTTATAGAATCTATCGAAAAATCTGTAAAACGATATAGATTTAAAACTTACATTAATTAATTTTTTAACTAACTTAATTAAACTTACATTAATTTTTCTAAGACTAAGCTGATGAAATAAGTTATACTTATTTTAAAATTAATACCTATTCCGAAGCATCTAGTTTAAATGAATGAATCGCTATTTCTGAAAATATACACACATTTTTAACTGATTACCGATTTAAAAGTTTTTACGACGATAGTTTACTTTTAAGATTTTTATAGACGTAAGTTTTTTGTCGATGTACAATACAAATGATTGTAACTTTTGTAGCAACAATAAGTATGCTTTGATATAAAGGCGAAAGGTTTTTTTTTCTGGTAATTTCTTTAGAATTGGAAAATATTAACTTTTTTAATTCGAATATATCATGTTAATAGGACGTTGTGTACATTGGGTTTTATTTCTGCCTAGATCCCGATTCATTTCATGCCTAAAGAATATTTGATACATTACATATAAAATTCTCAAATGAAAATTTGTATCAACTTTAATTATCACTGAAATATCCTGAAATAAATATATATAAGCGATGAAATTAAAAAAAAATAGATAATGGTTTTACATATACTTTCCGTGATTTATGTAGCCTACAAGAAAGCGATAACATTTAAAAATAATTTTGTCAGACTTATTTAAAATCCAGTAAATGTTTAGAAGACAAAACTAAAGAAGTTTATCATTAATCATTAAAAAGTGAAATAATAGTGAAGTAATATTTTATAGATAGCATATGTGAGAATATCTGTACAGATAGAATGATCACAGGATGCATTAAACAAGAGAAAAATTGCCAATGATGTCATAGAAACAATGCACTAGAAAAACATAACAATGAAAAATATCATTATTTGGAATTTTTATTATTATCTGTACCCTTATCTTATAAAATGTTTCACTTGAGGTAGTCTGCATTAGTGTTTGCTATCAATTTTGAATTTTTAAGTCATTTTAAATGTTCCTAAGATAAAACAAGGAAACGAAATATTTTCTTATAGTGAGTAATAAAATAATATTTAATATCAATAATATATATATCCGAAGTACTTGGAAAATTATTTAGATTTTCGAAATGCTGAGGACATTTTTTTTTCCCACGGAAAAGTATTTTTATGTATGTATTGTAATATTTTACCTTATTTTTTTTTAAATGGAAACATTTATGAGAACAGAAAACAATATTGTTAAAAAAGAAAAGTATTTGTTTATGTTCACTTTGTAAATCTAGCATTTATAAAATTTAAAGAGAAAAAAAAACCAAATAAATCTAAGTTTTAGTTAAAACAAATAAACTTGAAATATTATTGCTAAGCATTTTAAATGTACAAATTTTACTCGATAATTTGACCCTCTACCTAATCTACTTTTTTATTATTAATTTCGCAATAGAGCATTGTCAATAATCATTTGGAAAAAGTCTCTTAATGGTTTTAAGTGCCTTCAAAATTATGATTTAATTTTTTAATCTATTCCAGAAACAATAAAATAATAAATATATTTGAATGACAGCTGCAGATAGAGTTATGTTATATAATGGATAGTACTCTATAGTACACATAATTTTCAATACATTGATTTAGTGAATTGCTTATATATATATATATATATATATATATATATTATTGACAACACCATTAAATCCCCGTACACCGCAAAGTATCGCACGGGGCTTTAAGAAGTATAAAATACGTTACAAAAGGAAGAAAGAATAACACCGGTGAAAAATTAGTTCTTTTAAACATGAGTTTTCTTTCATACTTCACACTTTGCGTAACATAATTTTTTATACCTTAAAATTTTACGCGGGTATGGTTTAATTTGCTGATTTCAATATTTAATGGTTTCACTTGTAAGGACTTTGAATAATGAGTAAAATTTAATCCTTTAAATAATTAGTTTAATCAATAAATTTTTATTAATCATAGTTAAATTATCGTATTGTCATCCAAAACAATCATGTATAGAAAATTTCAGCTCAATTCAGCACTTTAAAATGTGAGAAGAAAGCTTTTAAAGTTTTGACCCACACATAGTTACAATGGGAGCAAAAGAAAACCCATTAAAAAGGAAAATTTAAGAGTAATGAAGGTTTACGATTATTTACAAAGGCAGCAATAAGCACTTCTCTTTGAAACAAGCTGGTGAGAATCTGGCAGCCACTTAATACTGATTTCTTTAAATATCAGTTTTAGAGTCTTTCCTTCGCTGACAAATTTAAACATAGAAAAATACATGTTCAACATTTTTCTTGCCACCAACACTGCAATCCCAGGAAGTTACTGAATCCAATTTTTAATCTGCATAAAATATAAAAAACATATCATAATAATATTATATAATAGTGAATTATATCAAGAAATAATTACAGAATCTTTATCAAATAAAGAATTTTTAAGGAAGGTAAAAAAACCTTCTACTTTCTCCAGAGCGATAGTAAATCAACAATTTAACCAAACTCATGAATTTTGTATGCACATATTTTACATGAAGTTACAAAAGCATTCCTGAAGTTAATGTTTTCCGATATCATTCGGAGAATTTTTCTAAAAACAATAATTAAAGCCATTTTAATGAAAGTTTTAAATTTATTCTTAGTCAAAAGTTAATTTTGATTCACTAAGTCTTGAAAAATTCTATGAGTTTATTGAAATTTTAATAGGTTTTCTTCTTTTTTCTGAAAATTTAAGAAAATTTTAAGTAAGAAAATTCGATATATATAATGACTATGTGGATTTCAAGACCATCTACTTAGTTTTCTTTTTTTGTAAAACTTTTTCATTCATGATCGAAATATGAGCAATATGCATAAGAAAAAAATTCGATTTTTAAGACATTTCTTTATAATTAAAAGGATACTTAAATGTTCGCTATTCGTGATTTAAATGCTTACTTCTATATTTTGTTCTTTTTTATATAGCTTTAATATCTCCGTTTCAGAACCTCAAAGAAAAAAGTGATGTTAGTGCAAGTTAAAATATACACCATTCAAAAAAATATTTAGCTGAAAATAAAATTTTGACACAAACCGACTGTACTAACATGTTCGAAACCTTATGTAAGACTGGATAATTTCTTTTTTAATATATAATTTTAATTCGAATCATGCAGTTTTTTTCCCTTTTTTACATTCCTGGAAATAAAGGTATTCAAAATTTTAGAGAAACATGCAAGTAAAACATTCATATAAAAAAATATTAAGTGATGTAAACACAAATATCTCTCTTTATCTAATTATGTTCGATAAATAACACATGTTGTGTCACAAGGCCTTTTTTTTATCTGAAGAGCACCCGTTCTTTTGAATCCCTCGTCTTAATTTACCAATTACGATACGCGTCTTTTTTCTGCATTTATTTTTATTTTTGATAAAAAAAATTAACTTTTTTCCAAAACACTTATGATTAATCTATTAAGACAAATAAATTTTAAAATAAATTTCATTTAGAAAAGCTCAGTTTCAACAAGATATTTATCAATAACACGTTCCAAATTAAATTAATACTTCTTAAAAAAAATTATGAAGTTGATGCATTAAACACTTGTTAACTTTTTATTTGTACTTATATTTTTGTATCAGTTTTATTCCGATTAGATATAAAACTTGGTAAGACGGATATCGTTAAAAATTTCGTATATTTTGGTAAATTATTAATAGGTATTATATTAATGTGTAAAAATTTATATTATCGTCTTGTTTTGATCTGATTTGTCATAAAATTAAGCACAATTGATGTCACTGAAAGTTTTGTAATATTTAGCAAATTCTTAAAAATATTTTAATTGATTTTATAAATATTTAAAATCTAAACTACCAATTTATAATTTTCAATACTTCTTATAAATCAAAATATCTCCTTTTTGCATTAAATACAATTAATCTAATTTCATGGGAAGCTTTCATAATTTTTTGTTAAGAACTGATGAAAATATCTCCTATTTTATTTTAATGGTATTGATAAGTTTCTAAATGTATTTTTCAGATTTACATTTCTTTAAAATCTGATTTTAAAGAAAACTTTCACTGTTATTAAAGTAAAAATAATTTATTGTAGAAACAACAATGGACATTTGATTTTTTCTTTGGAAAAAGATATTTATTTTTGAGGACTATTTAAGTAAAGGTTTAAACGAAAACTATTTAGGAAATGGTTATAAAAGGTTTATAAGTATTGTTTCGATAAGGTAAAATAAATATATAGTTAAAACTGAACAATTTCAATAAAAATATTAAAAATAAATAACCCATTTCTATACATTTATTTTATTTTATTTTATTTTATTTTATGACAAATATATTTATTTTCGAATGACTGCAATAAAGTGGTTCAATTTTTCTTCGTGATCCAATTTTTTTTTAAATCTCTCTCTTTCTCTCTAGTGGTTATCTCTCTTTTGATGTAATATTTTCCCTAAAAAGCGATAATATCAAAATCTACAATTTCCATTCGTGTAATGTCCCGTGATTTTTGTGTTAGAGTTGTTTTATCATATTTCGAAATATTATATAAGAGTATTTCAAGTATACCAACGGTAAAGATGCTAAGGCAAAATATCTGGAAACTTAAAACGATAACTCAATGAAAATCAAAGCAAAAAACATATTAATTCAGCTCTACAATTATAAAAAAAATACAATAAATGAAAACTTAGTCTGCATTTCGGTAAAGATTATAATGGTATTGTAATCAACATCTTATGTTATTAAAATCAGGAAAAAAAAGGTATTTATAAACCTATAGATAGCTAATGTTTTGAGGACACGGAAATTATTTTATAGTAAATAACCTTTTCCCGTGTCATTTGCAAGATGATTTCATTTTTGCTTTCAACATTTTCTGCGTAACTGTAATCTAAATGTTTTATGATTTAATATATATATATTAAATCATAAAATATTTGTGTGATTGTATATATATATATATGTGTGTGTGTGTGTGTGTTGTACATATATATATAAAATCATAAAATATTTGTGTGATTGTATATATATATATATATTACATCATAAAATATTTGTGTGATTGTATATATATATGTGTGTGTGTGTGTGTTATATATATATATATATATATATATATATATATATATATATAAGTGTATAATAACAGAAAAGAATACGCTATACATAAATAGTAAAAGAAAACGGAAGTTACATTTTAAAGACATAGATCTATCTGTTTTAGTAAATTATTTATTTCAAAGCTTGAAATTTGGTTATTTATGTTCCCTGCTTTAGTTAAATTACTTATTTATGTTCCATGCTTTAGTTAAATTAGTTATTTTAAATCGTAAATTATATTTTTTATTACTTTCTCTTTTATTTTCTACTTTAAATGATATATACAATCACAAATTCAAAATATTTCAATTATTCTTAACACACACGATATCATCATATAACATCATTTATTTTCGGGTAATGAAAATTGTAATTCGGATAAATTGTAAATGAAAGTAGAGAATTTTATTCAAATTAATAGTTAAATTACTCACAAAAAGTTTTTAAATATAAAAAACTGGCATAATAAATTTGTTTTATATTGAGACAGATTTCATTACTTTAGTGAAAAATGATTTAAGTCAAAGAAATTGAGCTTTTCTACAATGCGCACAAGAAAGTGACTAATTATTTTGGTAAAAATATTTGTTTTTAAATTATTTTGAATATTTATCTCGTTGAGTTTAATTAATGTAAAAACTGTTATTTTTTAATAATTTTTTCTAAAAGGATTTAGTATATAAAGCAAACTCTGCATTCCTTTAAAAAGGGAAAATGTAAAAAGATATATGTAATAAATAAGCAAATTTCCCTCATATTTGATGATTGTTCATCAATATTTCATTCTACGCAATATTTATTCTCTCTATATATATACCTTTTCTTCTTAATAAACTTCTAATTAAATATATTTTTTAAATTTAAGATTAGATAACATCTGCACAATCAGAATGTTTGTATGATGCTATGATATCTCATAATGATTTTTTAAATAAAAATAAAAGGTTCTTTTCATCGTAAACAAAACTCACATAGACAATAATCATAACTATCTAGACTTTATTAGTTAATCGTAATTACAATGATTTTAGTCACGAAATGTACATATTCTATAGGTTTTATCAATTAAAACCAGATGAAAGTTGAAAACTTTTAATTTCAACAACAAATTAAAAGGCAATGATAATTATTTTACTTCAAGATTAATGGCTTTTTAATTAAATCATATAGCTTTTAACTAGTATAATCACGAAGAATTAGACTTCAAAAAACAAGCTAGCTTGGAATTGATTATAATTAGTAATGTTTAAATACCCAAAAGATTTTAAACTTTCCATTGCAACATTTAATTGTGACTTGTAACACAACAATTTTAAAGTAAAAAATGTTAGGAAGAGAAAAGGAAAAAAAGTACTATTTATTCATAAAGAATAAGTTTTTGAAAGGTAAGCTGAATAAAGATAGAAAACTCTTTAAAAATAGCTGAGATTACATATGATGTTAACGAAATTATTATAAGAATTTTAAAAGAAATAACCTTCGTATGAGATCGAATAGAAGTTATCAGTCAAAATTGATAAGTAAAACGTAATATCTGGTATCTCATAATTAGTTAATGCTTGATTCTCAAGTGATTTTTTTAATTAACTTCTAATTAGCCACTTTCTCTATCCTATTTTGACAAATAAAATGTGGAAGTACTTGAAATAATTAGTTAAAGATTTCTGAAATCAGTCAATTTAAAAATGAAGATATAATAAACTTATATATATATATATATATATACTTCGTTAGAAATTGATAAGATATTTTCATCCCCATTTTATAATTGTAAGACTTTTTGTGGTTATTCTCTTAATTATTGATTTCATTCAGATGCTACTTACAATGGTTCAGATTTACTATCGGATGCTAGCCAAAAATTTGATTTACCAAATTTTCTACTGAAAAATCAAAGAAATTACAAAAACTTTTTCCACACATGCAAATATTAAATTACTCTTCTGAATCTTTGGATCATAAAAAGATATGTTAAAAACATTTTCTAAAATAAAACTTTTTGCTCCAGAAGTTTTTATGAAGACCATTCATGGTTATTCGGACACTTAAAAATTTTATTGATCTTTTGGCATGTCATATTTTCCAAAACGTTTTGTTTTAATTTTAAATAAAAGTTATTGTTAAATGAAATTTGATTTTTGCCAGCTTATCATCAAAAATTATGTAACATTGTCAAATTTCAAATAAATATATGTCAACCATTTAACAATAAACATAATAATGGTATAAAATTTTGTTGAAAATTTAATTCCTTAGTATTTTAAAGATGATAAAAATGATAGGAAGATTGCAAAAAGGGTTAATCTAAAGAATTCTGCTCTTTTGATGCGGTAAAATAAAGAAATTGAAGGAAACACTCAGAAGAAACTACATTAAAACCAAAATCACATTTCACTCTATCGCAAGGAAATTAGAAGTCTACTCCATGGAAAACCAAGCAAATTTATTGATTTATTACCATATCACTTACAGTTGATTTAAAAGAAAGGGTTGAATTAAAATTTAATCTAGAAAGTTTAAAAGTAATTTTCAAATCACATGCGAATACTGTGACGAAGGTAACGTGATGAAAACTCCTCAAACAAATCGTTTTCTTGGAATAACTAAACAGCGAGATAATTACACCTAATATTTGCGAGAACCATTGTAGGTAAAAATTTATCTTTTTAGTTTTATAATAATGTGGGTTTTTAATAGAAAATCGAAATTTTATGTATTTGAATATAACCGACAAATTATTTCGGGAAGAAAAGTCTTACGAAAATTTGAATTTAAAGAATTTGTATTGCCAATTTAAACATAGAAACATAGTTTGCAGATGTAATAGTTAGAGGAGGTTTTCCACCTTTTGGTGAGGGTGATTTGCTTTTATCGAGAATCATATGCGATTCCGTGGAAATCTACAAATATATTTAATGTGAACTCGAAAATAGCTACTAAAACATAGAATTTTCGAAGTGTATTAAAGCTTTATATGACAGAATAATAATCCTTAAATACCATCTTGAATGTTCTGTAAGGAAGAATATTCAGTAAAACCGCTCAAAAGGTATGAAAATTCCTTTAGAGCCTTTGACTTAAACTGATTAATTGTATATAATATAAACTATTAAAGTGAATAAAGATACGTATTTCCTCAAAGGTTTAATAGAAAATAGTTTTGTGGAAAAAAGATGAATGGAACAAAACAGAACATTCTTATAAAACAACAAATTTAATCTAGGGCAAAACACTCATAAGAAATAAAAATTCTGTTATCAAGATTCTGAACTAAATATTTAACACTTTGTTGTGTGTACACTTTTGTTCGTATTAATTTTGAGTTGAATGTGTCCGAATACTTATTTAAGTTAATTTCAATCATTTCCTGAATTAAGGATTCGATTTGAAAAGAAATTTGCATTAGTATTTTGTTAAAGTAATATTATGAAAATATAAATGTATAAAAAATATTTCAATCTTTCAATATTTTAAACATATTTTCTGCAACATAAATTCAAAATGCACTTTCCGAAAACAAATGTATAATGCCACTGTAATGTCCGAATTTGATGTGTGAATAGCAATATTCTATTTCACGTAATTAGGTAGTTATAAATGCATCCATTAAAAGTGTTCTCGATTGCATAACAGGTATCACATTTACTGATTTTAAAGATTTATTCTTAATTTTAGAATAGAAAAGAAAGAAATTCTCATTGGCAATACGTATATTTTATCGTAAATTTTGCAGCTGTGAATAAAAATTTTCATTTCAATTATTTCATTTTAACGAAAAATATTAACTATATGTTTTAAAAATTATTTCTATCTTAAAAAACCTATTTAGTATACTCACATGAGAGTACATATAATAAGCAGCTAAGCTGATAAGCTTCACAACTTAATCATACAGCACTACTATGTGAGAATAGATATAAGAAAATTAACCTTGTTATTTTCAAGAGGATTTTTTAGTCTTCATGTTCTTCGCTTTTTGTTCATTTTTTTTAAAAAAAATTTCTGAGCTTTAACTATAAAAAAAATTATTATTACATAAAAATTTTTATAATAATATTTTTCTCAATGAATTTTGTTTCAAGTTGACAAAACAGAAAAATTAAACCATTGATTTTCTCAAAGTAGAAATGTTTTAAACTCAACAAAAATATCAAAAATAAAATCGCTGGTATGAACATAAAAATTTCTAATAATATGCAATTGATCTTAAAAACTCATAATCCTTAGTATGGATAACTTTCACTACCAATCGTTTCGCTCGAAAACTTGTGAAGCATTTCCTCTTTCTTACTTAAAATAATTTTTAGCTTTTTTTTTTCCTCTCATTTTTAAATTCACTATCCAGTTCCCAACGTAGTTTAGCTTAAAGCTTCCGGTGACCGGACATTTTAATTCTTTGAACGTAACATTATTCCTACGGAATTCCTAGTACCCTACCCTCAAATCTATACTATTTTATCTATTTGAATGTAAAAAAGTACACCCGCAAGAATACAATATAATGAGGTTTCAACAAAATTTCATTTCCTCCCGATTTTTGAAAATATTTTAGAACATTTTTAAGGACAGAAAACCCCATAAACGAATCACTAAAATAAAAATAAACATTTTTTTAGAAACCGGAGGTAAAATATAATTCTGCAGAAACATTCGTTGTGTTTTGCTCTTTCAGGTAAACTTTTTTACATTCAAAAATATAAAATAGTTATGATTTGAGGATTAGTAAAAATTCCATAAGATTAGCATTTCGATCACGAAATCAAAATGGCCAGTAAATGGGAGCTTTAATAAAACATTATGTTAAGTATCATTATCAACAAGATATCATATAATGGATCAAAAAAGGATATATAAATATTTTGGTTATATACGTAATCTCAAAGAATACGACTAATTATTGAAAGCAATAAAAATATAAATCTAATCATAACACAATAAAATAAATACAATTTAAAAATAACGTTTTTCTTTTCAGGAAAATCTTGCGGAAGTTAATTGATATTAAAAAAAACTTTCATTCATTAAGGTGATCCAAAAGGAGGGGGTTGATATCAGTCTCTTATATGAACAGTAATTCTTCCATTAACAAGAATTATTGGTTTCTCAAAAACAATGCATAAATGGATACTACTTTGATGGAACCATGAATGAAATGAAAATTCACCCATGCCGATGACATTATATTTATTCATATTTTGTTTATCACTCTACAAATATTCAGTACGAAGTTGTAGTTAAGTTTTTACGTGATTACGAAATAAATACACTTCAAAATCTCTGAATTAATGTTTTTACAAAACATATGGGTAATAACACCCGAGACTCAAGCAAGTTAAAGTGAGTTCATAAAACATGTTGAAATCCGTGATGTGTATACAT
>BMAW01132856.1:36778-87795 GCA_019974015.1 Nephila pilipes
ATTGTGCAAAAAATAGTAGTAATAAGTTTTGAAATAATTGATTAGTAGATAATGAGTGTTTTTTTTTTTTTTTTTTTTTTTTACCTTTTTGAAAAAATGATATTGACAAACATTTTTTTTTTCATTTGCAGATTTATGATTTCAGATGAGTTAAGAAAATACGATGATTGAAAGACTGATTATCCTTGAAAATGGAAAGTCAACCTATTGCAAAGCATCACAAAAAAAAAGTTTTACAGAAATGTAGTTCAATATCAACAAATTGTAATTGAGTCGGATGATTCTTAAGCTAGAATTAATGTTCAAACTGACCATTTGAGAAAAAAATGCATTTACTAGAGGGTCTACCATCATCTGTGAATAGATATCAAGCAATCCTACCACTAAATATATTTTAAAAAAATTTATTATCTAACACCTAATTTAACAGTTGCAGTTGATGACCATAACTTCATGTGATCTGCGACGGTTGAAGTCACATAAGGTCTTTTATGGGTTCTAATTTTTTAACTTCATACAGCTCATGTGGTTTTACTCGGATAGTTTTGTATGGTCCAAAATATCGAGGTCGCAGTTTAAGTCATGTACCAAACTGTGATCTTAGGTTAGCAACTAAGTCAGCGATTTGGTATTGGTGCGCTGATTTTTGACTTCTATTACAGGTTTGTCGATTTCCTCTAGAAGCTTCAAAATATTTTCTTCAGAATGTCTGCGTGTCTCTTCACGATTTTCTTAGGAAGAAGCTTAATATTATTTCTCGAATTTCATTTGAACACCAGTTGGAAGTTTTCATGGAGTTTTCTGGATTGCTCGGATGGTTGTGCTGTTTTAATTTCTTTGAACTGCAAGAACAAATCGGATCTACTCAGTTGGATCATCTATGGAGAGTTCTGCAAGATCAAGGATGATTGTTTCTGCATTGTATTTGCCCATTTCCAAAGAGGACAGCCGGTAGTTATATGAAATAACTCGATGTCTTCTTTAGCCCAATAATCTTGAAATTCTTTTGAAGTTAACAATGATCCTAGATCAGCGATGGTTTTAGAGGGATTCCCGAAAGCGACTGTGTATTTGTTTAGTTTTTGTAAAGTGTCTGCAATAGTTGTTGATTTTACTGATAATAGCTACTGAAATTAAGTGACTTTTTTTCCTTTGGTTTTTTATTAACGTCTCACTAGAAGCAACACGAGGGCTTTTGGCAACGGACTTCACAATTTTGAACCTCGGTCAAATGACGAGGACGACATTTCAGCTAGCACCCCCTCTCCTAACTTCCACACTCCACTAACGGAAGGATTTTGAGCCCAGGTAGATTTAACGGGCATCAGCCCCGGCTACACGGCGGGTTCTTAGCGGCCAAGGCTCGAACCCGTGACTGAACGAAAACCGCCGGCCACGAATCCGGAATCATGACCACTAGGCTACCACGGCCACTGAAATTAAGTGAAGGCATCCACAAATGCAAAAATGTGACTATACTATTTGTTTGTGAATCGAAGGGACCGTAAAATTCAATGTGTTAGGTATAAAAAGGAACATTTACCTTAGAGAAAAGAAGATGTAAAAAGCCTTCAAGTTTTCCCTTTTTTGTTTGAGCACGAATATATTTGACTCATTTGGCGATAACATTATAAACACATTTCCTCAAACTGGAAAAGTAAACGCCTCCCCTTGGTAACGTTCTTGTAACAGCAAAGAGTTCTATAGTTCTCGGCAATTTTTCTCGACTTGGCCTGCATTTAAAAAGATGAAAAATTATTCAAAGCCATTTGAATGAAAGATAGCAGTTCAATTTGGTTTTTTTATATGAGCCTCTTGTTCATTTAATTTTTATGAAAGATATTTTAAGAGGCTGTTTGATGCTAATCAGATTACAAAATGAATTTAAGTTACATATTATGAATCTGGGAAAAGAGAATTTCAGAGTTGTTATCTGATTCTTTCGAAATCCTTAAATTTTAAAATAAGCTTACAAATATGCGAGTGATTAAATGAAATTTCTAAGTCCTGGCTTAACTTTTCAGTTATATCAAAGATTAAATTTATATCTAATAGGAGAATCCTCAATATTGTGTGATTATGTCCCAGAATATTAATTCTCTGATAGTCACTCTCAATGAATAAAATGTAATTTTTTCTCTTTTAAATTTTATTAAAACTTAATAAAAACTATTTTCTCAAGATGCCCATCTTTTTGTCACAAATAAGTGCCTTTACTTCAGAATAACTTGGCGAAGGTTTCTACAGACCACTTTTAGCTTTGTTCAAACTCATTATCAGAATATTAGCGTGTATCAGTAATGTACGAAGCCGGCTGTAACTGCGATATCGCAAATGACCTGAAGATTCAAGGCCACTTCCCTCACGAAAAATAGAGAAGATAATCAATAAGGATCCCTCCCCTTGAAGACAATCAAGCAGTACCTTACATATTAAATAGTGTCTCATAGATATGCTCACTCATCTGTAGGCTAAAATAAAAAAAAAATTCCATACTTAGAACTTTAATGTTATACTTTTGAGTAATAACGAACAATGTTTTCTGTAATTTTTGTAATTATGACGTACTTTCAAATGGGCAACTTTTGTAATTTAAGAAGGAAAATATTTTCAAGTTTATTGTAGTGTAATTAACAACACTTCGTATATATTTGATATATATTGTATTTTTATAACTTAATACTTTTAAAATTGGAGAATCAAATTATTTTTGTGTTATATTGCATTTTTACATATTTTAAAAATTTAAAAACAAAAATAATCTTACTACAATTTGTCATCCTTATAGATTGTAACACATGCTTAACGTTCAATTCCTTCTTTTTTAAAAAAAATGTCGTTTTTTTATGCAAGAGATTTGAGCAACATAACAGTTTTTGCAGTTTCAAAAAATTTACTTAATTTACTCTAATGCTTCCTCAGAAATCTGCCATTGTGGAAGGATGACTAAGAATATTTAAAAGCTTTAAAAAGCAAAGTCCAAGATATATATGAAAAATTAATACATTCCTGGTTAGTAATTAAAAAGAATTTTGCTTAAAAACTTGTATGACAAACATAACTTGAAATTTTGAAATAAAGGAATTCATTTTTTATGAGTAAGTTATAAATGATTCATATTTTTAACTTATTTATTACGAACTCCTTACCCAGATTTACTATAAATATTAGAGCATTTGGCAAATTTAACTAGTCTGCTTACGAAAAACTTCATTACCTTTTTTGCTAGATATTCCTATATATACATTTTCTAAGCTAATTCGAATACCTGCAGAAATTTCGATATATTAAAATTTTATTGTATCTTTTACAATAAACGAATCGAAGTAGCAGTCACTTTCACTGAAAATGTTATATTTTTCCTGAATAAATATATCATTTTGATATACGGTGTCCACATATTAGTGGAAGAATTTTATTACCATAAAAAGTTTGAAAAGAAAATATAATCTACAGCTACTTTCACATAATGAAATAATATGTTGACAGTTTTATCGTAACAGGTTTCGATCATTGTTTCATGTTTCTTATAGAAATTGAATACGAGCTGTGGCTATTAAATAACGAGACTGACATTGTAAAATATTTATCTTGGTTCCATGCCTATTTACTTATTATCACCTTCAATTTTCACCCCTCCTCTAAACCCTACAACGCTCCATGTAAATCTTCCATAGTTCGAAACAGTACTGGAAGTCTTCAGTCATCTCTTTCAGGACACGTACTGCTTTCTCTTTCCCAGTTTCAACAGGCTCAAATCGTGTTCCTTTTAATACCGATTTCACCTTAGGAAAAAGATAGAAGTCGCATGCGCAAGATCAGGCGAATAAGGCAGACGATATAACACTGGGGTACTGTACTTGGCTAGAAACCTCTTCACAGACAATGCTGAATGACTTGTCCTGCCTCAATTCGGGTCGTTTTTTTCTAATTCTTTCTCGGAGTTCAGCAAGTATATGAAAATAGTACTGTTGATTAATAGTTCCATCTTGAGGAACCCAGTGACGATACATAATTCCACGAATATCGAAAAAAAAAACAATCATCATCGCTTTGAATCTTGATTAGCTCATTCGAGCTTTTTTGGGCTCTCAGTAAGGATGGGCTCTTCCATTGCATGTATTGTCGCTTCTATTCAGGATCGTAAGTAAAAAAATCACGATTCGTCACATGTTAGTATCATTTCAATAAGTTTGGTTTATTTGCATTCATAGTGTCAGTACAAATATTTCTGCGGGCTTCATGTTGTTCAAACGTGAGAATTTCAGGCACCATTTCGGCACATACTTTTGTATGTTAAAATTGTTATGTAAAATTTGCCTTGAGAATTCTTTTTCAATTCCTATAGTCTCAGCAATCGCACAAATACGTAACCGACGGTCAGATCGAACCAGATAACCATTTTTTTCGATATTGTCATCCGCTTTTGACGTGGAAGGTGACCCGGGTGTGAATCATCTTCAACGTCTTCTCATCTACCTTGAAAACACTCTTATCTCTAAAAACTCATGCACACGACAAAAATTCATTTCCATACACTTCTTTCAACAAATTATAAGTTTCGGTAGAGATCAATTCGTTGATCTATCGTTACTCTTATCGTTGTTCTGGCGAAACAAAAAATGAATAAATAACTCTGATGCGAAACAGCTGTCGGTCTCTGGTGTTTGGCTCATGTGTACTTCTTCTGTGATAGTGTCTGTGATAGTGTTTAATAGCCATACCCATTCAGACCATTAGTGTAATGATGATGCCTACCGTGGAGGTAAAAAGCTATGTATTATTTGCTTGAATTGAAAAGTTCCTTATTAGAGAAAGTTTGGATTGGAATGTAAAATTTTAATTAAAAAATTATGTGAGATGATAGAGCAAGAAACTTAAAGAAAGAGGAAGAATGCTGCATCTAAAAAATTTTGCTCTATTTTTTTTATTAGTGATAAAACAATTAAATGTATTCTCCAAAATATTGTTCGAATTACAGTAAAAAGTTCCACAGAAACATATTAATAAATCAAGTTGCAGTTTTTTGAAAAAAATGTGTGGTAGAGACGATTTATCTGCTGAAATGATAATTTTTGAACAACTAGTATTTTTGAGGGAATTAATCACCTCAGAAATTTTGCTTCGTTCATTTCTCAATAAATTAAAATTTTTATAAGTTATATAAATGATATGTCAGCGAGAGAAAAAAAAGACTGAAGCAATGTTTATTTTTAAAGGTAATGAAGAGAATTTAATAAGTTAACTTAAACCCATTCAACTACTGCAAATTAGTATTTTTGCATTGTGTGTGCGCTTGTGCATGTGTGTGATATTAAATACATTTATCATCTTTCTTTTTATTCAAATTCTTAACGCCAAACTTTTTCTTCCATATTTAAACATGACAATTTATTCTTTAGATTGGCGCGTTTTATATTAACATTCCAGACCCCTTTTAATTGCTAAATTAATAAAATTACTTCGAAGAACTCCCTTTATTTTCCTTGCTATAAAAGCCTTTTGCACGACCTAAAGCTCTCTCTTTTCTCTGCTGACACTTGCTTTATAAGTCACGAAACCTCACGCTTCTTATTTCGTCATGGTTTGGAGTAATAAATGCATTAAATGTTCCAGAACCGTTAAATAAAATCAAACATTCATTACTATTAACAGCTGCTTTCTTTGGCTAAATATCAATACCATATATAACATCGCCAAGGTGTGTCACAAGCCGCCAGGATTACTGGAGCGGAACCTCTAAATTTCATCATGCCAATGGGATAGCACTTTGTGCTAAAACTTCAATAGATTTCAACGAGAATGTACAAAGAAAAACCCAAGTGATTTCATACGTCTCTTCAAAAATTATTCTCCTAGAAAAAAACTCCTTAATTTAATTCATTTCTTCGAAAGTTATTTTTTACGAAAAATGTGGATGTATATATATATGTGTGTGTGTGTGTGTGTGTGTAACCTATTTAATTAATTCTCACCGTTGAACTTAAGTGCTGAAGCACAAACGCTATTTTTTTCTCTTCAATATATATATATATATTCTAGAATTTGTGTTCCCGCACTTAAGTTCAATAGAGAAAAACAGCAACAGAACTCAAAATGCGTAAATAGTTTATTATTCAGAATTGTAATGTATAAATTCGTGATTCACAATTTAGTCTAATTTTGAAAAATGTGACTAAATTTAGTCTAATTTTGATTTCAGTTTAAAAAATGCCATAGAGATATTCGTCGGTTTTCAAAAATTGTAAATAAATATCTTCAATTTATATATTATGTTTTGAAAATGTTATTACTCTACTAAATTTTGAAATATTATCTTTAGTCATATTACTTGTAATATTATTATTGATGCATTTGCATGTAGGTAAAGAAACAAATATGACATCAGAGCTTCAACGCTCTGGAAATCAGAAACCTATTCAATTAATTCTTATGACCCAAATAATTATATGAATGCAAACTCGTGGCTAAAAGATTTCAATAATAAATGTATAGAACATGATCTGGATAATTTAAGGAAATTTATAAATATCTCTAATTACTTGAAGAATAATGTTTTAAAGAAGCATATTAACTATTATAACAAAATTAAAAACTGGGAACGAATTCACTTGCCTTTCTTGACAGAAAAATATATTGCCCCAACCAATTGATAACCTACTTTAGTGATTCCTCACAAAAATCATACAATTTGAAAAAAATTGCTCAGTATTTCCACAAAAATTTAAAATAAGTAGGCAATTAGGGTTATTCACACCACACACACACACAATGATATTAGAAGGATTAATATATAGATGACCTATCCATTAATTTAAGACAATTACTTTATATAAACCCACCTAATAATCTAAGAGAATGGCTAAAAACCACTACCGAATTATTCAAAATTCAACACAATGGAAAGAAAATATTTGAAGACACTTGCAGTACAGGAACCCAAATATTTAATACTCCTATCGATATGCATTAAAAATCCAAATCTAGACATTTTATGCCATTAACTTGGCATAAAGCCTTTTTTCCCCGACAAGCTTTTAAATCTTTCAGTAGACCGAAAATTCATTTTCGAAATAGACTACATATTACTATCCCTGCAGATATATATATCCCTGCAGATTTTGTGCGTATCAAGCAATTCAAAATGCCTATCATTGGGCTTAAACTTGACTATTTAGACACCTTGCAGGATAAATAACATGTCCAATTCTTGCTCCACCTAATGTTGATCCACCAAAGGAGGAAAACGTGAATTTAACACTGCTGAAAGTACCGGATAAAACAAATCCATGCCGTGCGTCCATGATTCTGGCACAATAATTTCCGTTATACATCATTTTATGGTAATAATGCCCAAGGCATTATTTTACAGCTAACCAGGAGTACAGTTAACCTACGAAGGATATGTTCAATATACTTAAAGATTGCTATAGATTAGTGGCTATTTTTGACTGATTGTATATTCTAGACATTGCTTTACCTTATCTCATACTTCAACTATCAGAATTGAAAAAATTTAAGCTTACTATTCAAGGCAGTCATCAACAAATAAACAAAAATAAAATGTAAACAAAATAAATAAATACAAAAATTAACACAAATGTTCCTTACATAAAAATGAAGAAATAAATTCATCATTCTCAAACCTCTGATTTTGTGTGTGTGTGTGTGTGTGTGTGTGTGTGTGTGTGTGTGTGTGTGTGTTTGTGTGTGTGTGTGTGTGTGTAGTATTATTATTGACTGTGGCTGTAATGTGTGTGAATTAAGAGAAATAATTTAAGATTATGATTTAAATTCTCTGTTAGCTCTCCATTATCTCTTATGGATAGTTTCTTAGACAAATTATCTCAAGCAAAAATTTTCTCCCCTTTTGGCATAGCTTCAGGATATTGTCATTTACCCATTCATCCAAAAGATACTGAAAAACCTGCTTTCTGCACTAATTTTCACTTAAATGAATGATGCTGATTGCCATATGACATTGAAGTAGCTTCTCCAATTTTCAATAGATTAAACAGAAGAATATAAACTAAATATAAAATTGATTTTGCTTGCAATTATTTCTTGATATCATTGTGTACTCTTCCCGAAAAAAAACCCATCTTATTAAAACCATTTTATTACAGTCTTCGATATTTGTCAAAAGGAAAATATGAAACTGCAATCATCCAAACGTGTTTTTGCCTTAACTAAAATTAACTGTTTAGGTTAGGAAGTAGAATAAGGTACAGTTACTCCTAAAAACATTAATATTGAAACTATTAAAAAGTTAAAACCATCAAATAATGTAAAAGAACTTCAAAAGTTTTGAGTTTCAATAAATGTGTACAATAAGCTTTTTCCTGATTATGCTAACCCTAAATATCTAACAAATCAATTGTTGGAAAAAGTTGTGAAATTTAGTTCGACTTGTGAATGTTAAAATGCATTTGAAAATTTAAAACAAATTTTAAAAACCCGTTTTGGATTTATGTAACCCTAATGCAACAATCCATGTTTTTGTTGATGCATCACAAAAAAGTGTTGGAACTGCATTTAAACAATCTGATGAATCAAACGTTTTACTCCTAATTGCTTATCATTCTAGAACTTAAAGTTACTGTGAAAAAAATTATACAATAACTGAAGTAGAATATCTTGCGATATATATTAGATGTTGGAATTGTCCCGCAGCGCTATAGCGGCATCTCTAGCGGCGATAAGATCTCTCGTTGCAAACACGTGTCCAAAACATCTTTTTTTTTTAATTTTTCATCATTTACTACACTATTTTTCCTCTTAAAATGAGCTTGCTTCTTTGTAACATACCGATTCCAACCTCTACGTAGATGTTTTAGATAAATTTTACTACTATCTTTTCATGGTCAAAATTTTTTCATTCGTATTGATCATGTGACTTTTTTGGCTCAAAAATGTTAATACTTTAGAGGTAGATTATTCCTTTGTTCACTAAAGTTAAGTATGTTTGACTATGAAATATTAAATATTAAAAAGGATCTGCTAACATTGAAGTAGAAATGTTATTCAGGAACCCGGTTTCTCATCACCTTCAATATTAAGTTCATTGCTTGGCATTAATGAAATTATAACCCAACAAAAGAATAAACAAATACCATGAAGTCAAAGATGTTTTAGTTATTAAAAAGAAAAATATGTGTAAAAAAGTTAAACCATTTTCTTTAGGATTGAAAATATTAAATCAAGCTCATGAATAATTTGGTCACCACATGGTGTTCAAATTTAATTATTTCTCAATTCTATAAGCCTAATATTATATTTGATGATGCAAATCACAAAAAGTATTTTCTAGAGTTTATGTATTAATTGAAAAACGCGTTACCGTTCTTTCGACCCAAATTAATTTTTAAGAAATACTTAACGAGGGAAAAAAAAGATTCTAATCCATGAAATAAAAATATTTTCTTAAAAAAATTGGCTAATTACATCGGAATACAAAATTTTCCTTTAAATGTGTTAAATACTTTTTCTGATATCAATGCACAATTTCAAAGGTCGTTTATTTACATAATAATTATTTGAATAAGCAGTAATATCGTATAATATATAAAGTATAATTAACTCCAATATCAAGCAAATTTCTATAGCTTTAAGTCTGTATAATTTACAAAGCACGTTTAAAATTAATTTTCAATATGTATAAAGTATTTTATTTCTTAATGTATATTACAAATTTAAAAATTTTTTATCACTTAACTGAAATCGAAACGAATATAAAATACCGCAGAATTGTTATCATCATCAATTCTCGTCACTTCAAGCTAGTGTATAAGGCCAAAACAGTTGCATACCATTTAATTTGGTCTAATGTTTCTTTGTTGCACTTCTTCAACCTGGCTATCCAAATGAATTTCTCTCTTCTACAGCCATACTGTGCAATCTGACCCTTGATCTTGTTTTTCGTCTGGTTCCTGTGTCAGTGCAACCTTGTATTATCATTTGATTGCATTCTTTGCGTATGTCCAATCTATGTCTAGCGTCATTTTTTTAATTTTGTAGTAAATAGCTTTGGCAGATGATTTATTACATAATTTAAGATATTAAATTTTTTCTGCCCAACATATTTGAAGAATTTTTCTGAGATGCATTATTCGAAAGTCATTTAATTTCTATTCTTGTGATTTAAAGAGTTTCCAAGCCTCTCTTCCATAGAGATATATTGTTGCATTGCCAATACTTTTGCGTTGTGCGCATGTGATTTGAAATTGATGCTTAGATTTGAGGCTTTCCAGAATTTATATACTGTTCTGAATGAATGTTAGACTATAATCTAATTCAAGTTTTTATTTCTTCACTTGTGCTTCTCTTTTATTTATTTATTTTTGTTATTTTAGAATTTTTATATTAATATAAAAAATTTGTTGCCAATTTTTTTTTAAAGAAAATGAAATATGTTTCTGAAATTTCATGATAGTGATTCTTGACCGGAGATTCTTTGATCATTGATTTTTAACCGGTAAGCCGCGGAGCACTACTGTTCCGTGAACTTTAAGAAAGTGTTCCGCTAAAATTTGAAAATTAAAAATCGCATACGTGGGGAATGGCTGGGGATAATCTTATCTGCAGCTTCTGACCATGATCATTAGATCAAATAACTGTATTGTCATCGAGATTACTTTGGTACTTAGGCAGATTTCTTAGGTAATTGGACAAGTGTAAGAGGTTCAAAATAGTGTTGTAAGATTTGACTTAAGCAAATACATTATTACTTACATTTAGGTAAAGTTAAATAAAAGATTGTCAATTATTTTATTCAAAATAAGAAAGTAAATATTGCTTTTAGAATTTCGATGTGGATTTCGATTTTCTGTTGCCACCCAACAAGCCAGTGCCTCCGTTTTGATTCTTGAATTATTGTCCTTGAACTACACATAGACGAAACTTTTAATTGGTTACAATTAATTTATTCAACTTTTTTGTTATTTAGAAAAGCGGTATAGGATTGATATCGTTTATTTTATACTTTGATAAAGTTTCACGTGTACCTAAATGTGTTATTATTCAGCAGAATGGCCAACCTTTTTGGGAACAGTGTTATTATCCGAAGAAACAGAAGTCATGCGTGACATTTTCAACTTTTCTAACATTATAAATATTTAAAAAGATGAAAAAATGCTATTTATAAAATAATTATAAGGTTTTTGCAAACAGCACATTTTTTTATTAAGTCTGAGTAATGAAGATGTAAAAAAATAATAAAACAAAAATAGAAAACAAGAATTCTTTGTTCTTAAAATTATAAATTTTCAGTCAGTTAAGCTAGGTATAAAATAAAAAATCCAATTTGAAAATTTTGACCCTAAGTAATTATTAAATAGGCAGTACTTTGTTAATGTGGTTTTTGAATTTGTATTTGTACTTTTTTTATCAAATCATATATATTATGATTAATTCTTGAAGTTTCAAACAAAATTTCGTATTTTAGCTTCAAATCGGTTAATCTTAACGATATTGTGTTTTTATTTTGTTCATAATAGAAAACATTTGATCCAAATCTACATCAATATCGAACAGCCAAAACGTGTAAACTTGGAGAATCGCTAGTTTAATTTGGATCACTTTAAATTGAAATAAGCTCCTTATATTTTCTTTTTAATGGAGTATTACGCTGTAGATAAATAATTTCGGTTATGAGTTCAGGTGGGTATCAACTAGCTACTTACAAAGGAATTGAAAAAGGATTTGTGAAAATATCAATGTTTTTTTTATCTACTTGAAAATCATCAAACTTATCGTTGAATGAATCCTGCAAAATGGATATAATTTTTAATATATCATAGCTCAGAGCATTTTTGACTTTGATAGCTAGTTCTTGCATCAACGTGAAATTTGTTAATATTTTTTCTCCAAAATCGCAACGAAAATACAAACGTTTGCTCACAAAAGAAGATATACTCGAATGACTAACTTGAGTAGGAAAAATGCAGCTTTTTTTCCTGTAACTGTAATTTAAAACTTTTTAAATAGCCTATAATATTGGTGAGAAAAGCTAAATTCATTGCCAATCTTCATTCTAGAAAGAACACACTGGGTAGTTCATTGTTTTCTTCCAGATATTTTAAAACACAGTCCATGAAATTCCAAAATCTCGCAAAAACATTTCCATTGGAAAGCCAGCGGAAACTCAATGAAGGAATAACTCGCCATCCTCTTCAGTTTCTACCGGGAAACGCTCTCGAATTCTTCGTCGAGAGCACGATCTCCTTACTTTTTTATTTTTTAAATGCCTACTATTAGCTCTCTCTCTCTCTCTCTCTCTCTCTCTCTCTCTCTATATATATATATATATATATATATATATATATATATATATATATATATATATATATATATAACACATCGATCAATAACTCCCGAGACTAACCCAGAGAGGCGCTCGTAGTAAACCAGTAACCAGGTCTTTCTAGAGTACTAATCTTTGCTTAAAACGTGTCAAAATTTTAAGTCGATCGGACCAGGAAAAAGGTTTTTTGAAGTGAAGTGAAAAGGGTTTTTTCCAAGTGGGTGCTGCGATTGCTTTCGATGGAACAAAAACAGCAACGAGTCGATGATTCAGAAAACTGTTTATCGCTATTTACTCGCAACAAATAAGATTTCTTGCGAAAAGAAAAAAAAAAAAAAGATTTGGAAAAGCGTTGGAACGATTGTATCACCCTAAAAGGTGATTAACAAAAGGTGTTATGTTGATGAATAAAAAAAAATTTGTAAAAAAAATGTTGTTTTCAATTTTAGACTCGGGAGTTATTGATCGATGTGTTATCTTGTTCAAATTTTCAATTGTTAATAAAATACTTTATATATATATGTGTATATATATATATATTCATCCACTCAAGTTCAAATTCATTTTTTTTAAACTTGTAGTAGTTGACACTTGATGATAATACATCTTTTTCAAATATTAATTCATTTAATTAAATTTAATTGGTGAAAATGCAGTTTAGCCGAACCACTTAGAGCGATTTCAAGAATTGCGAAAGTTGGCGATTTTTTTTTTTTTTTTTTTTTGGCTGAACGAAGCGAACCAGGGTAGCCACATTTGGCAAAATACAGCCAAATAACTTAATAAAAAGTAACTAAAATTAAAAATTTCTTTATTGATCTAAGTAGGAATTGACTTTTAAGAAAAAATTTATATTGCTTGTTTCTTTTCAGATATAGCGTGCTACCGGATCAACAACAGAAATGTTCGGCACACAGAACATCTTAATGGATAATTGCAGTAATACTTAAAACCTTTTCTTCTCAAATAATTTTCTAGCAATGTAAGGAAACCTTTTATCCTGTCAACCATGCAAGGCATTCCCTCTGTTCAAACATTATTTAATTTTTTTTTCTACTTAGCTAATTTCACTTTAAATTCTTTAAAAATATCTTCAACTGTAGTTAAATTTAGTTGAATGCAAATCAAGAAGTAATTCCACGATATCAAAATCATCTTAATTCGCAAATATGCTTACCTGTGCATTTTCTGTGATGTCATAGCTTTCATCCAAAACTAGTGAAAAGTATTTGAAATATTGTAATCCAGAGGCTATTTGTGGACCCCAATATTCTGAGCCATGTAATCTGTAAAAAGTATGACAATCTCTTGAAGTATAGCTATTTTATCAACCATATTTTTAACTTTTATATAATTAACATTTTGAGTAAATATTAACAGACTATTGTTTATTATCTCCTCTCCGTCATAATAAGGCCTCTTATTGCGAAACAATAATAATTAAAGTTCATAAGAAGCCTTCCCCATAGTTTCCATTTCGTCGCATCTCTTCTGAAAGAGGGATTGTTGGTCGGCTAATGATTTCTTTTTTATTAATAAAATCCTTTCACAACTGTAAACCAACAAGATATTTGCTTTTAAAATCACTATGCAGTTGTTTGAAATATCGGTCTAGATATAATT
This sequence comes from Nephila pilipes, assembly GCA_019974015.1. Classification (NCBI taxonomy): domain Eukaryota; kingdom Metazoa; phylum Arthropoda; class Arachnida; order Araneae; family Nephilidae; genus Nephila; species Nephila pilipes. The sequence goes on from BMAW01132856.1 coordinate 50,703, forward strand.
TTTCGCCGCTGCTATACAACTTTTACGTATCAAACAAACAGAATTGGAAATATTTCGCTGAGTGAGAAAAATTGGTCTTTCTATAAAATAGTAAAATCAGGAACTGCAATATTCACTTCATGCTTTTTTTTTATGTCAAATGTTTACTGAAAGGCATGTAAAAATATTATTTTTAAAACAACCCTCGTCATCCAAATGTATTATTTAAAATAGTTTTTTTAAAAGCTTAACGTCTTGCTTGGCTGTTTAAAATCACCTGAACCATAGAAACAGAGTGCTTCAATTGTTCTGTTCGCATATACGCCAAATGACAACGTGCCAAAGCAAGTAATTAAAACCATTGGTCTCGTCCCGTGATCGGGCTGTCTAATACACTGCTGAACTGATGTCAGGCAATATCATTCTCTAAGGCGATTGATTCAATAGCATATGAGTAAAGGTTTCTGGGATTTTTGCAAATTTCCTAAAGACAGTAGTATTTTTCAGATGGCTCCAAGGACAAGGGAGTGATTTTCTATCTTCATGGTGTCGAACGATTAGTGCAACCTTCCAACAAATGTCTGCAGTGACTGAGAGATTATGCAGGGAAATAGTGGCTGTAAGAGTGTCATATTACATTTTAGGCGCATTTCTCAATAACGGGTTTTTTGACCTATATTGTTCGAAAATAATTTACTTTTTGAATGCCCCTAGTAGTTAATTACGATTTACATATGCAAAACTTCCGTGGCTAGGGATATGATATAGTTTCCAATATAAAGTGGAAAAAGGGATCTACGACATATTTATATATATACACTCATTGTCATAGAAATTTGCACACCAAAAAAAAATTTGTTAGAATTAAACGAAATTTTACATAATACGTAAGTACAACATTTATGTAAGTAAGTTATTACTAAATCAAAACAAAATTATCATTAATTGTTGGAAAAATTACAAATGAACGAAGTCTATAGTACCCTGTTAGACCACGTCTAGCATGAATGCATGATGTGATATAGTGGGACATTGAAACATACAAGTCCCATATTATGTCCAGTGAAATCTCGTTCCACAGTTGCATCTTATCGAGCTTTTAATTCGACTAAACTCGAAGGCTGTTTAACTTGCCGTCCTAAATGATCCCAGATATGTTCAATCGGTGACAAATCTGGGACCAGCAGGCCGGGGAAGAGTGGATTGTAGCGTAGGCTGTCCTGTGAAACCCTTGCTGTGTGCGGTAACAAACATGGCTGAAAAATGTCACAAACGTATCTCTGGGCTGTCCTACTGCTGTGGAAGAATATTAGGGGTGACCGTGTGTCGGATGCGATGGCAGCCCATACCGTCACCCCAGTTGCTGTTGCGCGTGCGTGCGTTTATGTGTGTGTGATTAAGAATGTCTAGCCGAGAATTATGTATACACCTTGTATATTTTATTCAATATTCAATTCGGTGGTGAATAATGCGCCAAGATGACATTTCAGATTGTTAACCTCTTTAATATTGTCATTATTGTACTTTTTTCTTCTGCGTCTCCTCATAGATGAAACATTTTAGAAACTAATGTGGGCAAACTAACTTTGCTGCCTATTATCTAGACGAAGTGGGGAGTAGAATGAAAACAATAAGACCTTTAAAATTCCAATTAAAGGAAGTAACAAAAAGCTTAAAAATGCTAACAGAAGAAACTTCACAGATGAAAAACTAAAGTTGCAGCAAGTTCTTCACTGGGCACCGTGCGATGATATTTTTACAAATGTCAGTGCCCAAGTAAACTACTACAACCACCTAAGTGAACAATTAAGGAATTTGTGCCAAACTAATCAAAAAAAATTATCAATTCCTTAATTTCATCTAAATATGATAACGCCTTTGATAAATATATTAATGGCGTCGCATCAATAGCGACTAATCTTGATATTAACAGAGAATTTCATATTAAACACACAGAGAGAAACTTCTTCTTTACGATTATGAGTGCACTGATGAGCAGATCAAAGATCTAAAATTATTATTTAAATTTGAATTTTACTTAACCGAAGATGAAAAATAATAGTTGATACTGCTTTGAATTATATTCAAGAAAAGCTTATTTCCTAAAGAGGACTGCAAATATCGTTTAAATTCTAACCGATTCCTGGATATGTCCGAGAAGATGACTTTAAAAAAATCTTGTGGGCAGAGTTTGATACTTCCGTAGAAGTTTCTAATGGTCAATCAATATCTAGGGATGTTAATGGTGATAACTTGGGTAAAATGAGTTAATGATTATCAAAATCATTAGTGATGATATTACGTATCTTTTTTTAAAAAAATTAGAATTTATTGAAGAAAATAATTTAATTTCATCATTTCCCAACTTTTCGGTAGTCTTAAGAATATTTTTAACGCTGCCAGTTACAGTTGCAATAGAGTTTTCTAATGGTAAATTTATCTAAGCTAAATATTACTAAATCTTACTTGAGACCATCGTGCCAAGATAGATTGAGTAATTCAGATTTAACTTCAATAAATAAAGATTTATCAGAAAAATTTAAATTGGAAACTTTATTCACGAACTTGCGAGTAAGAAAGAAAGAAAGGTGACATTTAAATTTAATAGTTTATTTCGTGGAATAATTTTAATACATATAATGTGCTAACTACTAAGTATTTCATATTAAATTAGAGTTCAAATTTTTTACAAAAATCCTCCCCCTGCCTAAAGAAGACAAGCCAAACAATAAAGAAAAAAATAGAGAATAATTTGAATCCCTTATGATTCCCCAATTTTCTTCAATGATGTTAATATGAATTCCATCAATAGAGGGACCGTGGGAGCCTAGTGGTCATGGTCGGAACTCGCGGACCGCGGTTTTCGTCGCGTCGTGGGTTGCAGCCTGTGATACCACTATAGACCTGCAGTGGTCGGGGCTGATGCACATGAAATCTGTCGATGCTCAAAATCCATCCATTGGTGTAGTGTGGAAGTCAGGAGAGGGGATATCAGCTGTAGTGTAGTCCTCGTCACTTGACCGAGATTCAAAATTACGAGGTCCGTCGCCAATAGCCCTCGTATTGCTTCTAGTGTGACATCAATAAAGCCAACCATCCATCAATAGAGGACTTGTAAAGCCTTTAGAATGGTTAAAATTACAATAATTGTTAAAATGCTCATCGTTTAGCAAATTTTAGTCTCTATTAATTTTCACTCATAATGAATAGATGATTCTTTATGAACACATTTCATTAACGACTGTTCTAATGTCTCTTTATTTATTTGGTCAACTGGAACTAAACAAATCATCCGAGACAAAATTCTTTCTACAAGATCAAAAACAACGAAACTATCTTACGTTATGATCTCAATGATATTTTATAAATTCAAATTTTGACTCGTCAATTTCAACTACAATATCTTTTCTTTCAGTTTTATTTCAGTTATTTTAAGCCGTAGCCAAAACTAATTCTTACCTAAGAATTGTACTTGTTACTGTCATTGGATTAACTTCAGTAACCTTTGCTACAGAGCAAAAATAGTATTAATATCAAAAGCTCAAAGAGAATAAATTATGATGTTAAATAATTAACAATCTTTTGGATTATATAAGAAGTTTCTCCCTATGGAATCCAATTTTTTTTCTTGCGTCTGATTTCTCAACTTAAAATTCGAATAATTTTTTTAAAATTGGGCTTAAAAAATTTCCGAGTTATGGGACAGGGGTAATATGAATAACTGAGAGAAAAGTTTTCTTCTCACTTGAATCAAACGATTGATTTTTTTTCCAATTCTGAGAAGATAAAATTTGAAAATGTAATATTATATGTAAAGTATATGAGAAATACGGTTCCGAAAAGGATAAAAAAAAAATCTCATCCGGGAGTTTATGAAAATTAATCAAATAAAATATATTAATATTATAATTTAGCTCCCCTTTTGGGCCATGAAGAGTGAAGCGTTTTCATCCAGCCTGCAATAATAATTGCGAGTTATTAAAAATGTACTGTTCCCTTTTTTCTGATTGTAAATTAATGAAAATCATTCATAGAAGACTCAAGAACAATTTGTTAAATTATTCTTAAACTGATTAGACTATGCTAAAATAGCTATTCCTCAGTAAACTGAACACATAAGGCAGAGAAATTTTACAAAATAGAAATATTTAATATTTTGTATGAAACTCTTTATTTTTAATTATTGTTCTTAAGGGAGAAAATGTTTGTTCGAATTATTTCTTTAATACAATGCCACCTTTTTTCACACACACAAGCGCTTTTAATATTTCTAATATATCAGAATTTTAGTTTTATATTATTTTCCTTTTTTTTTTGTACCAAAAAATACTGTGGTATTCAGTTCAGCTGATACCTGATGACAGTAAAAGAATATGCAACTTTTTGTGAGCATGATACAGAAGCAATTCCTTTTTTTACTATAGTTCATTATTTTGAAATATTACCATACTGAAAATTAAATTTATTCTTGTGGTATAAGTTTCGAAAGTAAGTAATAATTGTATTACCTACATCATTATATTCTTTAAGTCACAAAGTCACAATTTTCTTGCCTGTGTCAGTCATACATAAGTTTGTGATATGGATTACATCCCTCTAGATTAGGAGTCGATAGATTTTAGAAAGAGAAGAGCCAAGTTATCAAAGAAACAGAATAATCACGGTATCAAAAAATCCTTTATATGTATACGTATGAGCACAGGGGAGGGGGGACAGATTCGGTAGTGGTCGATTCTTAAATTAATATTTTAATTTTTAAATAAACATTTTGATATTATTTAGATAAAAGTTAACTCCAAGTAACATTTTCCATCCTTTTAATAACTAAGAATTATTAAGTATATTTTTATTTTGGTGTGGCTCAATGCAAGAAACAACGAAAGGAAAAATATCATAAAGCTAAAAATTAGACTTTAAAGCATCGTGAAATTATCTCAATGCCATTAATACTGAAAGAACTTTATTTTGGAGCTTACTGTTTTCACCAGCAATTAACATTGACATTGGTTGTTCTTGCTTATAAATTATCTCATTATTATCTCATTTTCACTTAAAATTGGCATTAGTTGCTTATAAACGTTATTAAATTAACTAGCCGAACACCTAACCTATATCATTTTCTTATATAATTAAGATTGATTGTTTTTGCCTTTAGTCACTCAATTTTCAATACCAGTAATTTAGATCCCTCTGGTCAAGATGCTGGACACGCCCATGTATGTATATTTGTGCTTGTGTGGTTTTTTAGGTCTAAGTAATAAGTGCAAGATTTTATTATTTAAAATGAGCTAGGACAGTGACCTTGGATGGCATTGGAAAGCTTTGTTGTCTTGCTAATTGCTATTTATTTTTGATTTAATGCATGATTGCATATTATCGTTTGTTAATTACTTCTCAGCTGACATTTTATTTGATTCGAGGAAGAAAATGTTTTCTTGTATGGATATGTAAAGCCAAATGATTGTGAGAACAACAATTAGATTTTTTTTTATAATCGTTATATATTTCGGGAACTATTCCATTTATCATATATTATTGTGTTTCTATTTTAAGCAATTGTTTCTTAGGTGCCGAAAAATTAAATCGTATTTCTCCTTTTCGAGTACATCCAAAAGAATGGTCAGATTTATGAATTTTTTTTTCCTCCACAGTTCTACTCTTTTTAAATTTATTAACTGCATCAGAATTGAAGCAGCTTCTGTGTCGATACTGCTTCATTTCAGAAGATGCTAAATTGAGTTCTTTGATTTTTATTTTGAGAGGGCATGCAATGAAATGTATAGTAGCTTTATTAGCTCTGAATTCTTGAAGACTTTCAGCAAAACTGTTATTCATTTTTCGTAATACCATGCTGATATAATCTGTACCAAAACAAGCGCTTTTTTTTTTGTCCGAATACTATTTTGAATGCAAATTGAAGTAATTTACCTTTCTCCACATCTTCGACGAGAACTTGTAGCTTATTTTCAAAACTGTCTACCTCTTTCAATAACGAGTATACAACTTTTCATTTCCCTTGTAACAAAACATTGAAAGCATTACGATGTGAAGTTATGCCAACTATGAAATAAAATTTTTGTAACCATATCTCTTCTTCCACTCCTTGACATGTTTCACTTTGTTCCGCATGGAAACAATTTTATTTTTTATTACATGTAGCAAAGCGCTTCAGAACGTTTCCTCAGGAAATCCAGCGAACCTTATTGTACTGTAATAAATCTGCGTACTCACTATCCATTTCGTCCAAGAGTACAATAAATTGGCTTTTATAAAGCGATTTGGCCTGATGCGAATTATAGTTATAATTAAATTTAACTCGCGATCGTTTAAGCTGGGATTCAAAAACCATTTACAAAATACAAAATAAGTGAAAGTCTGAAAAATGCAAATGTTAAATTTACTAAAGTAGATATAAAAAGTTAAAAACATTGTTCAAACATTAAATAGACTACATAATTAAACACGATGAAACTACAATTAAATTGCATTCTAACGTTCCTCGTGTTGCTTCTAGTGCGGCGTTAATAAACCCAACAAACAAACAATGCATTCTAATGTTACGTAACTCTCCAACCATGCTTTACCATTCCACGCCCCTTTTGACAAAGAGATCACGATGCCTTTATAATAGTGTCGGCTTAGCCGATTCCACAGAAAACGAAAACTCTGTTCAAAACATTACGCAAATCAGATGCACGTTTAAAAATAAACAAATGAAAAGTTTGATTGTGCAAGGGCTTTGGATTATACAAATCGACACTGTGATCTGTCTTCACTCGTGGTGAAAAAGCGTCATATAGGAAATTCCTGGTAAGTCAGAAAATTGACGGTATATTTGCTATACGGATAAGATGCTGCTAGTTATCTCGATAATAAAGTTCACTACAGTAACCATTTTTTCAGGAATTGTTTGAGCACAAAGCGCTTCTTAGTGTATTACACAGTGAAACGTAAAAATTTCATGGTCGATTTTTTTTTTTTTCTTTAAAATTGTAGTGTCTCCTTTATCCACTCCAGTCATACTTTTAGCTCTATCAACAACAACGGAAATATTTTTATTTAGATTGATCCCAGTGTATTCTAGGTATGTCTCTCAGTTGCATTCTTACTTCAATCATTGGAATGTATAATCTAATCAGTTATTTGAGAAAGGCAAAATTATCACTAGTTCCAGTTGCAGACCTATTGCGCCAAAATGTCTAGAGGCTTTATCCTTCTCTAATTGGTGTGACTCGATGATGTTGATTGATATTAATGACAAATAGTTCGTTTTAATTATAGTCACATTTCAAAGTAATTAATACGTTCAATTATTTCTACTAATTGTTTAGTGAAAATATTTACAATCATTTTACAGAGAAATATACTTTCTTACTGCCACTTACACAATATGGTTTATCGGTTCTAAAACGTCTTAAATAATACTTTTTTACTCCCTCACTGTCTATGAAGGGTCTTAGGATTACCGATCAGAGTTAGCTCGTCTCTTAATGAACGATCGACATATAAGTTCTACACAAGAGCTCCTCTTTTTTTTCCTAACAATTACTTGAATTTTGAAAAGGAATATAGACATATACGAGTTTCAGTAAATAATTATTCTAAATTTTATTTCAGATTAAAACTACAAGTGTATTAATAGCAGTTTTAAATTTTCTATACAATTCATTTAAAATTGCTTGCCTATCCCGTTAAGAACGCTATAGATTCAAAACATAGAGGCAGAAATCTGAAAAGTCACAAACCCCGCATGCAGCTCGCGAGATCTGCTGATCTCTGTCCTAGATTATAGTAATATTTATTTACACTTCCTTACAAGTAACGTATTTTTCATTTTGTAAATAATTTCTCTCTCTCTATCTCTTTTTCTTCTCACCAAACATCTAAGTGTGAGTGACTTTTACTCATACTCTATATATACTATTTTCTATACTGTAAAATGAAAATTAGTTTTTCTTAATATTTATAGAGCTGATAATGAAGAGTTTCTTTATAAGCTTTCAACTTTTAATAAATGTGATATGACACTAGCCTCCAAAAGTCTAGGAGCAACCTGTTTTTTAATGCTAGCTAGTAAAGGAATGAAAGGGGGGAGGGGATTTGGCATATATGACTGATCGTAATTACTTCAAAAAGACCTTATGAAACAATAATACTCCCCATATTTTTTTAAATAATTGTACACTTATATAGTAGTCAAGGTAATTGTAAATGTCCCATTTTTTTTAGAATTTTTTATGTTTTTTCATCAATTATTGGAAATAAGGTATCAATCGCCATGACTAGAAGGATGCCATTCATGCCAATTCATTGAATCTATTAAATGGAAATGGGTTCATCACATGATGCTGCTGCTGCTAATGACATTTAAATGTGTCTAGACATTTAATATGTCTAGACACATTTAAAATACAAATGTGTCTAGACACATTTAACATGTCTAGTTTAAAATCCAAAAATTCTAAGATCAATTTGAATACGGCTTTTCAATTTGCCTTGTTCCAGGCCCTCCAACTATTTATAACCCAGCAAGGTCACTGCTCGTGTTATTCTTATGTTTATAATTATTTTTTTATTCGTATTCCAATGTGTAAACTGTCCGTGTGGTATTTAATCCAATAAGCAGCCCTTAGTTGACATTTTCTTATTTATTCACATTCACACACATAAACAAAAATTGATGAAGAACACATTACATTTACGAAATTAACGCACTTTTAATAATTATGAATTGCCGCTAACAATGAGCGAGTTGTGCCTATTTGTAAAAGTTGAAAAGAACACATCAAAGACGTAAAAAATATCGCAGTTGACTCAACTCACTCTCTAGTTATTCTTATATAAAAGGGTGCATCCAATGCTTTCTATTGGCAGCAATAATTAAAACATTTAGAATACGAATAAGAAATAATTATAACCATAAGAATTACATGAACAATTGCTTTTAATTCTTTTGATCTGAAAGAGGAAGCAGACTATTTGCCTCAGCTCATATTAGATGATTGTGCTGAAACAGGAACTACAATATCTGCTATTTCAATGCGGGTTCGTCTTCGCAATCAACACTCTGTGTTAGATTATCCTTTGTGTATATTCCTTTTAATAAACAAAAGAAAAATATACATTTACATTGGGCAAGAAAACACCCATTGCTGATTGGATCAGACACTATCAGATTTCTGTGCCCTTCATAAATGAGTTCCTGTTTATTTTGGAGAGTTATTCAGGTCGTGTGCTGATCTGGAGAGAACAAGGAAACTGATATTACCAAGTGAACGTTATTGAAAAGCACAATTACATAATAAGAGACTGAATCATGGTTTGGACTGAAATCTCTCTGGGTGGTCATACTGACCTATATGTATTCCATGGAAGAACTATAACTACTGTGAAATATGGAGATAAGTTCCTTACTTCATATGTCTCACTATATATGAGTATTTTCATAGTAAATTGTTCCAAATGAAGAATAATGCCTGACTTCACAAAGATAGGCCTGTTGATGAATAATTTGAGTATTAAGGTTTTGATCAAATAGAATGGGGAAATAAAATAATTTAGACCGAGAGTTGTTCTATGTATGGGCCTTTGCTTCCCATTCTAGAATCCGGTAACTCAAATGTCGGTTTGAAAAATCGATGTGGCCAATACATTACAAGTCGGGTAGACATTCCTTAGTAAAACCAGTTTTTTAAGATTATTTTACAAAAACGTGCGATTTTTTTTAATCAAACAAGGAATTTTGGTTAAAAAAATGTAATTCCTTATTTATAAGTTATACTTTGTGTTAAATTTATGAAAAATGTAATAAAAAGCTGTTCGAAGCATTATTCTATCCCTTTTTAAGTTTTTATAATCAATTGTTTTCAAATTAAACTCTAAGGACAGGTTGTACCTTAACTTTTGGAGACCAAAGTAATTTGAAATAGTAAAATCTTTTTCTACTATTTAAATCACTGAAATTATTATTTTAAAGAATATTTCCGTATACATATACTCCATATATAAAAAAATGACGCACCGAGAAGGAAGGGTCGGATGGAGACAAATATAGGCGGATAGGAATATTATGTACAGAATAGAAAATGATTAAAATTTAAGAAAAATTGAATAATTTATTTCTGAGTTACATAGTTACAAAGTAACGAGCTCAATAAGGTGTTGACCCACCTCTAGCATGTATGTAACATAGAGTGATAAAGCTCCCTGATGGTCTCCTGTGGTATTTCTTGCCAAATTTGCTTCAATTGTCAAGGTAGGTCATCAACATTCCCTGGTAGATACAGTCGCCTTCCAATCATATCCTAGACATGCTCGATAGGAGAGAGATCTGGCTGACCACGGTAGTATTTGACAAACTATAAGATAGTTTATAGTAAAACGTGCTTTATATGGTCTGGCATTATCTTGATGAAAAATAAGGCCAGAGAAAAGGAACGGTAGCAAAAAAGTTCTCAGAATGTCGTCGACGTACCGCTGTGCTGTAAGTGTGCTTCTAATGACGTTCAAAGGGGTCCGGCTATCAAGGGAAATGGCACCCCAAACCCTAATTTCTGGTTGAGGGCCTGTGTGGCGTGCAATAGTGAAAGCAGGATTGGCACGCTTCCCTGGGCGTCTCCAGATACGTCTTCGATTATCGTCAGGACACAGTTTTAAGCGGGATTCGTCTCTTAGTACGAAGCGGTAGGTACGGGTGTAAATTTCGCTCTATCAGCCGTCTGTGAATGGTCATGGTGGATACTCGTGTGTGGAGCGTACGTCTGATGGTTGATAACGATGAATCACTGACTGTGACAGCTGATCTGACAATCACTCTGTCTTCCCGATCTGCTGTGGCCCTAGGTCGACCGCTACCATCATGCCGTTGAAATCTGCCACTGTCCACCCATTCATTGCTCTGTAGTTCCCGCTATTCATTCATTGGACACCAAATTTTAATCATTTGCATGTTCGGTCCAAATGTCTTTGTATACGAAATTTTATTACAATCAGGCAACTCCTTCTTGGTGAGTAGTTCTTTTTTTTTTTTTTTTTTTTTTATAAAGTGTATGTGTGTGTGTGTGTGTTTATATATATTATTTTATTAAGACTCATCAGAATAATAGAACTTTAAAAATATACAATTTTGAATCGTGCAAAAATATCAGTAACTTATTTTGCAGACGACAACAAATCTCTGAATGAACTTTTACCATGTTCCTTTTATGCTATGGAATCAATTATTAATCAATCAAATCTTTGCCGTGTTCACTATATGAATCTTCACACGCATCATACTTTTTCTATTTTTGTTTCCCTATGTATCTTACCTGTATAATAAACGTAAGAAAAATTATTATCTGTCATATTTTTTACATGTCATAGATTAGACATATTTTTTGAATATCAATATTTCCTTCTATCATATATTTTGGCATTGATTACTTTTTTACTCCATTATAATATGGTACCTATATTGATATGCACAAATAATAAACTATGTAATGTAAGTTTCAATCTCCAATACTTTTCTATACAGACACATATTTTCTTTAAGCATTCATTGGCCTTTTCAAAAAATAAAATGAACTTCTAATATAGCATAAATTAGTTTCCCCTAATTTTTTTTAATAATTTTTATTCCTTTATACATGTTCTTTAAATTAATTATTTTTTAATGCTATTTAATAATCTTGAATTATTTTTAGCATATATAAAACTAAATTAAACATAAACTATTTTATTTACACAGACTTTTCTCGGTGACTATTTCTGGAATCTTTTTCATATGAAAAAAAACATTTAATTCTATGAAACAAATTAAAGATCTCATTTAAAAAAAATATTATGTTTAGAATTTTTAAGGATTACAAAGCAAAATATATGAGAAACCAAAATAATTTAACATGCCTTCTAAAAATAATAATGAAAGGTATGCATTTTGATCAATCGCTAAAATTACAGAAAATGATTTTGTAGCCAGTAAGATGTCAATAAAAGGCTCACAGGTATTATCAAACACAGCGAAATCAATATACTAAGCGTAGAATTTTTTATATGAATAAGATTGTAACAATTGAGGATTGCTTCAAATTAAACTAACTTTTATAAGAGACTCAATTGTGAAATGGGATACAGGCTTCGAATAATTATCATGAACATAATTAGTTTTATAATTGCATTAATTAGATTTCTTATTGTTTCATCTAATCAAAAGGACGATTATATCAGAATTTTTATAACTATATGTTATCTAAAATAGTCAAAATTCAAAATTTTAGACCAATGAAACCTTGTTATCACTCTAGGATGAAATAGCGCTATTTCGAGTTGAAGAGAAAACTGTCTCAAGCATTTGTTATCATTTTAAGTTTTCTAATTTCATTAGTAAGGTCACCTGTATGGCAAATTTTAAAACGGGGGTGTTGCTTGAAGGTGATGGTAAATATATAGAACAACGTTTAAAAAAATTTCATTGAAGCTTTATTATTTTAAATGTCATTGAGGTGGAGGGTTATATAGTTACTGTGCTTGTTCGAAAGATGAATGCTAAGGTTTGAAATTCACTGAACTTTTGAGAAAACGCTTTTTTAAACCTTTTAATTTTACAGCAATGAACAATTCTTTATGTTTAAAGTTTACTTTAAAATAGCTACTTCGTTAAGCCTTTGTTCCTTTTTTTTTTTTACATATGGCTAACAATAATTATAGTAATTTAAATCACATGATTCAATTATGAATCAGTTTTTCAATGAAACAAAAAAAAATCCCATACTTATTTTACTGTTTCATTTAATGGTAAGAGCAAACGCAAACTGAAATAGTGTAGCATTTGATAGTTGTTGTTGTTGTTTTCAATACGACTTTATATGACGCATAATGTAATTGTCATCTGAAATGTTTTATACTTGCTTAAATAATTCATCTAATAATGAATCGAGGTCGAAATTTCCTAACATAGTTTGCAATGTGCTAAAGGCACTAATGTTACAGCCATATATGACAAGCACATGCCTAACATGCTACAAAGTTTAATCGCTGAGTGGAAAAAATATCATCGCTTGCCACACAAAGTTCACTTAAAGCACCGTCCTCGAATTCGACATCTAATAATTATTTTGCTCTTCCCATTATCAAAGATGCCAGTAAAAGCACTTCGTCCTTTATTTCAAACACTTTTTTTTTTACCTGTACAAACGCCTTTACTTATTTATTTTAGTATTAATATTATTTTACAATTTATTTATTACAGGGCTAAAAATTATGTCTGATTCTCATCTCATAAAAAACTGTATAGAAACAGCGAGAATTATTATATCGATTGAAACCCTTAAAAGTAATTTTTTTACACGAAAAATTTATTCGTGATTAATATTTTTTACTTTAATTGATACTATATTTTGAAGTTATATTTATCTATTTATAAATAAAAGTAAAGTGAATTAAAAATGAAGAAGACAATGCTTGTAATTTCTAAATACAATTTAATATTTTTTAGATTGCTGTTTATTGATTGATTGTTTATTAATATCGATCTAAGAAGTAACCCTACGACTATTGGTGAATGACCTCGCAATTTTGTACTTCGGTTAGGTGAGAGGTGGATATCTGAATTAGCACCCTCTCTCCAAATTTCCACACTACTCCAATTGAACCACCTCAACAGATTTAACATGCATCAGAGGATATTCAGTGGAATCAGAACTTGAATCTATGGCTTGAAGGGAAGAACGCCAGATTTTAGAATACTAAAGGAATGTTATGTACAGGTTTGTTACACACATGTTCAGCGATTTTTAATAAAGTATACTTAAGAAGCAGTTGCAAATCATATAGAATTGTTGCATACTTTCAAAATAATTTTATCCCTTGTATCAATTTAAACCATTATAAAAGGTAAGAAGGATTATAGAATAAGTAATATATAATCTACGAATTGTAAATGATTTTATAATTGTAATAAAAAAAAACCTTAATAATATTTTCTATAGTTCTGTGCTTTTCTTTTGTCAGAATGTAAATTAAATGGTTTAACTATTTGATAAATAAAAATTATGTGAAGCGAAATTAAATGATGTTAACAATATTTTGTTAAATATGTAAAGCATGTAATTTCTCATTCCAAGTTTTTGAAAAACCGTGTATATTAATAAATATTTCAGAATGGTTAATTTATTATATATTTATGTACAAGAATAATTAATTATTTTAAATAGAAATTACGGAAGAAATAAATCGTTTCATCATATAAATTTTAAAATTAAATTAAACGACAATGGAAATACTTTCCTGTTAATCTCAATAAATTTTGTTGCAAAGCACATATCCTTTAAGAGCGATTGCGTATCAAAATTATTTAAATTTGAACCTGAAGTACGAAATTTTACCAGTTCTTGGTGAAAACATCTGAGTTTCAATTTTTATTTACAATCAGTTTTCAAATCTTTGGAAAGAATAAAATGTTTGCAAACATAAATCATGGATAAATAATAAAATTTAAAGGAAATGAAGTGTTAGAAATTATTTTTTCATCTACATTATAATTTTACAAAATTAAAGAAACCATACGATTTTAAAATATTACTGAAGAATAAATTTTTATGGCTGAAAAGAATATTAATACACTGAATGAAAAAATCAAAAATAAAACCCCTTTTTAGAAAAAGAGGGAGACAATCAGTTGAAAATTATATATAAGTGTGTGTGTGTGTGTGTGTGTGTAAGTTGTTGAGAGGGAAGTAGAGGAAGAGAAATATCCTTAGAAAAGTCTTCTGGTGATATGTACCAGACAAATCTATTCCATGACGCATTATCTTTTCTACGTCATCAGACATAGCAGATAACTCCCTTATTGGGTTGCATAATTCAAATACCTCTAATGACAATTCTTTAGTTTCTGTATGTATCAATGGATGTAAGCGTCTATAAGAGTTAATGTTAAATGAAAGTTAAAATGAGAGTCACAAAAAGTGAACCTTCTGCATCTATTACTTTGCAATTTGAAATTTATATTCAATGATCTGAAATTTCTGAGAAAGTAATATAGAAAGTTATATTCAAGGGAAGGTAGATCAAAATTATAAAATATGCCATAAACATTCACTTTAGATTAAAAGAGCTTTAAAAAAATTTACCTTCTAATTGATTAGATAAAAGTAAAGTAGAATTGAAGAAATCTGAAAAAGCTTTCAATAACATTGAATTTTTTAATATTAAGTAAGATTATATTTTATAAAATATTCCGATAAATAGAAAAGAAGAATGTAAAACAAACTCAGGTATTAATAAATACAATCCAAAAAAAAAAATTTAATCAAGCTTCTATTTAAAGAGAGACTTAAAGGTATAAAAATATTTTTTAATGTAAAATAATAATTGTTTTATAAAAGATTGAGGCCCTTGACTAAGTTATATGTATTTACCGATAAATATAACGTCATAGCTACTTACTTATAAATGAGGTCAAAAGAAATATTAAAGTCTCAAATTTTATAAACTATTTATTATTTTATATTCCAAAAAATTATTTTTGCACGTTTTATTCAATCTTTAAATAAAAGCTAAATTGAATTTTTTTACTTGTATTTATTCAATCCTTTTCAGACTGAAAATTTAAAACCTAAAAAAGCAATTACCTGAGCTATAGTTATATGTACAAAATTTCAATTGAATTGGACGCTGTTAAGTAACTAGAATGCCGGGACCGGTCTACCCCCTTTCCCAAAAATCCGTCACTGCTTTAGCATATTATTGTAATTCAATGTCATCGGAGTATACATAGAAAGTCACTACGTTTAACAATTACAAATTGCCTCTATGTGAACATTAAATGTGACTTCTTATTGTATGGAAAATTACATAGATACGTCTAAACATATTTCTGGGAGAAATGAATGAATTCTGCACAAAAAATTGTGAAATAAATTTATATGAATGGGGCTTTGTATGTCTGATATTCTTTGAGATATTTTAATGATCCTTTTTTTCGTTGTAATGTGTTTCTTATTGATAAATAAATATTCCTTAAGAAACATGATATTTGATCCCTTAGAAACATGATACATGAAACATTTTTATTGCACCATTATTAATAGTCTTCGATACTCTTCAAAAGAGACTGAATAATTGAGCATAAGCTACTGGTAACAAAGGTGTAGCTACATTATTCACTGTCTAATAGAAAGATATGTTTTAAAACACATCTAAAAGCATAAAAAATTATCCCATTCATTCACACTATTGCATTGGAAATATCTCTTGAAAGAGTCTGTTAGTAATTATTTCGCCGAATTTTATAAAATTACCATTAGTGTAAGTTAAGATATTTATTGTTCACCTTGTTTAATTATCCCAAGATATGTGTGTTACCAACAAGAATGCTGATTTTTATGTAAATCTAATACTAATTTCATACTATTAAAATTTTTAAAGGGTATGTTTTGGATTATATTACTCTGAGGAATCTATTTTTAAAAACGTGCATTATATATTTCTGTAATAAAACCTAAAAAATCTTACTGAGTTTATTGGATATTTTTTACGCTTTAGTAATATTTCGTAAATAATGTCTCATATTTTTAATCAGCCCTTTCATTTGTACAAAAAAATTAGTTAAAAAAGTAATTAAATTGCGGCTACCACACTTATATAGCAAGTTCGTTGGTGGTCCCCCTTGCATCCGGACAAGGTCCTCATTGAAGACATCTGGAATCGTGAGAAAGGGCAAACTAGATTTCCGTTTCTCATGAACTTTAATCTTATAGAGTCCGATTCGCCTGAGAACCAAGCACACCCCAACATCAGGTATCCAGTTTAGCAGGTGTCAATTCCTGCCCCGGTTGGAGTGCTCAGGACCAATAACTGTTTTATCACTTTCAGTTATCCAATCAAAACAAAGGAATATGTCCCTTGGTTTTGGAAGAGGCGTGGTCAATTCCATTAGTCCAAAACTTTCCTAAGAGAAGAGACATTCAGAGCTCTACAAAACATTCCCCTAGAACATCGTGCCCAAGGACATTGCAATTACTTTTTAGCGTGCGACAAGCACTTTATTTTGTAAATATCAACTTAAATATTTTAAATTAACTGTTATAAAAATAGTGTAAATAAGTATCTAATATTTTTCATTCAATGCAACCAAATAACTATGACATTACAAAATCTGTATTTTATCTAGTCCTGTTTTCCTCTAAAGATTGTTATTAGAATGTTTTACTATGGTAGCTTTTGTTTTCTACATTCCAGTGGCAGCTCGTGTATAGGTATTGTGGAACTGCAGCACCTCCAATATCCACTTGATATAATCGATAACATTTAATATGAGTCCTTTTCCCTTTAATTCTTTCTTGTACAAAATATAATCATTGAGCTTAATGTCAGTAACCGTCTCCCAATTTATGAAATGATACAAAAATCTTTGCATGGAACTATGCATTCACAATTCTAGCGGCGAGGTGTTTGACTGTTTTGCGCAGGCGCACATAGGAAGCTGTGCGCGAGTCTACAAAGGATAGAAACATTGTTGTTCCAAAAGTGCCGATCCTGACGTGCTTGTGGAATGTAGCCTTTTTATTATTATTTTATTCAGCGTGTTTTGTGTTTAAGAACAATGCACTGTATTCTTGAATGTGATAAAAAGCATAGAGCTAGGTTATTATCCCAGTTTCAGATATTCTATCTTATTCAGTATTTTTCGGTTCCTTTAAATAAAATAAAGCTTTAATCATGGTCTTGCCTCTCCAAGAAATTTTAGTGACTGTTAGTGAATTTCAACAGTTTAAGTTTTCATTGCTCTCTCTCCATCAGAAAGTTCCAGTTAAGAATAGATATCGTTCAACACCAGATATTCTAATACCTCATACAGGCATAAGTAATAACATGAAATATATTCGTAATTTTAGCTTTAAATGGTACGAACGGAAAAGTTGTTTTTGAGGCTGTGAAGTAAAAAAGTTTTGTGAAGTTTTGTTTTCCGTTTTTGCTGTTTGGAGGTGATAGGTGATGTAATAAGGACAAAAGGTGGTTTTAGAAATACAAACAAAATTAAAAAATAATAAATTGAAAAGAACAAGAAGTCAAAGAAGCACATTCATAATGTAGTTCCACATTCACTTTTAGGAACCTTAGGTATTATGGAGAAACTTTGTAAAAAGATAACAGACTTTCTATTAATGAGCATAATATAAAGGTTAAAAAAACCTCGAAATAATTTGTTCAAAATGATAGGTTGTATTTTCTTATTTGGAAAATTTGAAACTTCCTTACATGGACATGATGAAAGAGACAGTTCAATAAATCCAGAGATATTTAAGGGATTTGTAAATTTTGAATCTAAATTAGTTTCAGATTTCAAGAATCACTTAGGAACTAGTACAGCCTTCAAAGGTGATTCTACGACCATTCAGATTGAGAGACTTGACTTCCTTCCACAAATATACCATGAGGAGATAAAGATGGAAATTAAAAAAGCTTCATTTGTAGCTATCAGGGCTGATGACATAATGTTGTTTCGAAACACACTTAAATGGTCCTTGTTCTATGGTACGTATTGAAAAGAGAAATATTTGAGTGCTTTGGAGGATTCCTTATTCCAGAAAATCAAATTGCACATGACATATCAAATCGTATTTTACGACATAATCCTTCAAGGAAATGGTCAAAAAAATGATAGCTCAGACATTCAATGGTGCAAATGTCATGAAAAGCAAAAAAAGCACGAGTTCAAGCAAAACTAAAAGCAATTTGTAATAATGTTCGTTTCATTCACTGTTATACACATCAACATAATTTAATAATGAGAAATTCAACAAGTGTTACACGAAACGCAAAGCTATTTTTCTTTAATTTTCTAGCTATTTCAACATTCTTCTCAAGATCACCGCAACGAATGTCCATTCTCAAGATGCATATGGAAATCAACATTCTACTTAGCTTAAACAGCTTAAAACAGAACTAAAAATATTCTGTTGTAGGTCTGATATTCCTGAATATAGCAAATTAATTAAAGTGCTGAAATTCATCTCAGAAGATAATGTAATGTGTGGGAAATAATATTGATGTTGTTTTTAGTGAAATTACGAAACCGATCCTTTTAATAAACCGATAAAAATCCTTTTGATAGTTTCAAAGAGTACATAAGAGGCAGAACGCTACTTTTCAACAATAAAAACAATAAAACTTTTCCAAGAATCACTATGAATTCAGAAAGACTAAATACGCTTGCAGTATTTTCAATGGAGACAAATTTCCTTATTTGTCATCCAGAGATCAAGGAGAAAAATATTGATCTTTCTAAGAAAATTAAAACAGTAAGAATTAATTTTAATATTAAATGAATAGATTAAGTTTGAGCTGTAACAATTTAGGTAAAAACTAGTAAATAATGTTTGATTTTGTACGCTTAGGATTTTATCAAGTTTCTGAATTAATTTTGTTTTTATACATGTTTGTTTTCTTTTACACAGTTTTAAAACAAAGATTAAAAATTTGCAGCAGCAACCCACTAATTTTAGCTATGAATCGCCACTGCTAAAATCACTACTTTATTGTCAGAGAAAGCTGATTTTTGAACTCAATTCCTCCAAAAGTGTTATATAGACAAATGGATTATCTAGCATTGATTTTACATCCTGTTATGGTATAGATAATAAACAAGTTAGCTATTTAGTCATATATCACTCTCATCATCTGATAATTGTTAAAATTTACTGGAGACTATTTAGGAACCTATTGAGTAATTTTTCTTTGAATTGATTAAGTGCTTGATTTTATGGGGTATAGAGCAACAAATGCTATTATCCTTTCTGCTCCGATTTAGTTACATTAAGTTAAAGTAAATGAACAGTTAACTTAAAATATATTTATTTGATATTAAATTGGAACAATGCAGTATATTTTCATGGTAAAATAACAATGTTCCTACATCCTTAACAGTAGCTTGCAGATTATTAAAACTTAATTTCAAATTTCAGATAAGCAAATTTAAAGCCACCATTCATTATCTTTGTGTAATGTCTTATTGAAAGGCTCTCATATTTGAATAGTACTTGCTCAGCTCTTTGATCTTAGCGCTCCCCAAAAAATCTTCAATCATTGTGGTAAAGTAATACTGATATTAGGGATCTTAACATTTCTCCCAGATTCTTCTGTTAAATAATTTTATCATAAAGTGTTGGAAGTAATCCGAAATATTTAAAAGGTGTCACATTAATATGTTCCTGATAATAAACGAAGCATTTCATAATACTTCTCGCAAAGGAAGACCGAAGGTAATGTATTCTTTGTTTTATACTTAATAATTACTTTGGTCCTCTATTGGTTTTTATATTTAATGATTTGTTAGGGGGGGGGAATTATTATGTAAACATCAAATCCCGGTGCAGTATAACTAAGGGTTATTGGTTTGAGGTAATGATGATTTGGAATAAATTCAGAAGCTCGTGCTTAATTGTTTTTCCTCCTAGTTTCATACAGATGTAAACTGATTTTGTGATTCAAGTAACTTATTATCTGGTTTGCTGCTTTAATGACGGTTTTAACTATTTAAAAACCTAATCCATCTCAAAAAAATTTCAAATGTCGTTTAAATTCAACAAAAAACTCAACGAAAAAATAGTTGATTCAAAAATTGATTCGTTGAACTCAACAAAAAATTGGTCATCGGTCCTGACAAACCTACTGAATCCTTCCAAAGGATAAATGAATATTTGATGTTATTAGATTTTGATCATTGACGGTAATTTTTACTGTGCTCCAATTCTACAGGTATGAAATCTTTTGTATCTTAAAACCTAAATATTTCTGTCCCAAATCAAGATTTGAATTCTCTCTGTATTTGGTTTAACTGCCTTGCTCTTTTTTTTTTTATCCTGAAGAAAGAAAATTCTTAGAAATTATGTAAATTAATATGGCAACGAGGTACTGATCACAACTTTCACTTTTTTTTTAGTGCAACTGATTATGTATATTTGTTCTTGTTTTATTCTACTGAGTTAGTAAAACTCGAATTTCACGATTTAAATTGAAAATTAATTGTTTGAAGGTGTACGTACTATTTAATATTTCATTTATAATAGTTCTTCATGTGATTTTGAGTGGACGTTTGTTTTATTTATTTTCCTACTTTTATTGTTTACAAATGCTCATGCGTTTAGCAGGTGTCAACACAGCGTGAGTCATTCCGTCGTGGACACCTAAACTTCCTGAAGTAAATTTAATGTCTTTGCTTTAGCGCCTTCGTTAACAATACCTAAAATTTTCGAATTTTGTTTCCTTTGAAACTGAAATTCTCGTATTTGTTGGGGGGAAAAAATAAATAAACGTGTTACCATTAATTTCATTTGACTTGATATCCATTGAATTTTTTATAAGTCTATAACCATTTTTTAAAAAATAGACTTTTCTAAAAGACGTGCCGAATAAACTCACAAGACTTGAAGTTTGGTTCCAAGGAAAGAAATAAGTGACAAGTCTTGCTTCCGCATGTCGCTTGTTTGTAAAATGTTTAGCACCGTGTTTAACCTCAATTTAAAATGTGGGATGTAATTTTATTTTTAAATTTAAAATTTATTCCTCCTTATTTGTCATGTACTTGTAGTTCTCTTATTTAAAGACATTGTGAACTGTATTGAAATTGTTTTTAGACCTGATCATTTATATCTTATAATGTTGAATCAAAACATTATATAGAATTTGTGTATGCGTTCTTTTCCAAATTTCACTTTTACACTATTCTTCAATCATAAAAATACATAATATTTGGTTTTGTATGTAATTTTCCATGTGACTCTTTTTATTCTTGTTTTAGTAATCTAGCAGAAGAAATAAGGCAACATGGCTTGTTGATAAATCTATTTTTAATTCATGTTTCTCAAAATTTAATCTTGTTATTGCATTTTGTTAAGACAAAGCAATTGCAATGTCATAAAAAGTTGTATATAAATTAACTGCTTGTGTTCTTTATTGATGAACATGCAGCATTTCAACCATTGTCTGTTGCGACCTCTATTTTAATCTTTCTTATAACCATTTGTTTTGCACTTGGCAGTGATATATACAATATGAGATTTTGCAATTTATACTAGACTTCTCAATTTTGAGTGATAAAAACTTACTTTGTAGATTTAAAAATGGATTACTATTATAGAGGTTTTTAAATTCAAAACATATTTAAATAATTCTTATTGATTATTTCATATATTAATAATTGTATTTTTCCTTTTAAAACCCTAATGCTTGACTGTTTGGTACAATTTCTTTTGTGTTGAGAGACCTTAAGTTTCATTATAATAAATTGTATGAATGTACAAATCTAAAACAATTTCTAGAAGTGTTGAGGTTGAAATCTGCCATTAATAAATATTTAAAATATTAATATTAGATCATTAAATAAAGATGATTCTTTCATTAAAAAAAATCTATAAAATTTCTTGTATTGTGAGTAACATTGGAGGGGGGGGTTCTTTTTTCTTCATTTATATAAAGTTTGAGCTTGTTAGGTTAAGAAATTCAAATTTTATGTTGAGAAAGAGTTCAACTTTGACTGACATTTATTTAACTCTTCAATTTAGGTTTTACCTTCAGAATGGAGCCGTCTGTAAATTCAACTATACAATCTGATATGGGAGATGGATCACAAATCAGTATAGCACCAAAGAAAAGATTTGATGATAAAACTCCTTTACTTAGAAATGTTGGTTTATTATGTAGCTTTAATAGTGACAGAGATTCGGAATCCCAAAGTACCGCTAGTGCAAGTAATGGCGGTAGCCTAAGGAGCCTCACCACTTTCCCTGGTGTCTTTGTTCCCGTTTGTTTGTCAATGTTCAGTGCAGTCTTATTTTTACGAGTTGGTAAGTTATCGTGTTGAATTTGTTTTTTTCTTATAATGTTCATGTTATATAATTAAGATATCTTTGAGTTGTATTTTAAACATGTTATAAAATAAAATGATTTAATCTAAATTACTTTTTGTTTATATAAAGACTAGGCAAAAGCCATTTTTTTTTGTGTATTGTGTAATCAATTGGTGTTAATGTTGGTATAGGTTTAGATTTTTCTATTAAAGTATAATTTTTAGTGAAAGAATATTCAAAGCAAGAGTAATAAATGTTTACTATTAGAAGTTTATACATCCTTGTTTTGTTTGTTTTTATTCTTTTTAATTAAAAAAATATTGTATTTCAAAATTTGCTTAAATGACTTGTGTATTGGATTCTTAAACTTTAGAGTAAGCATTGTATTTTTCATCTTTTTCTTCCAGTTTTATAATGTGTGTATTGATTATCTTTATTTTAGCATACAAAAAAGGAAATTTCAATTAAATTCCAAATTTATATTTTATTCCAATTATTAATGTACTTGGTTTCATTAAATTTTAATACTCGGATACAGGTATGAATCTGTAAAATAGTTATAGCTGTCACTAAAGCATAGCAAGAGTTAAAAGTTGACTCGCCAATGAGTCTAGATTCCTCCAAAAATTGTAGTTTGAAATAAAATGTGTGATTAAATTACACCCAATGATCCTTGTGAATAATTTGCCAGTTTTCACTTGAATAAAATGAACTCAATGTAAACATTGTATAAATAATACAGGAGTTAACGTCAGCATATGTAATTAAACAATGATTTAATTATTGCCTTTTTAATGAATATTTCAATCTGTTGTTAATCTAGCTGTATTAATCTTGTGTATCATTTGATAAAATTATACTTTAAAATTATATTATGCATCTTTTTTCCATTTTGGTTAGAATTTTTACAATTTATTCATTGTTAGAAATTTTTAATTTAATGAAAATGCAGAATTTTATTGACTGTATTATAAATATAGATTGTCTAGTATCTTTAAAATTTATTTGAAAATGGAATAATTTCCAATTTTTCATTGCATATAAATGATTATTTTTTTTAAAAAAACTTGTGATTCATTCTTTTAAGTTTAACTTGGGATTAATTTTATGGAAGGTTTAGAAATTTTGAAATTTAAATTTCGAGAAATGTTCAACAAACCAGTAGTGTTACAAAATGCTGACTAATTTTATTTATAAATTATATGAGGAATTTTGAAGTTTTTGTAATTAAAGAGGGATTTTTCTTTCTCAGGGTTTATTGTAGGACATGCTGGACTACTGGAGACACTTGCTGGAACTATATTATCTTATGTAATTCTTGTGTCTACAGTATTATCAATCTGTGCAATTTCAACTAATGGAGCTGTGGAAGGAGGAGGAGCATACTGTATCCTTTTTAAATATTTAACATTTTAGAAAGTCGTTATTAATTGGCCCCAATCAAAGATATCTCGTGAGAACTAATATTAAGTTTTACAAGTGTATTGTTAAAGGAAGAATTTAATTTTTATTTAGATTGCACCTTAAATATGTAGTTTTTACTTATTTCAATATTAAAATATTTAGTTCATCATAAAGTTAAAAAAAAATTTTAAGAATTTAGTTTTTTCTAGAAGGTGATGAAGATTAAAATAAAATGTAATTTAGAGTAAATGTCTATAATTTTAGAATTGCCATTGTTGTATTATTGAAATTCAACCTGTGCAAAAATGTTTCATATGTATAAGGTACACTATCATGTTAATTTGCTTTATAACTTGACTCTTTTGAAGTTATGATTAGTAGAGCTTTGGGACCTGAATTTGGAGGCAGTATTGGAACTTTGTTTTTCTTGGCTAACATCTTTTCAAGTGCTTTATACATAACTGGTTGTGTTGAAGGATTGGTCGATAGTTTTGGACCATCTGGTAGTTAATTTCTTAATTTTCTTTGTTCTATATAATTTATCTCTTATGAATTGCTAGTCATAAAATGATAATAGTGTAAAAATCTTTTTTTTTTTTCCCTTTAGATTAAAAATAACAAATGTAAAATAAGAAAGATACTTTGTTTAAATTGGAAGAACCTTGGCAAAATAAAATTAATTTCTTATAAATGTCTTTAATGTAGTTAATCCTTATTTCTCATTTTAATATTATAAATTCTCCTAATCACTTTTCCAACTAATATAATCTTAATATTAAAATTTGAAGTAATCTGAAGATTCGTATTCTTCTCGATGTATTTCTAAATAAGTCACAAAAGTTCTCCTGTAATTTCGGTGTTAAATTAAACCTGCTAAATATCAGACAACTAGTATGAATATTAAAAGCAGTCAATGGATAACAAGAAGAAAAAAAAATTTCACTCGTAAATTTTTATCTTGTGTAGGATATATAAATTTTAATTACTTTTAAATTCACAATATGTTATTCTTTAGCATATTTAAAACTTATTCAATATTTTTTGTTAATTTTTTTAGGAAGTCTGGAATCCTTCTTGTTAAGTGGAAAATGGCATAATTTATTGTATGGATCTGTTCTAAATTTTTTTAATCTGATTGTGTGCCTCGTTGGAGCATCTATGTTTGCTAGAACATCTGTCGTTATATTTGTAATTGTGATTCTGAGCACTTTATCTGTTATAATCAGTTTTATTGCTGTAGGACCTTTTTTTGTTGCAATTCCATCAACAAATACTGTTGTGAATATTACCATGGCTGAATATACTAGCTTTAGCTGGCATACTTTCACAAATAATATTTGGGGTAAGTTTTTTTTATCAAGAGACTGAATAATCTGTGCCTAATATCAAATTGAATTTTACGTTTTAACAAGAAACGAGATTTATATTTTAAAACTTATTTTTGAATTTGTAAATCTTGAAAAATGGATTTTTTAGGTAATTATGGATATGATTATACTACTGGAAAGATGACTACTTTTGCTACTGTGTTTGCAGTATTATTTAGTGGTGTTACTGGAATTATGGCTGGAGCAAATATATCTGGTAAAAATAGTACTCTATTTCTTTTAAATTTATTTAAGATGTATAGAAATAACTATCTTAAGCTTGTGTAGGATTCTTATACTTGCATATTTCTAATAATTAAATGTATAAAATATTTGAAAAGTAAATCATGTATAAAGCTATTTCATAAAATCATTTATAAAAAAAATTAATATGGGAAAACCTGCATATTACATGCTCTTAAATATTTAATACTAGTATCTTATGCAATACAAGTGTACTTAAATATTTTCAGATATGTTAACACTTTCCTGATATCTTTGTTCATGACATTCCTTTGGGATGAAGCAGTTAATATTTAATTTTTCCTTTAATGGGAAAATATTAATTTGCTTACCTTGAGAAATAATTCTTTAAAAAGCTATTTTAATTATTCTAAAGTTTGAATTGAAACAATGTATCATACTTTAAAAACTAGTTTAAAAATACAGTACTGACTATTTACAAAAAAATAAATTGTAAATTGAAGACTAAGTGTGGCAAGTCTTGAAGCACGGAGGAAAAAGTCCTACATTGTATGATTAACAAGCATAAAATGTTTGTTGTATTTTTCTTTATGGCTTATGATGCTAGTATTTTCATCTGATAAATGCTATCTTGTCATTATATACTGGATTTGAGGTTTCCTGAAATAAAAATGAAAGAACACTCATTTTCTTCTCCTCTCGCAACAGCGGTTGTGCAAAGTACCAAATCCAGGCTGATTGTGAACAACTGAAGGAATGAATCCTAAGACTATGTTCAGTTAAAAAATATAGGACACCATCTAGTAGTCTTTTTAAAAAATTTCTGACTTATAGAATACATGTGGGCATCACTCTTTCTCTAAGGCAATTCTCCAATGATACATGAGCGAGATGCCTGTCTGCGAGATATTCGTAAGTGATGCATATAATATACACCAATACAGAAAAGTTAATATTAGATTATGAAATATTTTTTTAAAAGGCAAGTATGTGAAATATTACTTGATGTATTCTTGTTTAGATATTTACAGCTTAAAATTTTAAATATAGAGAAGGAGAATAGTAAATATATATTGTATGTATTGCTTGTTAAATGTTATTGAACCTCTAGATTTAAGCAATGGCAGCTAAAAACTATCTGTTTTGAGGGCTTCATTTTTTTATAGTTATTTGAGTAGCTTTTGTTAAATGATTTTTAACTTGGAAATTTTTTAGGTGATTTAAAAGAGCCTGGACGTTCAATTCCTAAAGGAACATTGTCAGCAATGGCTTTTACATTTGTTACCTATTTGATGTTGTTTTTTCTAACTGCTGCAACTTGTTCAGAGTAAGAATTTAAATTATTTGTTTTAAGTTTTTGAGTAATTATCAAATTTGAATAACTTGTAATTCAAAGTAATGATTTGTTATAATATAAATTTTCTTTGGTATTAATCTCATCCTGTATATATCTTGTATGCATCCCTACTTCATTCTTTCTCTTTCCTATTTTAAGTTAAATTGTGTGAGTTTGATACACATTTTAATTTGTGTGGTTAACTTTTTAATAAATTTTGTGAATCTAGAAAAATCGGATTGTGCTAAGTGTTGTAATGACTGGGAATCTCTACCCATTTGGGACCTTTGTGGTGACCAGATAATAGTCCTACTTTAGCTCATGTATGTCACAAGAGGTGACTAAAATGGGTACTCAGTATCTGGGGGGTCTAGCCAGGCACCCTGCCTTTGGGGGGTTATATCGGGGGACCTCGAGGACTTTCCTTCTGGTGAGTATGGGCATCATGACCCCGAGGCACGCTAGTGATTTTTTCTTTCCCATGGGGTTTACTGTCTTTGGTAAACAAGGGTGACGCACTCCCGGGTTACCCTAGCAATCGTTCTCTATTTGCGATCCTCCTTGTCAGCTAATTGTCTTTTCTTTTCTTTTTTTTTTTTCCCAATTTTTTTCACATCTAGACCACAGTTAAATCTTTATTGTAGCATAACCACATTTGGCTCTAGTGCCTATAATCTTTCACACACTAGCACACTCTAACCATTTGATTGTTTTTAGAATTATTTATCAAATAATTTGAATTTGTCAACTGTTCTTTTAAATTATATTTTCTGTTTCTATAATATTTGATAATTTAAATATATATCTAAACATTAAAATTGCAATGAAGAATTCTTGGATATTTTTATATATTACTTGACTGGTTTTAAAAGTTAAAGGCTTTTTAAAACTGATCCTTGCAGAGATATCTTGTATGTGATATACATTATGGTATTAATAAACAATCTCAATATAATACACACTGAGGATAAGAGAAAGATCATTGTTTCTATTTAAAGGTAACATCTTCCAGGTTTATTATAAACTATTATTAGTAGCCTATTAAGATTCTTGAATTTGACTTTAAATAAACTAAATAGCGACTCTTCTAAATTGACTTCTTTCAAATTGACAATCCTTTTTTGATGTATTTTCTTAATTTTATATTTTATAATTCGTATTTTTCTATATTTGTAAGAATTGAGTTTTTAAAATTTTATTGAGTGAATCTTATTCTTTTTTAGTGTTCTGATTAAAAATAACTTTCTCTACATGCAATATATAAATTTATATCCACCACTGGTTGCTCTGGGTTTATTTTGTGCTACTCTATCTGCTGCTTTGAGTAATCTCATTGGATCTTCTAGAGTTTTAGAAGCATTAGCAAAGGATGAAATTTTTGGTAAGAATTAGAATTTCTTCAAAGTTGTGATAAATAGTCTGCTTTTTTAATATAATTATACACTATTGTAAAGTATTTGATTGAAAGCTTTTTGTTAAATTGCCTCTTAAAGTATAACAGCTTTGAATAAAAATAGTTTACATTCAGACTAAATCATTTCTGTACATTTTACAAGTATATTTTATTAAAGAAATTTAAGTTGGTTTATCTCTATCGATAAGTATAGGTAACCTATAACACGATGGACGGGTTCCTAGAAAATGTAGTGATGTCTGAAATCGTGTTAAGGTACCTAGAGTACAAAATGGATGGTTACATTCCAAAAACTTATTAAACATTTCATTTTTCATTCCATACAAGCATTTTTTTTTATTAAAAATATAAATGTATGTATATAACAAACTAAAAATTTTCATTTAATGCTACTGCAATTTAATAAATTTAGTCTGCATCACTGCTCAGTACATTCTAAGGAGAACATTTTTTGGTTTAATATCACCTTCACTTCCCTTCAGGGGCTTGCCTTCTTAAAATATGGGCATCATAACCATGAGGAACCATAGTGATATTTTCTTTACTATGCAGTTTAATGTCTTTGGTGTGGCCGGGGTAGCCTAGTGGTCATGGCTTTGGATTCCTGTCGGATGTTTTTCATTTAGTCGTGGATTCGATCCTTGGCCTCTAAAGACCCGCTGTGTAGCCGGGGCTGATGCACATTACATCTGTCAGGGTCCAAAGACTACCTGTTGGCATGGTGAGGAAGTTAGGAGAGGGGATGCCAGCTGAAGTGTCATCCTCGTCACTTGACCATGACTCAAAATTACTAGTTTCGTCGCCAATAGCCCTTGTGTTGCTTCTAGTGCTATGTTAATTAAAACTAAACTTAATGTCTTTGGTAAACACGAGTAACATCCATCCTGGATATTCTAGTGATCCTTCTCTATTTTCAACCTTCTTTGTCAACATGAATTTTTACCCGTTTTCAAACTTCTAAATAATGGTTATACCTTGTTTGGCACAGCCATGTATGGTTTGACAAACTTTTTCATTCACTCACCTTCACTTTTAGAATAGTTTTTCATGAAATTTTATTTTGTTTGCAGATACTTCAAGTAGATTCCATGGTAGGTAATTTTGTTGCTCCATGTATTCTAACATGCATTTCACATTGGGTTTTTGGTTTATTCAGTGCCAAAAATATGATATTAATGCAATGCTTAATTGAGAGTTGCTTCCATTATATTAATTTGAGTCCAATATGTCCAACATCCCTGGGATACACTAGCGATTCTTGTTTACTTTCATCCCACCTTGTTAACCAATTTTTCTTTTTTCTGACACAACTTTAATTTGTTTTGCCACTTCTAACCGTTGTCGACCAATTTTTGTCTTTTATTTATTTTTTTCAATTTTCATGTCTAGATCACTATTAAATCTTGTTTGGCACATCATAGCCACACCGGGCTCTTGCACAAATAATTTCACTCACTCGTGCAACATTTAACTGTTATGCCATTAGAGTACAATTACTCATTCGCTTGTCTATTTTCAATTTTTTCTTTCGTCTGGTTCACGGCTTTATCTTGTTTGTCAGGGCCTTGGTAGCCTAGTGGTCGTGGACTTGCAGCTGTGGTTTTCATTGAGTCATGGATTCGAACCTTGATGCCACTGAAGACCATACCCATATGGTGACTGGGTGTGACAGAATAGTTCCACTGTAGCTCATGCATGTTGTAAGAAGTGACTAAAATGGGTACCCAGCATCTGGGGGTATACCCGGGCACCCTGCCTCTGGGAATAATATCGGAGGACCTCGGGGGGGATATGCCTTCTGCAGGTAATTCTGAGCATCATGACCCCAAGGCACCTTAGTGATCTTTTCCTTTCCCATGGGGGTGTGGATGTTAGGAGAGGGGGGTGCCAGCTCAGGTGTCGTCCTCGTCACTTGACCGTGGTTCAAAATTACGAGGTCCGTCGCCAATAGCCCTCTTGTTGCTTCTAGTGCGACGTTAATAAAAAAACTAAACTAAACTTTTCCCATGGGGTTTACTGTCTTTGGTAAACACAGGTGACGCACTCCACCCTAGTGATCATTCTCTATTTTCGATCTTCCTTGTCAACTAATTTTTGCCTTTTTTTTTTTTCCCCAATTTTTTCACGTTTAGACCACAGTTGAATCTCGTTTGGCGCAGCATAGCCACATCTGTCTCTTGCATCAATGACCTCTACATTAACTCGCTCACTTTCGTTTTCTTGTTAATATTTTTCATCACTTTCATCCCAAAGTCCTCCCGTTGGCATGGCGTGGAAATTAGGAGAGTGGGTGCCAGCTCAGGTGTCGTCCTCGTTACTTGACTGAGGTTCAAAATTGCAAGGTCTTCACCAATAGCCCTTGTATTGCTTTTAGTGTGTTAATGAAAGCGATGACAGTTTAGTTTTTATTATCAGTATCAGGTAAATGTATACTTATTTCTTCTGATTCTTCGTAATCACTCCAACCACCTTGACCTTCATAGTCTGCACTATTCTTTTCCATTATGGTATTTATTATACAACACATTTTTCCTTTAGCAAATATGTATATTGTCCGATGTGCTCGCTAAAGGTTTACAAGAATGAAATCTTGCAGACTAACAACAATTTGGCCATGACTTGTACCAAGAAATTCTAACAGTTTTCGTCGAGTCATGGGTTTGATCATTTATGCCACAAAAGATCCATCATGTAGCTGGGGCTGATGCATGTTAAATCTGTTGGGGCCCAAAATCCATCCGTTGGTGTGGTATGAAAGTTGGGAGAGGGGGTGCCAGTTCAGTTGTCGTCCTCGTCACTTGACCTAGGTTCAAAATTACGAGGTCCATCGCCAATAGCCCTCAGGTTGCTACTAGTGTGACATTAATAGAAACTAAACTTCATTTAAATGGAATTTTTTTTTAATTTAAGAGGCTTTTTCTCCTTTTTAAAGACATATATTTATCTTTACTTCTTAAGTAATTTCCTTTTAAATGTTGCTTTTCATCGGACATGGCTTGGGACAAACTTAATTTTTCAAAGTTTAGCCTTTAAGATGAAAAAGTTATTCTTCAACACATTGTGGCTTGAAGCAGACTGCAAGCCAACCATTAGAAACAATTTAGTCTCCATGCCATAGAGTTAAAAAGTAAGAAGGGGGCTCTATCAGTGGGTACTCGACCGCATTCGCATTTTGCAACAGAATATGACATCGTATCCATGACAGAATACGATATTTTATCCTTGTAGATTATGTTATTGTAATGCATAATGTAATCTACAAGGATAATTCCTGTAAAGTTACTATTATATCTTTTACAGATATGTAGCCGAAACTTATGTAATTTAAGAATAAAGGTTAATTTATTGATTCTTATTTCACCATCTTTTTATTTCTTGATATGGGACGAAATATTTTTTAAAAAAAATTATGTTTTTATGAGTCCTAATCGTGCCAGACACATAGAAGCAAAGTGTGTATTTCAACAGCCACTCTAGTTCATTTTTTTACCAATCATTGTATGGTAATTTAGTTTTTAAATGTCTTGAACAAAAACCACTTTGTCTAGTGCTGTAGAAGTACAGTGTTGTACAAAGGTTTTCACTGTTTTCTAATCATGCAAGAGCCAAAATCTGTTGTAGATTGCAGTATTATTAGGGCTCCCGTAATTTATCATACCATGTAGGAGTGAAATGGTGCTGCAAGATGTTGTTCTGTAGGGTTGCTACCTGTATTTATCCTTTTACTACAAATTTATCCTTCAAAGTATGAAAAGGTTTAATTTTTTTTTTTTTTTTTTTTTTTGAGGTAGTTTAATCTTTCTTCTTTCGAACAGAAATTCTTTATCTGAGTTTTAACCAACTTGCATCTATACTGTAGCTATTTCCTTGGAGCTTGTAAAAAAAAAACCTTCTGAAAATTCTTAAACTTTCTTATAAGTCAAGACAATTGGCTTTGTTGAATATCTTCATAAATTTTAGGAATAAAATTGATTTAATTTGGTTGTAGAGGCATCCGGATAATTATGTGTTGATTTTTTTTTTTTTTTTTAACTTTTGTATGAAGGAATTGGATTGCTTTAAATTCATTTCATGGTAGATTTGGGGGTTTATGTACCATTTGTAAAAAAACTGTTTAGTGTTACATACACAAAAAAAATAAATGGTATGATACTAAAGGTTGTTGGATATTGTATGAAGCTCTTTAAATTGCCTTTTGACAAATTTTGATTAAAAGTCTTGTGTAGAAAATTTAGATATTAAATAAGTTATTGATGCAATTTAGAAAAACATAAGACTTGGTATTTTTTTTAATTGAGCTTTCATTACTTTTTAGGTCCCCTTTTGTCGCCTATTGTTAGATTTTCATCTAAAAATAATCCTTTTGCAGCTGTTGTAACATCATGGTTTCTTGTGCAGGTATGTTGTTTTAACTCTTCATAATTTGTCTTTGTGTTACATGCAAAAAACTTTGATTTTATTAAAGAAATTTAATGTACTTATTTTAATTGTAAAGTAATGTATTGTAATAGAATTTTCCTTTCAGTTGATTCTTCTGATTGGGTCTTTAAATACTATAGCACAAATAACATCTGTATTTTTTCTCCTGTCTTACTTTTCTACAAATCTTGCTTGTTTAGGATTGGAATTGGCTTCAGCTCCTAACTTTAGGTGAGGATGTAATTTTTATTGACTTGTGCTTTCTTATATTAATACTAAACTACTATTAAAAGTTAATTTGTGATGTGTGTAACCATTGGGTTCAATTTTATTTTCTGAAACCAGTTGTTTCAATAACATTTATCATTTAGCTTTGACAGTTTATTGTAAGTTTATCAAAAAAATTTATCAGCATTGTTAATTTTTTTTCTGGAGTGTGATTATTATTATCATATTAACATAACAATGTTACATAAGTATACTTTCCTTAATTTCGGCAATGATAGCCACAAGTGGCCATTAGCTCGCAGCTGGTGCTTTCTGTCAGATTACGCATCAATCATAATTCCACTAAAGACTCATCATGTAGTAGGGCTAATATATATTATATGTCAGGACTCGATGTCCTCGTTGGGATGGAGGGGAAGTTTAGAGTGCAGTGCCAGTTTGTGTTTCGACCTTCTCACTTGACCAAGACTCGAAAAGGCAAACTCAATCACATTAACCCTTGTGTTGCTACTCAGTGTGTAAACAATCTTAAATTCATTTAAAAGCTATTGATTCTTAGTTTTGTTTCCTGTAGTTTTAGATATTTGTTTATAATTTTAATTTCTTGCACTTTTAATATACTTCTCTCCTAGGCCATCCTTTAAATACTTCTCTTGGCATACAGCTATGATTGGAATTCTTGGTTGTATAACAATGATGTTTGTTGTTAGTCCTTTATATGCAGCAATATCAATTATCATGTGCTTATTGTTGGTTATAATACTGCATTTGCGTTCAATTCCTGTTCGATGGGGATCAATTAGCCAAGCTTTAATATTCCATCAGGTAAATTTGTTTTTAAAAAGGCTTTTGCTTTTCTTTTTTTTTTTTTTTTTTTTTTTGTTTACTTCAAAAATTACTGTCCTTTTTTCATTGTAAATAATTATCCATTAATTCATTAACATTAATTCATAAGAAATTTAACTTTTTATAGGTGAATGAAAATGTGTGTGTAGCAAAGAAAGTTATATGTCTAAAGATAAAAAAAAAAAAAGTGTTCATTGATTTATTTCACATTTCTCAATGGTATTAATTTTAAGTTTTTCAATGAAGAGGGTCCGCAGTAGCTTAGGGGTTATATCTAAATGACCTGCATTTCTGTCGAATTTCTAGTTCAAGTCCAGTGCCTCTAAAGACCTAGCATGTAGTCTTAAATCTGGAGCTCCATGCGTGTAGTGTGGAAGTTTGGTGAGGGAAGCGTCATCTCTTCAATACTTGGTCGAGGTCCAAAATTATTAGGTCCATCATTAACAACCCTAATGGTGCTCCCAAGTATGACATAAATCTACATTCAATCTATTTTGATGAAGTCCAGAGAGTAAAACTTGATTAGTTTATTCTTTGATTGCTGTGCTTCGTTCAGTTACGTATTGCTCGGTCACCACCGCGGCACTTCAATTTGAAATTGATTATCGATTTTTTCATGATTTAATATGTCGATAATCAATTTTAAACCATACAGCTTTGATATTAAAACAATATTCTTGTAAAATATGCATCTTCAGGTATTTTTTTCCCTTCAAACAAGGAAAAAATATTGAAATTTTCTCAGAGCAACTGTTAAGACAGCAGTTTTTTTTTTTTAAAAAAACTGGATTGATTAAACAAGATCAGCTACAAATTTCTGTCTTGCAGTTCAAGTTGAACTATTGTAAAAATGCTCTATTATGTATACTAAAACATTAAATCTAATACCTAATGGTATTCTAATTACAGTTTCTTCAAAAATTAGTAATGCACTGATGCAAAATTAAAGTTGCTTAAGACAATATTGGTTCAAGACCACTAAACAATGTGCAAACAATTCAAAAGAGTCTTAGAAATCAGTTCTAAAATTTTCGAATTAGTCAGGTTCTGCACTGAGTTTGAAAATAATTGTACAAATGTCTTTCATTACATTCATGCACCTATAACCTTGCTACCAGATTTTCTTGTAATAATGTAGTGAACATGTAGAAAAATCTAGAATTTTAAAATCATTTTTAAAAGACCATATTTATTCAAAACTTACTGCAGATCTCCATAGGTTTGTCCCCTTGGATGCAGATAAATAACAGCTGCCAATCAGCATCTAAAATAGGTATTCAGTAGAAGTTTACTAGAACTGCTGGTCACACAAGGTCCTACTGTGCTTGGTTAATGTTCAACAAG
Source organism: Nephila pilipes (assembly GCA_019974015.1). NCBI lineage: Eukaryota > Metazoa > Arthropoda > Arachnida > Araneae > Nephilidae > Nephila > Nephila pilipes. The sequence continues at coordinate 86,076 of BMAW01132856.1, forward strand.
ATGTAGAATGTATCCCAAGTTAAATTGTTTTGAACACAGATTCCTATCGGACATTCAATTATCAATTACAAATAAGGCGAAATGATTTTCTTGCTCCCATTTGATTAATATACACTTAATCTACCTATTCGTATCTGAGCTTCGTTTTCGCACCTCACCTACATTTAAAAGCATCTAAAAAACTGAGCAATTTAATTTAAAATAGAATTCTAAAAATATTGTAGAAAAAAATACCTTCAATTTGCTATTAAAACAAATAGCCACATGATTTTCAAACCAATAAGCTTAATTTGAGTTTAGAAATCAAATTAATAATTGACAAAAAGTATTTTCCCATCATTCAATGTTTAATCTAGCTACAACAAACATTTACAGATAAAACAATATATTTTCATATAATTTAAATAGAAATTATTTTAACATAAAGTGATTTCTAAGATTTTAAAATTGCTAATCCTTAATTACTAAAATATAGAGCCTTTTCTTTCTCCATTAAAAGATTGCAGTTAATATTTTTTCAATTTAGCCTATGTGACCAAGTTTGCTGTATGAAGGCGTTATATACAACAATACAAAATGCCAAATTGAAATAAGATTATATAAGCAAATAGATAATTTGGAAACAAAGATATTCAAATCTGTATTCCACATGATTTGGGTCTTTATTTCTTAAAGCTTGCTCATGAACTAATATTTTCAAAGCCTTTGTACATTATTTTAGCCTACCAACTTTTAAATGTAATAAATTTTTACTGGTTATTCTTTCTAAAATAGAAAAAGTATTCTCCAACTATCCGAAATATTACAAATATTTTCTACAAATTAATTAAATAGGCAATTGTTTATACTAAAATATACTTTATACAAAAAAACTGATATACCAACTTTAATTTATCCAAAAGTCAACAAATAGGATATTCTTCAGCTAACAGGGTCAGAGCAAGATTATCTAACTCTTCCCTAGTTTCACATGACCAATAACATACAAGCCACTTTTCTTCAGATCATACAAATCTAATTAAAGGAAGACAGGCAGGAGTACAGCTAAAAGCAGAAACTGGTCTCCAGAACCAACATGGTCTTTCGGCTGTCTAGCAAAGAGTATATCTGAACCTGCAAAGAAAAATTTGTGAAAAAACCCAAATATTTTTGCAATTTTTGGTTAGGCATTATTAACATCACTGGAACAACACCAAGGCTAGGGCCACTCTTTATTTGAACCTTAGTCAAGTGCAGGATAACATCGAGCGTACTACTCTCTAACTTCCACACCCATGATGGGAAGATTTGGGACATCCAACCATTAAACCTGCATCCAGCCAAGATACCGCAGTGGTTTTTCATGGCGCAGGCTCAAATCCTCTAGATTAAAACAGTTTGCGGTGATCAGCATCTCTAGGCACTCACTGCCATAAAAACACACAAAGAGCTTCATCCAAGATCTATAGTTTAAATACTAAAATCATACCAATTTTCAATTTTCTTTAGAAAAATTCCAATCATCACTAAAAGCAAATGGATCTAACCAGTAGCTTTTAGTTCCTCTATATAACTCTTAAAATACAAATCACTTATAAATTATACATATGGCTATCAAAATTTATTTCAAAATAACTGATTTGAAATTTCAAATACTTATCCAAGATAAACACTTCAGTTTCATCGACCCATTTTAGACTTCTTGTTTATCAGAAAGAGAATTTGTAATTGAGCGGCAGTA